>JAJEJO010001070.1:255017-363849 GCA_020662805.1 Glaucomys volans
ACTGCTCTCTCTTGTGCTAGAAGATCTTGTCTCTAGGAGCAGTAAGCAAATTGATAAGACAAATGGGGAAAGCAAAATCAAACTTAAAACAACTATTACAGGCAACAGGAGAAAGACTTAGGACTCAGGACTCTAGGGCACGTGGGAAGAGTCAGGTCAAATCTCTGCAGGATTGCTGGCTACTGATGAAAGGCCCATATTGCAGATGTAGCTTATGGCAGAGCACTTGCTTAGCATGGGCAAAGCCTTGGGTTCAATCCCAAGTACTGCCAAACACACACACACACACACACACACACACACACACACACACACAGTGAAAGACTTGATAGTTTCCCTTAGAGAACATGGATAGTAACTTGGAATCAGGAGATGGAGATAATTTTTGTGACCAGATGAGAGAAACCAGGAGGCAATTGACTGTAGAAAAATCAAGTGTGCACTTAAACACACTTGGAGAGAAAAATCAATTCTACATCAACATTAAGAAAGCAGAAAACAGAAAAGCTGACATGACAGATCATTTAAAGTCTTCAGGCTGAGCAAACCTTGATTGAAAGTAAAGATCAAAATCTTCAGGAGAGAGGAAGTGAAATGACTGAACTTTGTCAAGAGAAAGAAATGGAATCTCTTGAGAAATGATCTTTCCAGGAAGATTATTAGTTGGAGTGAGAAGAGGAAAGTTTTGAAGCAAATGACACAAAACGCTGAAGATCTTCCAAAAGCAAGCCAAGGACCTTGAAGCAAAGCTGGAAAAAAATCATTTGTTCTCAAAGCAAATTTATCTCCCTTGAAACAAAAGCTCAGGATCATTGGTTGGGAGTGCGGGAGATTAAGAGAAACCTCTTCATCTTGACAGATCACAGAGATGAGACAAAGAATGAAGGAAATAGTCACTGCTCAAGCTTTTAGAAGTGGCTCCTCGCACATCTGATGATCCAGATGGTGTGTTTTTTTCAGAAGGAACTTGGAACCCCCTGTCTCTGAGTGTGGAGTGCCTGCTTCCCCTGAGACAGGAGGTTCTACAGACCCTCTCCTTGGCTCTCAGGCTTTCCTCCTTCATTCCCAAACCTGGCATTTGCAATAGACGCAACTGGGGAGTTCATGGCAAGATGTCCTCTTTCTGAATTAGTCAGGGCTCTCCAGAGAAATAGAAACAGTGAGAGATACATTCATATGTGAAGAGATTTATTTCAAGGAACTGGCTTACTTGAATGTGGGGGCTGGCAAATCCGAAGTCTGGAGGGCAAGCTGGCAGACTGGAAACTCTCAGACAGGGCCTGAGGCTGCAGTGCAATATGCAAGTAGACTCCTTCCTCAGGGAATCCTCATATTTGCAATTCAGACCCTTCAACTGATTGGATGAGGCTCATCCAAATTATCAGGGAAAATTTCCTTTACTTTAATTCAACTGATTGTACATACAGGTTACATATATCAAAATGTCTTTACAGCAACACCTAGATTCATGTTTGAATGACTGACTATAGTCTAGTCAGGTTGACACATAAAACTAACTGTTGTACTCCCTCTGCTCCAGGGAACCTGGAGGAACCCCTCTGAGATGGCTTTCCATCAAGAGTTCATTGACTTTGTTATCATTCCTCTCGGGATAGGTTTCTCCCTGGGCACTGTAAGCCCATGGCCCACAAATGATGGAGGCAGGAGACGGGAAGCAAACCTTGGATCAGCAAGCTTTCCGTTATTCTGCAGCAAAGTCCATCTATCAGGCATGGAGGGCCCATTTTCTGGGTATGAAACTGGTCCCCCAGGTTACAGAAGGAGTCTAGGTTTTCATAGTTTTCATTGGAGATTGCTGATATGCAGTTTTGACAGTCAGGAGCTAGTTGGGCAGATTAAAACTTTAATTTAGGAAAAGTAGTTGTAAAAAGGTTGAAACTTATTATTATCTGGGAAGAGAAGAGTCCAGATCCCAAGGGATGAATATTCAAATCTTGCCCATTGCTTTTTTCCTCTGGGATCCATTGTTTCCCAGGTTTTCAATATTTGCTGTGCCTCCATTTAGGACTAATTTGCCATGGGGGAAAGTCAAGGTTTAGGGCCCAGCATTCAGTATTTGCCCCTTTCTTTTAGGGTCCATTTGTTATTAGGAAAGGATTTACTGGGAGAGGTTTAATGTTTGGCTGATTTCTCCTCCCTGCTCCCAAGCCACACTGTCCCTCCATTTTCCTTGGGGAGCTGTCCTGTAGGAATATATTTTCCATAACCCTTCAGGCACCCACTCAGAAAATGGAAGTATGATTCATTTTAGATTCTTTTAACCTCCATATGATTCTTCTTTGTTCTGATTTTTTTGCAGTGCTCGGGATTGAACCCAGGGCCTTATGAGAGGCAAGTACTCTACCAACTGAGCTATATCCCCAGTCCTCCATATGATTCTTTAACTCAAAATCCTGAAACACTGTAAGGATCTTAAGTCATTTCACTTATTTTTTTTTTTGGACATCTTGAATTATTTATATACTTTACTGTATGTATTCAGCCAGGTGTGGTGGGGCATACCTATAATCCCAGCAATCTGAGCAGTTGAGGCAAAGTCAGCCATGGTGGTACAGTTGTAAAATGTCAACTACTTGGGAACCTGAGACAGAGGAATTGCAAGTTTGAAGGCAGCCTGGGCAACTTGTTGAGCAGTTATCTCAAAAATAAAAAATAAATAAAAAATAAATGAAGAGGGCTGGAGATGCACCTCAGTGGTAGAATGTTTGACTGGCCCTGGGTTCAACCCCCAGTAATGAAAACAAAAGCAAAAACAAATTTTAAACAACACCCTTTTTTGCAATTCAACAATAAAAAATAAATAACCCAGTTTAAAAATGGACAAATGGATTCTTTGTGCTCTGGTAAGGAGCAGCCAGTCTGGGACCAGAGCAGGTCAGTTATAAGACTTTTATTCTCCTCCTACTAGGGGGTCTCAAGAAATGCAAGTAAAAATCACAATGAGATAACACCTCACCCACTGGAATGGCTATAGCAAAAAAGACAGACAATAGCAAGTATTGTCCGGAATACAGAAACAAAGGAACTCTACCTCCTCTTCCCTTCCCCTTCCCACTTCCCTCCCCTCCTCCCTCATTCTTCCTCCTCCCCGCCACCCCTGCCACCCCTCCCAGTCCTTTTCCTTCTTCCTCCCCTTCTCTTGTTTAGGGCCTGAGGCTGCAATACCATCCACAGCAGGCTAATTCCTCTGGGAAGTCTCACTGCCAGGACTGCTGGAGCTGGGACTCAAGGTGGTTAAGTTCATACCTCTCATTAAAACACACTGAATTTGGGGGCCACACACCCCCAAATTGGAAACACATTTCTCCTGCTGAGAGAAGGAAGCTAAAGGGCTGCGACCCCCGACACTGGCAGCCAGAGAAGATGGGAGTGGAGATTGCCCACTCAGGCCTGTCTAACACATACTAACTCTGCCTGTTTCACCTGCCTTTTGTCTCTTTCCTGCCTCTTCTCCTTTAAAAGTTCTGTTAAATTTTAGGGATTTGGGAGATGGAAGTTTTGAAGCAATTAAGTTTCTTCTGCCTTCCTTCAAAGCTGGCTTCGAATAAAACCTGTTTTCTAACCAAATTGACTCAGAATTGAAACATCAAGTGTTATGACCCAGCCTCATTCCTCCCAGGGTGGGTATCAGAGATACCCCGTAACATCATTGGTAAATCCACTCTCTTCACTGTCTACACAGTGAGGTTAAAAATAACCCAGTAGGGCTGGGGATACAGCTCAGTTGATAGAGTGCCTGCCTCACAAGCACAGGGCCCTGGGTTCAATCCCCAGCACCGCAAAAGAAAAAAAAAAAAAATGTTGTACCCAAAGAAAATAAAATCATCCAAGCCGATCACGTAAAGCCAAAAGAAGCCTTTATTTTAGCTGGCCAGTGACACCACCCTTGTGCCTAAAAGCGGTGTGCTGCGAAAACCTCAAGTTAGTTCTTTCGTTGCTAACTTTTATAGGGTAGGAAGGAATTAGGGTGGGGCTATAGGGAGGGGAAGGGATTGGGGTGGGCTATAGGGAGGGGATTTGGGATTGGGGTGGGGCTGGAGAATCTCCCTGGGGAGCACCAACATTTTAATCTGTTTTCTGTTGCAATAACATAAATAAATAAAACCAAAAATAACCCAGTAGCTGGCATGCTAGTGCACCCCATAATCTCTGCAATTTGAGGCCAAAGCAAAAGTATCACAAGTTCAAGACCAACCTCAGCAATTTAGCAAGACCCTCAGCTACTTAGTGAGACCCTGTTACAAAATTAAAATATAAAAAGGACTGGGGATGTAGCTCAGTGATAAAGAGCCCCTAGGTTCAATCTCTAGTACCAACTCCCCCCACCCCCCAATAGGGGACAGACAGATACGAATGGTGGGAACACAAGGTTTAGTGACTAATTCTATAAAATGGGCCCACTATATTGACCCCCATATACTTTCTTTTCCAAAAAGCAATTTACCTGCAGCCCTGCTTAAGTGGACAGGATATGCCACATTCCTCAGCAAGCTACCTGCTATCTGCAGAAGAAACACAGGCCAGAAACGATGTTGATAAGAGAACCCCAAGTTACCCTTGTTATACTTCCCAGAAAGATTCTCCAGTACCATCCAGAGAGAGAGTCAGCCCTACTCTAATCCCCCCTCCCTATAGCCCAACCCTAAACCCTCTCGCACCCTATAGCCCCGCCCTAATCCCGTCCCAGGCCCTATGAAAGTTGGCAGTGACACAATTAAAGCACGATCCCCCGGCACCCCGCTTTTAGGAGTAAGGGAGGTCGTCGCTGGCCAGCTAAAATAAAGGCTTCTTTTGGCTTTACGTGATCGGCTTGGATGATTTTATTTTCTTTGGGTACAACCCCCTCAAGGGGAAGACTTGTGTGACCCTTCTCACAGACCAAATCCTAAAACACTCAGGGAAACAAGGATAATTCCTCTTAACCATAAAATCTGTAAGCATTTATGGTTGAGAATTCAATTAGAACTGGTCTACATGGGTCAAAGTGACCTAGAATTACCATGACAGTGGGGACTTGAAAGTCTAATGTCAGTCAAAAGTTAAGAGGTGGACTTAGGCAGGATTATCTGGAAACTTCTCTGTGATTCCCAGTAAAGCTGGACTGCAGGAGAGGCACACTATCCCTGTCCACTCTGGGAGGACCCACTCTCCCTCTTGGGAGTGTCACCTCTTTTCCTTTTCTTATTCTTTCAATAAACTCATGCCTGTTACTCTGAGCCACATGTATGAAATCTTCCTTGATAAAAAGTACTTGGGGTTTGAAAGGGGTGTCTTCATGCTGCCTCAGTTTCTCTGAACACCCCAGCCTTGTAACACCTCCCCCCTCAAAAAAATAAAAAATAAAAAAAGCCAAGAACCAAAAGCCAACCCAACAGTGATAACGATGGCTTCAGGCATCAGGGATTATATGCAAAATGCTATAATATGTGTAGGCATCCCTACCCACTCCGGGAGAGTCCACACTGCTGATTAGCTTCTCACCAAGGACACTGGCATTTTAGAGACATTTTAGAGACTGTAGCCATTGGCTGCATTTACATTTGGAATTGGAGTCTGTAGTTTTAAGTTGCTCAGCTTCCTTTGCTCTTTTTCTTGTCTTAGCCTCCCATTTGGGAGGGTTTCAGTCTTTCCCCTGAATTCTACACTGCTGCTGAAGAATCTTCCCTTTTCGTGTGGTTGCTAAATCTGGAGAATGCAATGTAGAGGATGTTTTTAACCACCCTAGCCCCTCTACGAAGGAGGCCCAGTTGCCCATCTGGGATGGCAGCTGGGAGAAGACAGGAGTCCACAGGATCCAGGTCCAGATTCCTGAGGCCAGTTTCCTCCCTCCTTTCCTTCACTCTCTTCCAGTCTCTTCTCCCTCCTCCCATCTTTGCTGTGGGAGTTTTGGAAAATTCAGTCAGGCAAAGGTTGGAATGGAACATTCCGGGAACCAGAAAGTGAGTTAAAGACACAGATATGGGAAACAGCATGGTTTGGGAGATCTGGTTCCTGGACTGCTAAGAGGGGATGAGCTCAGCGCCTAATAGGATAGGCCGTGGTGAATCCCCCAGCATGGCACGCACTGCACGAATAGCTGAAGCGCGGGGGTGGATCGAGGTCAAGATTAGAGACTCAGGAGAGAAAGAGGGAGGCTTAAGGAGCCAAGCTGAGCATCCAGGTTCTGTCAGGCAGCAGAAAGAAGACTTAGTCCCACCCCTCACTGAAGGAAGGAGGACTGGCCCAGCCCGCTCTGCTCCTGGAACCTATCCTCCTTCCCCGTGCCTTGGCAACCCTGGTTCAACACCACCTCTGAGTCACTGATGACTTGTTCAGGCATGAAGGGTCAGAGCTGGAGGTCACTCGGAAGGCTGCGGAGAGGACTGGGAAAGATGACTTTCCCTAAATCTGTGTGCCTCTCCCTTTTCTCCCCCTTCAGGCCCCTCTTGGTAGCACCTTCCTGATCCCCTTATCTCTAAGGCGCTCAGGGAAATGCCCCCCTGCAGAAGCAGTCTGGGAAATGCTGCTCTGACCGCGGGAAATCATGAGCCCTGCAACTCCGGTAAGGAAGAGTTTTGGGGGATATGAGGGCAGGGCGGGGTGGGCCCTTCCCAAAAAAGGGGATGGATCAGGAGCCTTTTAGACCCCGGCAGCCCCTAATCCAGCGTCTACTCCTGCGTGGGTGAGGATTTGAGGTTGAGCTATTCAAGGAAATGATCCTGGATGGGGCAGAACTAGGAGACAAACACTCTTCCTTACCTGCTTGGGAGTTGGGCCGCTCCAACTCTCCCATCTTTTTTTATCATTTGGGATCTTGCTATATTTCTTTCACAGGCTGATCTTAAATTTGTGAGCTTAAGCCATCCTTCTGCCCCAGTCGCCAGAGTAGGTGGAACTACAGGCATGTGCTACCGTCCAGGGCTTTCCAATCCTTTTTTTTTTTTTTTTTTCCAGAAGAGGGTCCAGGTACCCTTCTTTTTTCCAGAATAGGGTACCAGGAACTCAGGGGAACTTGACCATTGAGCCCCATCCCCAGCCCTATTTTGTATTTTTTTCAGAGACAGGGTCTCACTGAGTTGCTCAAGGCCTCACTGTTGCTGAGATTGGCTTTGAACTTGCCATCCTCCTGCCTCAGCCTCCCAAACCACTGGGATTACAGGCCTGCACCACCGTGCCTGGCTCCAGTCCATTTTTGACTGTGCGCTAGAAGAACTTGTCCTTTGCAGCCATTTATCATACCACCTAAACCCTCAACTTGAAACACTTTCCCAGGCTTCAGTCACTGTGCCATAATATCCAAGCTCTTAGCCTGCTATCCAAGGCCTTTAAGTTATATTCTAGCAAACACTGCAGCTTCATCACCTGCTACTCTCCATCCCCACCCTGCCTTCCATTTTCTAGATATAATGCACACTGGAACTGTTTTTGAGGTGGGGAGGGTACTGGTGATTGAACCCAGGGGCACTTAACCACCAAGCCACATCCCCAGCCCTTTTTATCCCCAGCCCTTTTTTTTTTTTATTTTTAGACAGGGTCTTTCTAAATTACTTCAGGCCTCCACTAAATGGCTGAGGCTGACTTTGAACTTGTGATCTTACTGCCTCAGCCTCCTGAGTTGCTGAGATTACAGCACCTGGCCACCCTTGAACTTTTTGACCAGAATCATACGGACTCATTAAGTTTACCCTGTGAAGCTACTACTCATCTGCAGAGACCTTTCAACCTCCTCTGAGAAGCCTTCTCCAACCTCTTGGTCAAAGACTGACTCTTCTTTCTCCTTGTTAAATCATATCTTTGCTTTAATTGTGTGTTTACATTTAGACTCCCCAGGAAACTAGAAACTAGAAGTGGAGGGGAAGGGCATGTCAGAGGCTGCCCTGGAGCCCAGTGCCATGCTTGGTACAAAGCAAGCTTCAAAAAACCATGCAAGTCAGGTATGGTGGCACATGCCTGTAATCCCAAAAGTTCTGGAGGCTAAGGCAGGAGGATCACAAGATCAAATTCAGCCTCAGCAACTTAGGCCTTAAGCAACTCAGTGAGATTCCATCTCAGAATGAAAAAATAAAAAGGGCTGGGGATGTGACTCAGTGGTTAATTGCCCCTGGATTTCCCCAGTACCCAAAACAAACAAACAAAAAAAAACTGTGCAAAACTGGGAGTATAGTTTCTTTTTGAAACTTTTCTTTTTCTTTTTTTTAAAGAAAATTAGTTCACAGATTAAAAAAAATTTAAGGTATTCTTAAAAACTCAGCTCTTTATGTGGGCTTTGGTGGAGGTGATGGGGTAGCACCTGAAGGTCTAAATTAGAATAGGGGTGTTGAGTTCTGTGGGACTAAGGAAGTTGATTCCTGCCTCCCTCCCTTGCTGTGAATGATACCTTTGTGCAGTGATGGAGCTTCAGGTACAGCTGGGAAGCACATATGTGTCAACGACATTAGCTTTGGAAATTGCCCTTATAGGTGAGGCTGCAGCTTCTGCAATGTTTCTAAGAATGACAATTTAAAAAAATTTTTTTTTGAAACAGTCTTGCTGTGTTGGCTCATGAAGTTCTCCTGCCTCAGCCTACCACGTAGTTGAGACTATAGGTGCACACAGGGCACTTGCTCTGTGGAATTTTTTTTTTTTTTTTTTGGTACTGGGGATTGAACCCAGGGGCACTTAATCACTGACCCATGTCCCCAGCCCTTTTTTGTATTTTATTTAGAGATAGGGTCTCACTGAGTTGCTTAGGGCCTTGCTAAGTTGCTGAGGCTGGCTTTGAACTCGTGATCCTCCTGCCTCAGCCTCCCAAGTGCTGGGATTACAGGCGTGTGCCACCGCCCCTGGCTTTTTTTTTTTTTTAAATATACCAGGGATTGAATCCAGGAGCCCTTAACCACAGAGCCACACCCCAGCCCTTTTTTATATTTTATTTAGGGACTCTCACTAAATTGCTGAGGCTGACTTTGAACTTGAGATCCTCCTGCTTCAGCCTCCCAAACTGCTGGAATTACAGGTGTGAGCCTGGCCTCTGAAGAACTTTTTCATGGCCTTGTCCTTGGGCACTCATAGGGTACAGCTGGCACAGCCATTCTTCTTAATAGCCTTGCACTTAGACACATATATGGTGTTCATGCAGTGAATTGTGTGTGTGTGTGTGTGTGTGTGTGTGTGTGTGTGTGTGTAGTGTGTAGGGGGGATGGGATTGGGAATTGAACCCAGGCCTCACTCATGGTAAGCAAGCAGTCTATCACTGAGCAATTCCCAGCTCTTTTTTTTTGGTGGGGGGGCAGGGTGGGGGAGCCGGGGATTGAACTCAGGGGCACTTGACCACTGAGCCACATTCCAATGCTATTTTGTATTTTATTTAGAGACAGGGTCTTACTGAGTTGCTTAGCACCTCACTTTTGCTGAGGCTGGCCTTGAATTTGTGATCCATCCTGCCTCAGCCTCTGCAGCAGCTGGGATTACGGGTGTACACCAAGAACCCAGTTTGAGCGAATTTTTTTTTAAGGCTACGATTTCTTTTTTAATTAATTATTTATTTATTTTTGATTCATTGTACACAAATGGGGTAAACTTTCATTTCTCTGGTTGTACATGAAGTAGAGTCACACTGTTTGTGTAATCATACATATACATAAGGTAATGATGTTTGTCTTATTCTATTATCTTTCCTCCCCCCGACCCTCCCCACCCCTCATTTTCCTCCATACAATCCATTCTTCCTCCATTCTTTCCTCCCACACCTGCCCTGTTATGTATCATCATCCACTTATCAAAGAAATCATTCGGCCTTTGGTTTTGGGGATTGGCTTATTTCACTTAGCATGATATTCTCCAACTCCATCTATTTACTTGCAAATGCCATAATTTTATTCTTATGGCTGAATAATATTCCATTTTGTGTATATATACCAATGTTTCTTTATCCATTCATCTATTGAAGGGCATCTAGGTTGGTTCCACAATCTACCTATTGTGAATTGAGCAGCTGTAAACATTGATGTGGTTGTGTCACTGTAGTATGCTGATTTTAAGTCCTTTGGGTATAGGCCAAGGAGTGGGATAGCTGGGTCAAATAGTGGTTCCAGTCCAAATTTCTAAGGAATCTCCATACTGCTTTCCAGAGTGGCTGCACCAATTTGCAACCCCACCAGCAATATATGACTGTACCTTTTCCCCCACATCCTCGCCAACATCTATTGTTGCTTGTATTCTTGATAATAGACATTCTAATTGGGGGGAGATGAAATCTTAGGGTAGTTTTGATTTGCATTTCTCTTATAACTAGAGATGTTGAACATTTTTTCATATATCTGATGATTACTTTTAGATCTTCTGTGAAGTGTCTGCTCATTTCCTTAGCCCATTTATTGATTGGGTTATTTGTATTCTTGGTGTAAAAGTTTTTTGAGTTCTTTGTAAATTCTGGAGATTAGTGCTTATCTGAAGTGTGTGTAGCAAAGATTTTCTCCCACTCTGTAGGCTCTCTTTTCACATTGTTGATTGTTTCCTTTGCTGAGAAAAAACTTTTTAGTTTGAATCTATCCCACTTATTGATTCCTGCTTTTATTCTTGTGCTTTGGGAGTCATGTTAAGGAAGTCTGGTCCTAAGCCAACATGATGAAGGGTTGTATCTACTTTTTTTTTCTTCTATTAGGTGCAGAATCTCAAGTCTAATTCCTAGGTCCTTGATCCATTTTGAGCTTTGTGCAGGGTGAGAGATAGGGGTTTAGTTTCATTTTGCTGCATTTGGATTTCCAGTTTTCCCAGCACCATTTGTTGAAGAGGCTATCTTTTCTCCATTGTATGTTTTTGGCACCTTTGTCTAGTATGAGATAACTGTATTTATGTTGGTTTGTTTCTGTGTCTTCTGTTCTGTACCAATGGTCTACCTGTCTATTTTGGTGCCAATACCATGCCATTTTTGGTTACTATTGCTCTGTTGTATAGTTAAAGATCTGGTATTGTGATACTTCCTGCTAAGGATTGATTGGGTCTCTTCTTCTTCCAAATGAATTTCATGATTGCTTGCTCTATTTCTATGAGGTACATCATTGGGCTTTTAATTGGAATTGCATTGAATTTGTATAGCACTTTTGGAAGTATGGCCATTTTGACAATATTAATTCTGCCTATCCAAGAACATGGGAGATCTTTCCATCTTCTAAGGTTTTCTTCAATTTCTTTCTTTGGTATTCTGCATTTTTCATTGTAGAGGTCTTTCACCTCTTTTGTTTGATTGATTCCCAAGTATTTTATTTTATTTTTAGGCTATTGTGGAGTGGTTTTCCTAATTTCTCTTTCAGAGGATTCATCACTTTTGAATAGAAATGCATTAGATTTATGAATTGATTCTATATCCTGCTACTTTGCTGAATTCATTTATGAGTTCCAGAAGTTTTCTGGTGGAATTTTTGGCTCTTCTAAATATAAATTCATGTCTCCAGCAAATAGTGATAGTTTGAGCTCTTCTTTTCCTATTCATATCCCTTTAATTTCTTTGGTCTGTTTAATTGCTGTGGCTAGAGTTTCAAGGACGATGTTGAATAGAAGTGGTGAAAGAGGACATCCCTGCCTTGTTCCAGTTTTTAGAGAATGCTTTCATTTTTTTCTACATTTAGAATGATGTTGGCTGTGGGCTTAGCAAGGATAGTCTTTACAATGTTGAGGGATAGTGTTTTGAGTATGAAGGGGTGTTGTATTATATAAAACACTTTTTAAAATTTTTTCTTAGTTTTAGATGTACACAATACCTTTGTTTTATTTATTTATTTTCATGTGGTGCTGAGGATTGACTCCAGTGCCTCACATGTGCTAGGCAAGTGGGCTACCACTGAGCTACAACCCCAACCCCTCAAGCCAAATTCTTAAGAAAATTTATTTTAGCTGGGTGCATTTGCACACACCTGTAATCCCAGAGACTTGTGAAGCTAAGGCAGGAGGATCACAAGTTTGATGCCAGCCTCAGCAACTTTGTGAGATCCTGTCTCAAAAATAAATAAGGGCTGAGGATGCAGTTTAGTGGTAGAGTGCACCTAGTTCCTGGGTTCAGTCCCCAGTACCAAAAAAAAGAAGAAAAAAAAAAAAGATATTTTATAGTAATGGCTGAGGTCCAGTGCATGGCTACCATGTTGAATGCCTTGTGTTCGATCCCCAGCGCTGAAAAAAAATGATTAGTGAGTGGACAAATGTTTTAGTAAAATAAACTGGATGCGGTGGCTCACACCTAGGTACTTGGGAGGTTGAGGCAGGGGAATCACTGGAGACCAAACTGGGCAACATAAAATAACCCCTTAAAAAAAGAAAAAGAAAATAGCCCGGGGTCAGTGAAGGACTGCCACTCTTGAGAGCATCTCCTGCCCCTCTGCAGGGTTACAAACTACAAGTCCCAGAATGCCTCGGTCATCATCTCTTCACACCACGCCCCCTCCCTGGGGGTGGGGCGGGTCTGCCGGGCGGGGCCCCGGGGCCGCTAGGCCCGGGGTGAAACTTGGGAGTGGAATGCCCCAGGCTGTCTGAGCTGCACAAAGCGCAGGCGCAGCGGGTTGGGTGGCAGCTGCATCGAGTAGCGCTGGTTTGGCAGCAGCATCCACAACAGGTGTAGACAGGTGGGTGCGTCAAGGGGGGCTGGAGAGGGACTTTGCAGCTGGTCTCTTGATCTGTGTCGGCTTGGAGAGGGGAGGGAGCGGTATGAGAAAAAGGAGACCTGGCCAGTTCTTCCACCCCAGGTGTGCCAGCCCTTGTTACGCAGCAACAGGTGTGAGCAGGTGGGGGAGGGGCAGACACACCTGCTCACAAATAAGTCGCCTTTAGGAATTGAGGGCACCTGGCTTCCAATCCAAGTTCTGTCACATACGTGGATTAAGTCATTTTCTGCCCCTTTGTCCATCTGAAAATAGGAGTAAAAATTCCCACCTAACAGAGTTACAGTGGGGACACAGTGAAGTAGTAGTCTGCAGGGTCTCCCAAACTTTGCTGTGCAATAGAATCACTTCAGGATCTTTAAAGACTAGCAGGGTTTGCTTCCTCCATAAATTATAATTGTCATGGGACCTGACTTGAACATCACATGTTTTCAAACTTCTACTGGTTTAATGGTGAAAACCCAGCCTGGCTTTTGGGTACTAATCAGTGGGATCTGTGCAAGTGACTGGACCTCTCCAGACCCCAGTTTCCTCATATCTAAAGTGGGAATAATAGCAAAGAGGCTTAAGTGAGGTAATAGGTGAAAGCAGGGAGGTACACTTGGCACACGGGGCTCCATCAGTCATACCACTGTTAAAGTATTGTTTTATGCACTTTGTAAGTGACCCAGTGGGGTCCAACTGTGCGGGAAGCTTTTCTTACTATGAAATTCCCTCATTCATTGCCATGACTCTGATGTTCTGTGCTGCTAGCATTTCAGAATCCTGTTTTCTAACATTTTATGAGTTTTAAGAGTTCCTCACTCAGCTCCTACCTGCTTCATAGACATACTTCTACCTGCCTTGTGACAGTTTCATAGAATTGAGGTTGGCCCAGAAAGCAAGGAGAAGGGACTTGGCAAAAGATCTGGAGTTGAGACTGGAACCCAGGCTCCTGATTCCTATACCCAGCCTCTACCCGCCACATCATGGTGGTGGTGGCCCTGCTGACCCTACGAGTACAGTGCTGTCATTCTCCGGCTGGAGTAGAGAATGGGGAGGAGATGGAGGCCTCTGGCCTTTGTTTGTTTACTGCTTTAAATGTTCCCTGGGTGGCTCCCCAGGGAGCACAGGGCTGGGGGTTTCTTCTAGGAGTCTGGTTCTACTGATGAGGACTGTGTGCCTGGACTCCTCTGACAGGTCCCGCCTGACTCCATCCTGGAAAGTCCTTTTGAAGAAATGGCCCTGGTGAGGGGCGGCTGGCTGTGGAGACAGAGTGAGTGATCCTGAGCCAGACTTTTCTCTACCCTGCTTCTTGGCCCAGGGCAGGGGTGAGGGAAGCAGTATGTTAGGCCAGCAACAGTGAACCCTCCCAGGAGATCAGTTCTCCTCCCCTCCTTTGTCCATGCTCTTCTCCCTGCCCAATGTCCTTCCTATTCCTGACTGCTTGGTAAACTTCTAATTAATCTTCAAGATCCTGCCGGGTGTCCCCTTCTTCGATGGCCCTTCTCTGACTTTTCCTCTAACCCTTACCCTGCCATTGTGGCATCAAGCTGGCTCAGAGGCCCTTCCCAGTTCCTGCGATGAGTTATAATGTAACTGTCTTTATCTGTGTGTCTCCCAGTCCCCTACCCCATACTGGCCCTAGAGTGTGAACTCCTCTGGACACAGACTGGGTTTGACCTGCTGTGTGTCCTCAGCAGCCCAGAACAAAAGGAGAAATATCTCCTTTGAAATCTGTAAAGCTCTGAGAAGCCCTCTTATGTCTTTGCTCTTTCTGGTTATGATTCCAGTTGCAAAATGTCTGAAATTATAGTGGTCTCAGGCTTTCAGACCTGTCTCTGACTGGATTTATGATCTGAACAAGAGCTATCCTGGGAACCTCTGTGTCCAGGACCCCCCACACCCCATGCCCCTGGTCCATTCAATTTAGCAAATGCCAAATACAAGTCTAGCTAGTTCTAGGATCTGTGTGGGTAGCTGTGGCCCCCCAGTCTGGTAGAGGAGGCAGACATGACACAAATGACTATTGTACAAGCCAAAGTAGGAGATAAGAGAGAGGCTTAGAGTAAGGAGAGGTCTTTATCCTTGAAGAGACCTTGGGCTTGGCCTTGGGAGTTTGTAAGGGATGGATCTGATCATTCACTTCCTGTTTAACATTTATTGAACCTCTATGGTATGTCGGGCCAGTGGGAGAAAGGTGTTGAGCAAGACAGAAAGGGACCCTGTGCCCATTTCAGGGATAGATAAACAAGAAGGGGGCGAGGGGGGTTAACATACTGAGGACTAGGACTGAGGGGACTCCAGGAGCCCATCTGGGGCTCTTGCCCGCAGCAGGCTCTGGGATTAGTTCGCCTGGCGGGTCTGGAATATCACACAGGCTCCATCCTCCGCCGCTGGAAGCGGAACTGGTTTGCTCTGTGGCTGGACGGGACGCTGGGCTACTACCATGATGAGACGGCGCAGGACGAGGAAGACCGTGTGCTCATCCAGTTCAATGTTCGTGACATAAAGATTGGCCAAGAGTGTCATGGTGAGTAAAAGCCCTTCCTCTATGACAGTGTGACCAGGGGCAGGTCCTTCCACTGTGTCTGAGAACACCAGCAACTAGAAGGCTCTTTGCAGCTTTCAGAGAACTTCCACTGACCCTGCTTCTGGGTCTTTGTCAACTCCAGTTAGGTGTGAATGAAGAAATCACTGCTTTGTCAAATTTCTACTCTGTGCTAGTTGCAGAGGCAAGTCAGACACAGGAGCTAGATGAAGACAAAATAAGAAAACTCAGAGGAGTTAAGTGACTGGCTCATCTAATCTCCTAATTCTTCAACCAAGGTTCAGGCTATAGTTTTAACAGAGAAAACTGGGAGATGTACCTAGGGAAGCTGGTAATGTGGATGGTGAAAGGGTTTGAAAAGTACAGCAGAATCCTCCGAAAGTGTGTGGGATCAGAGGAGGTTAGCAAAGACCCATCAGTTCCTGTTCTTGTTCCTAGTTTCAGGGGGGATCT
Source organism: Glaucomys volans (assembly GCA_020662805.1). Classification (NCBI taxonomy): domain Eukaryota; kingdom Metazoa; phylum Chordata; class Mammalia; order Rodentia; family Sciuridae; genus Glaucomys; species Glaucomys volans. The sequence goes on from JAJEJO010001070.1 coordinate 270,630, forward strand.
GGGATATATCCATGGAAAGTCCACCTGTGTATGTCTGCTTCCAGATATACAGCCCCCAGAGGGCCGGAGCCGAGATGGCCTGCTGACTGTGAACCTGCGGGAGGGCTCCCGCCTGCACCTATGCGCAGAGACCCGGGATGATGCCATGTGAGTGGCTCCTGGGAAAGAATGGGTAGAATTTGGGGAATGCAAGCAGACACCCCCTTCTCCTTGGGCCTTCCAGTTCCCTGACAGTAGATAGAGGCAACTGAAACCAGTAAGGTTGTGTCATGGGCAGAGGGAATTCAAATGACTCCTGGTGATTAGTATAGTACACAATGAGCTACTCACATGGTCTGTGATGACCTCAGAGTGTGGAGGCAGAGGTGTGCACACCTGCTTCAGGTGCATGGTCCCTGGGCATTCAGAATGTATGTAGTAGCTTCTGAGGGGAGTTCTCACCTGGGGGGATATAAAAGAGCAGACAAACCCAATGGCATCCTAAAAGGGACCCTCCCTCCCACTCCCATCTGAGCAGATGCCCTGACAGAGGGGCCGAGATCTGGGGGGTAGACCCACACCTGCCTGTGGAGGCAGCTGGCTATGGCCCAGCAAGGAAACCCCAATGTCAGATGCATATCCACACTTGAGAGCCTAGAGGTGTCCTCAGGCACCATCAGCTGCTCCCTCACATTCTTTCCCTTCCTCCCCTCTGGCTGAGGGGCTTGGCCTTTGCACTGGGGGAGAGTGAAGAGATGGGCGTCCGGGAGTGGGGGAAGCTGAGCTCCAGGCACACAGCACAGAGCCGCCTTGTCCACCCCTGCCAGGTGCCATGGCAACCAACAAAGGCCCAATTGTCTGGTGTCCATTGGGCATTCCCAAGAGTCGAGCTCTGGGGAGCTGTGTTTGTAGGATTGCTATGTGGAGGTGGGCTGCAGCTAGACACTGGCCCAGGCATGTCAGAATCAAATGTCCATTAAGAGACCCCCTAAGCCCAATTGTCCACTGTATTGATGGAAAATCTGAAACTTCTAGAGGGGAGGGGACTGTGTACTAAGAGTGAATTAGCCTAACTTAGGGTCCATGCATGTGGGGCAGGGGAGGGTCACTCTTGTCTACCTTAAGGGAGATCCTTCTGATTCCCTTAATGAGACTGGGGTTTGAGAATGAGTTAGGATGTGAAGGTCTGAACCCCCTTCTTCCAAACTCTCACCTCATGGTCTGGTGGGATTTGCTTTGCAGAGCATGGAAGACAGCACTGCTGGAGGCGAACTCCACCCCGGTGAGCCCTATTCTCTCTCCCTCCTTTCCAGCCCCATGTGCCATAGAATCACGGGTGATTCAGACTCAGTCTCCACCTGTCAGCAGTTCTCAATCTAGTGTTCATATGCCTGGGCAGACTCAGATTCCCTGAGTCCCACGTGGAAAAAGAGGAAGGGCTGCCAGCTGTTGCTCAGAGGAGAGAGGGAGAGAGCCTCCATGAAGACTTGGAGGGGGTAGCATGTGAGCTAGGGAAAAAGGAACTTTTATCGAGCAACTATTATGTTCCAGATGTGGTGCAGGTATAATTCCAAATTCAATAGTCCTGTGAGGTCAAACTTGCTACCTAGGATTATTGTGTCTGCAGATAATAAGACAGAGTTTCATTCATCCATACAACAAATGTTTACTGAGTTCTTACTATGTTCCAGGTGCTCAGATCAGAAGTGAACTGAGGGAATGTGGGGCCCGTTCTCCTGGACTCAGCCTAGTGAGGAGTCAGATGTGAAATAACTGATTAATTAGTTAATGATTCCATTGCAACAGTGGCAACAGCTCTGACAGAAACATGCAGCACTCAACTCTTTGGTAGCCTGATCCAGGTGGCAGTTCAGATAAGGCTTAAGCTGAGACCTGAAGGATAAACAAATTGGGTAAATGGTATGGGGATGTAGTGAAGGGAACAGCTTTCCAGGTAGATGGATCATCTGTGCAAAGGCCTGAGATAGTGGCAGGTAGAGCAACAGAAGGAAAATGGCTGGAGTGACTGGAGCACAGGAGCGGGGTGGTCAGAGTTGGCAGGGCCAGGCTTTATGGATGGCAGGGCCAGTGTTAAGGATGCTGGTCTCTGATAAGAGCATCAGGAAGCCATTGAACGTTTTTACACAAAGTGATGGCATGTTTAGATTAGAGCTACATTTCCAGCCTGTTTTATTTTGAGAAAGGGTCTCACTGAGTTGCTAAGGTTGGCCTTGAATTGTGATCTTCCTGCCTTAGCCTCTTAAGTGGCTGGGATTACAGGTGTGGACTCCCATGGCTGGCCAAATTTGGATTTTTTTTTTTTTTTTTTTTTTTTTTTAGTACTGGGGATTTAACCAAGGGGTAATTTACCACTGAGTCACATCCCCAGCCTTTTTATTTGTTTGTTTGTTTTTTGTTTTTCATTCTTTGAGAGTAAAAATAAAAATTCTCAAAGAATAAATGGTCCTGGTAAATTGTCTGCCAAGCTGCTGGGATTATAGGTGTGCACCATGTCTGGCCAGACCTGGATTCTTTTTTTTTTAAATTTTTTAAAATTTTTTTAGTTGTTGATGGACCTTTATTTTATGCATTTATTTATACGTGGTGCTGAAATTTGAAAACCTAGTGCCTCACACATGCTAGGCAAGTGCTCTATCCCTGAGCCACAACCCCAGCCCCCAGACTTGGAATCTTAATAAGAATCTGGTTGGTAGTTAGGGAATGAATTGTAGTGTGGATGCCTGGGGACCAGCTAGGAGGCCAGGACAGTGTTCAGGCAACAGTTCTGGATTGAGGCCTCACTGGCAGAGACAGGCTGATAATTACAGGTCATTTTTAGGAAATGCGGTCAAAAGAGCTTAGTGACTGATTGAGGTGTGGGTATAAAGATCTGCCAAGGCCCAGCATGATCTCTACCCCTGCCTGCCAGACTCCAGAATCTATGCTTATGCTTTCTCCTATTTGTGGCATAATGGAGCCTGCTGTCATCTGGAGAGACAGTCCACTGGGAAAGAGCAAAGGAGCCTGGGATGCATGTAGAAACCCCCATGGGGGTCAGGCATTGTGCTAAGTACCTGATTATGTCATTTCATCCTCCCACAGCCTGGGAGAAAGGTGGGGGAGAGGCTGATATCTATTGTCAGTTGCATTTTACAGATAGGGAAGCTGAATCCAGAGGCGAAGTGTCATGTCCAAAGTCTGAGTCTTAAGTCGGTGAAGAGCCTGTGTTTTGAGAGGAGGCCATCATCTGCAGAAGTAGCTAGGAGAGCAGAGGCAGGGATGTGTGTGCATGTGCACATGTATGTGGCTGAGGGCCCAGAGTGTGGTGGTCACAAAGGACCTCAAAATCCAGTTGGAGAAACTGGGGATTATGTAGGAAGGGCTGTGATTAGACTTTGTGGGACAGACTCAGGCTTCCAGGACTGGAGAAGCCAGGAGTGAGGAGGCTACAGGGAGGAGGAACCCAGGTCAGGCTCACAGGGCTGAGCTCCAAAGCCCTCTTGAGTAGGGCTACTTAGTTCCACTGCAGGTGAGGGCTGACCATTCTGCACTCTGACTCTATGAGGCTGCTTTGTCCCTTCCCTACTTGTCCACCCTCCTGCTGCTCTCTTGACTACTTCTCTCTGCCCCACCCCTGATCCTACTTTACTCTGCCCCACATACACACATCACTCTGGGCCCAGGGCTTAGAGTAGGTGTGGGTTTGTGCCAGTGTCTTTGTACCTGTGTCTGCTTGTTTGTGTGCATTCATGTCTGTGCACTTTTTCTGTCTTTGTGCTTATGCGGGATTGACTTGTGCTTTGTCCCTCCACATGCTACAGGTTCATGCCCCACTCTGCAGCAAGGCTCCAGGAGGAGTCCCTGACCTGGTTGTACCAGGGAACACAGTGCCTAGGGACAGAAACAACCAGGGGCAAGGCTGGGGTGGTGGTGGTGAAAGGGGTCGGGTAGATTGGAGGACAGATGAGAGCTGAGCTGCCCTCTCCTCCCTGGAGACTGGGAGTCCCAGATGCATGCAAGAGGTGAAGGCAGACTAAAAAAGAAAGTGCTGGCATGTCTTCACTGTGTAACTTTGGCAGTCACCCTCCCTCTCTGTGCCTCCCCTTCTTACCATGGGCTGAACAGGAAGAGAACACACTACGGGCCCAGCCCAGTAGGCAGAGGGCACTGGTAGGGCCTGCAGGAGCTCTGAGTCTCTCCAGGCATAGAGGGCTTCTGACGCCTTTGTCCCTCCCCCTTCTTGGGTTTCTGTGGCTTGAGCAGGCCCCAGCTGGAGCCCCCATCCCACTCAGGAGCCGCCGGGTTTGCCCCAAGGTCAGGTGTGTGACTCGATCGTGGAATCCCTGTAAGGTTGAGAGGCGGATCTGGGTAAGTGCTGGCTAGCCCTCCCTTGCCTCATCCTCTAGCCACCAGGATGAGCCTCTCCAAAATAGTCTCAGTCACTGCCCTTCCCTGCTCACACTCATTCAACACCAACCACAGCCCAGTTTTTAAGGCCTGTAGAAACTAGCTAGTCTCACCTGCTACCTCCCTGCATCCCTGGCTCCAACTGCTTTGCTGTACCCCAGTACTTTCTCCTTTTCCAGCACTATGCATGCCATTCTCTCTGCCACCAAGACCCTTAGCCTCCTGGTTCACCTGCAAACTGATGCTCCTTCTTGAAGGCCCACCTCAGATGGTGCCACCTCCTCAGTGAGGTGTGCTCAATGACGTGGACAGTCTATTCTGACCATTCCTAATATATGAGGGTCTAGCAGAAGTAGGTCTCAGAGAATGCTCATGGAACAGTGAATGAAAGAAGGAAGGAAGGAAGGAAGGAAGGAATGAAAAGCCTCAATATGGCATTACTACCACCTATTTAGTTTAGTCCGGGTCTGCCTCCCCTCTCCCCATGTTTCTTAGAATCAGGGCCCAGCCAGCATGGGATAGGTGGCAGGGAACTTGAGTTAAGAGTGTTTGTAGTTTTATAGTTGACTGTGAACTCTTCTTGCTCAGTGGTGCTCAATGAGGCTGTGTATTAGAATTGCTTAGGGACTTAAAACAACAACAAATATTAAATCTTACCTCTGGATGCTCTAATTTCATAAGTCTGGGGTGAGGCCTGGGAAATCTATAGTATTTATTGATTTTTTTTTTTTTTTTTTTGCGGTGCTGGGGAATCAACCCAGGGCCTTAGGCACGCTAGGCAAGCACTTTACTACTGAGTTACATCCCTAGCCTCAGGAGTGAATTTTTTAAACTACAGATTTCTGGGTTAAAGTGCTCACCTAGCATGGATAAGGACCTGGGTCAGTCTCCAGCAAAACACACACACACACACACACACACACACACACACACACACAAACACACACCACAGATTGTTCCTTGTGATTCTGATGTGCATAACCTCTGAGCCTAGAAGCATCTGGGCCACCTGGCTGCCTAATAGATGTGGTTCTGCTGGATTCTCAGTTCCTTGGGAGTGGGCAGTGTGGGAAAGACCCTATGCAGATGAAAAAGCTGAAGTTCTGACGTTACTTAATTTGATCAGCATTACTCAATTCATCAATGACAAACCTGGGACTTCTAACCCCTTCCCGTTTTTTGGAGGTTTCCAGGTGTTTGAACCCAGGCGCTCGTGAATGTTAGGCAAGTGACCTACCACTGAGCCACATCTACAGCTCTTTACATTTTATTTTGAGAAAGGGTCTTGCTAAGTTGCTCAGTCTGGACTCCCAACTTGTAATCCTTTTACCTCGGCCTCCTGGGGAGCTGGGATTGCAGGTGTGCAACACTGCACCTGACTCTTGCTCATTATTCTGAGACATTCCCCATGCCTGACCTAGGATACAAGTTTGTTTAAAGTGGCAATGCCTAAAAAATAGGATTTAAAGGACTGCAAACCTAAACCTAAGTATAAAAGTTTATTCAAGGGGCTGGGGTTATGGCTCAGCAGTAGAGCACTGGACTAGTGTGTGTGAGGTGCTGGGTTCGGTCCTCAGCACCACATAAACATAAATAAAAATAAAGGTGTCCACCTACAACTGAAAAAAAAAAGTTTATCTGAGAAAAGGGAGTTATTTGTGTGTGGTCCCTGACAGATCAACTCTTCCCTGCCTACAGAAAAAGAGAATCAGAGATCAAGCCTTCAGGTTGCCTATTGCCAGGTGATCTACCTAAGTTTACTTCTGGGCCTCCCAGAGCTGGAGGGGAGAAACAGGTGCCCCCGAGGGACATGAGGTGGTGTTTTCCACCCTCTTCAAGGCCTCACAAGGCCACTGGCTCACTACAACTGCAGAGCAGGTGGAAACTTTGGATTTCAGTTTCTTAAACAGTAAAATTGGATCTGAGTGTTTAAATCCCGACAGCCCCTTTTGGGCATGAAGCCCAGATCCTGGCCACTCCAACCAGAAAGCCCTTGAGGAGGGAACAGGACAAGCAATTATTTGAGCCTAAGAACCTAAACATTGCTTGTCTGAGCCTCCTGCATTGCCCAGGGACCATTTGTTCTCCCTAACTTAAACCTCAACTCAGATTGGGTGACCTTAGTTCCGGTCTGTATTTCATTCACTTGAGCTAAGGTCATTAAACATTTATTAGGCACCTATCATATTCTTGATTAGAACCTGAGGGGTCTCCAAGTCTTCTGGAAGACCAACACAGAGACACAAATAAGGTTTTATCTTTGATCAGCTGGTTTTATCATTGATCTTGGACTTCTAGGGAAGTCCACGGGCTATGTGGGTGTCCAGATGAGACTCCAACAAATCCTGAGGTTCAAGGAGAACAATACCTGAGTTGAATCTGGATCGCATTTAGGTAGTTGAATGAGAAAAGGTGAGAAGGCATCTTATCAGAGGGAAATGGTGTGGAGGCTTGGGATCAGAAACAGTGCTTGGAGAAGTTTTCCTCACGTTGATTCCATCCCTCATCTCCTCTTCCACCCTTGGTAGTCTGGCTTCTTTTCCCCAACCATGCTTTTTTTTTTTTTTTTTTTTTTTAAGTAAAGTAACAATTTATTTTTGAAACAGAGGAAGCAGAGCTCCCACAAGGGAGGGGTCCTGAGTAGGTTGGCCAAAGGTGTTTTTCAAGGTCACTCACAACTTCCAAATTTCTAAAAGCAGTGGCTTATTCTTTTGATATTGGCTAAGAGGATGGACAGGAGAGCATATTTAGAAGATCAAATCATGAGACCAAGTGGCTGATGTGATGAGCAGGACAAGTGTGTGAAGACAAGGGTGTCAACCTAATATCTTTGATTGAGTGCATGGTGACGGCATTTTTAGAGAAAGACATTTGTGGGGAGAGGAGCAGGTTTGGTGGATGGTGAAACACTGAGGTCACTCCAAGTTAATGAACTTTGAGACACCTTGACTTCTAAGGGAAGTTGGACCATTCAGCTGTGAAGCCCCATGAGATAGAGGTATAGGGTGAAAGAGGGTTAAGAGGAAGTATCCAGAAGAGAAGGGAAGAAGGGGACCCTGCCCCTTCCTCATGTCTGCTCCCCCTTGGACTGGGAGCTTCCATTTAACCCAGCATTTATTTATTGATTCCTGTCATGGGCTAGGCCCTGCTGGTGACACAAATTAGTGAGATCTTGCTCACAGGCAGCTCACATTTGGAGTGCAGGTAGAAAAGGCCAAGGGAAATGATAATGAGAGGCACAAGCAAGGTTCACAGTGAATTCAGGAAGAAAGGCTTCTTTCTGAGACCAGGAGGACTTTCTGGAGTGGGCAGCTTCTGAGCTGGGTTTTGAAGGGTTGGAAGAATCTGGGGGTTGGGTGAGGGAAGAGCAAAGAGTACATTCTGCAGAGAACACTGACCATTCTCTGAACCTCAGTCCCTAGCTCTGTAGTACCACAGAGATAATAATACCCACCTTAAGGATTAGAGGTGGTATCACTGGTGAACTCTCTCAGGGCCTGGTACACAGTAGATGCTCGATAAGTTACTTTGGTTACCTCCCATTCCTACCCTTACTTTTCTTCTTTTTTCCCCAACACCTCTTTATTTCCAGCCTGGAACTTGGCCATATTCCCCACCCTATGACTAGGGGAGAAGAGAAATCAATTGGGTTTTAAGTGAGACCATTATACACTTACTAGCAAAATCTACCTTTGCTACCTATTAAAGGGGAGTTGGGAGCCATAGTGGAGCAAGGTAGGAGACCAGGGTGAGAAAAGGCATCATCACTGGGAGCTGGATATAAGGGCTGAATTTTTAGAAGACAAAAGACCATGAACTTTGTGGGGAGCTGGGACCTTTCCAGGAGCGCCCATTTCTAAACTTGGGGACCCAGGGAGTTTGGGTACCAAACCCAGATCAGGGAGTTCCTGAGCAGTTGACCTGGCTGGACTCTCTAGGTACGCGTCTACAGCCCGTACCAGGACTACTACGAGGTAGTGCCCCCCAACGCGCACGAGGCCACATACGTCCGCAGCTACTACGGGCCGCCCTACGCTGGTAAGTCTCCTCTCACCCTTTAAGCCCAACCCCTTCACCGTACCCCCAACCGCGACCTGCCTCAGTCCAACGCCAGCTCCCATCCACGCCTCAACGGCAGTCAGGATCAGATCTCATCTTTTTAGTGTTCACAGATTTTCCCAGGCAGGACCCTCCGCGAATTCCTTGCAGCCCGTGACTTAGAAATTAGTGCTCGATGCTCCAGAGCTGGCCCCCAGGTTTCTCCAGTCTCGCTCCTACTCAGTTTGGTTGCCCAGCAAGCTTTCCTGAGCTTGTAGCGGGCCCTGGTGGCTAACTTGGGAACCATAGCCTCTTTGCCGCTCCAAGGTCTGGACTGCGAACGTCCATATAGTCAAGGTGCAGCGGCGGTTAGAGATTCGCCCCGCCTTGGCCCTCGGTTCCCGAACGTCCGTGGCAGATCTGGAAGGGAAGCCGTAATGTGGATCCCTTGCCTCGTCAAGGTCTCAGTTTCTCCGACTGGAGAGTAGGGGTTTGGTGCCTTAATATTGGGTTGGGCGGGAGTCACGCAGGAAAGGAATGGAGACGACTGGTTTCTCCTCCCAAGTCCCTGATGTTCGCTGGCTGTCTCCGCAGGCCCTGGTGTGACGCACGTGATAGTGCGGGAGGATCCATGCTACAGTGCGGGTGCCCCGCTCGCCATGGGCATGCTCGCGGGAGCCGCCACCGGCGCCGCGCTCGGCTCACTCATGTGGTCGCCCTGCTGGTTCTGAGCCCTGGGACTGGAGCGCTGGACCCTGCGCGTAGACCGCTAAACCTCTTTTCCTCCTGGACCCCACCCTCCACCCTCCAAGCCCTGTCCCATTTTAGCCTTTTCCTCTCCATTAGCCGTTGTCTGGGATTGGATCATCCTCACCCCACGCCCGCCCGTCGGAAGAAGTTATCATCTTGGCCACAAACATGGTTCGAAATCCTCAACATTTACTGCTAGACACCCTAGAAATCCCTTATAGACACATGTGAATATATTTAACCACACGAAGAGAGTAAATATAACTTTCATCTGGCTTCAAGTTTTCCAGGTGCTGGAGAGAGAACGCCTGTTGAACTCTCTGCTCCCTCTAGGGGCAGCTCCAGGCCTAGTGGGAAAACAGGAGTAAACAAACACGTTGTGCTGAAGCTGCAGTTATCTGTCTTTTGACAAGTGTAGGGGCGGGGAGCAAAGCAGGTAGGTTGGGAGTGCTGTTGTTGACAAGTTTAGAGCTCTGGATGTCATGGCATGTCCAAAGAATTACAAGGGAGATCAGTTGGGCTGGGTCAGATCATAATGAGCTTCCAGGCTAAGGAGCTTGCTAGGTCAATGGGAGATGTGAGCTTTTTATGGAGTGAAGTTTCATGACTGCACCTATCATGAACATTTTGCCTGTACTGTTAAGTTACTGACATACCCTTACCTTGCCCAAAATACTCCTTCAGTTCAGCTCCATCCTTCCAATACCATCTTCTTGAGTTCCCTGTTCCCCATGACAAATGAGCTGAACCTGAGAGCTCCAGGTTGGGACCCAGGTGAGCTCTGTTTGGGACTCCAGCCTTAGGAAGTTGCCTCCATTAGAAATGCCTTTCTGATCCCAGGAGCTCTGTCCATTGTTGTGACTGTCCCCATCTCAGGCTTTGTCTCTTCATTCTGGGGGAGATGGCAGTGTTTCCCTCTGGGACTTGACACACCTTTGTACCATCCTGGGATGCCCCCCATGTGCCTGCCTGCAGGTGGCCCAGCAGTCTCCCCATTTCATTCCCTTCCAGTCTCTTCCTCCACCCAATCCCAACTGCCAGTAGAAATGCTAGCTAGCATCCATGCCCAGTAGCCAGAGTAGCTCACTAATGTTCCCTATAGATGCACACTCCTTTGGCTCAGCTGCAGAGACTAATAAAGATGTGGTTGGCTCTAGAATTTGCTCTGGCTTGTTTTGTTCTCCCAGGAGGCATTTTCCCTGGGACATCTCCATGTGGGACAGCTCCGTGACCCAGCATCTACCAGTGCCTTCTCTTGTATAATGAGAAGTTTGGATTCTGAGGTCAGGTGGAACTGGTGACGATATCTTAAATTGGGGCAAGTTACTTGACCTTTGTAAACATTGCTTCCCCTACCCAAGTTGCCCATCCCTGAGGGCTCAAGAGGAGAGTTGTGCCAGGGCCTTGCCTGCTAGTTCCAAAAGGCCTGTGCTGTTTGGGTCTTTGGCTTCATGTCAGAACTACTGCTACCTACTTTCAGAATACTTGCTGAAAAGGACTCTAAATGACTACTTGGCCTGATAGGCACTGTTCTACTGCTTTATACCACCCACAGGAACTTAACTTTTCCTTGTGAGGTAGTGCAGCTTATGGGACCTCCTTCCTCAGTGAAGCTGAAGTCTGCTTCCAGAGAACTGCTAAGAGCTGGGTTTCAGCTTTATTTCTGGGCCTCAGACCACAATGCTTCCCAGCCTCACAATTTATCCACTGGCCAGTTGTTTTTCCCCCAACACCTTAGTCTGCCTCACTGGTCACCACTTGACAAAATTTCTTTAAGTGGTTGTCTATTCTCTCCACCCGGGTACCAAAAAGGGATCAGTGTGGAATAGCTTTCCCTTGCTGCTTGAGCTTTTCATTCTCCATGTGACTGCCAGAGCCATCATGAAGACACGTATCCACCAGAGTTTACAATTTGTTGGGTAACCAAAGGGAAAACAAGAAAATTTAAAAATAAAACTAAATTACTGCTTCTCTCTCCCATAAGGAGATAGGTTTTTGGTCTACCTGCAAAGTCCCTACCTCCTCACCTCATTCCCTTATCCTCTCTTCTGACTTTTCCCCAAAACCTCTACACTTTGACCATAGTGTTTTCCACTCACTCCCCCCTAACGGAGCAATAAGAGTGCAAAAAGAAGTTGTGTCGTGGCACATGTAATCCCAGCGGCTTGGGAGATTGAGGCAGGAGGATTGTGAATTCAAAGCTAGCCTCGGCAACTTAGCAAAGCCCTAAGCAACTCAGGGAGACCCTGTCTCAAAACAGACTATAAAAGGGCTGGGGATGTGGCCCTGGGTTCAATCTCCCTAAAAGTGCAAAAAGACATCACACATATGTCTAGTTGGCCTCTAAATCTCTGCATTAATAGAACTGCAACATGAATGTTTAATTCTTCCGGCTGATCAGTATATGACTTTCAAATTATTCAGACATACTAAGGCAAACATTAATCCTTGAAGATAACAAAGTATAATCTGGAGGTGGCCTGTGGACCACATCTGGCTTACATATCATTTTATATGATCACCACAATAATTTTTAAAAGTTCTGAACAAGCTAGGAACAGTGGCACATGCTTGTAACCCAAATAAATTGGGAGGCTGACAGGAGGATCACAAATTCAAGGTCAGCCTCAGCAATTTAGTGAGACCTTGTCTCAAAATAAAAAAAGGACTGGAATGTGGCTCAGTGACAAAGTGCTCTGTGCAACCTAGTCTAGAAGAAGAATGGATCTATTACAATAGTCACAAAATGGAATATTTAAAAATAAGAATATTCATATGCATTCCAAATTATGGATAAATCTCAAAAAATGCCAGAGAAGACAGGGAGGAGTGTAGGAAGATAGAATTATACTATGGTAAATTATCTGCACCTTATGTACAATACTAAACTATACGTTGGTAAGTCAAAGATGCACACTGTAATTCTTAAGAGGAACCACTGAAAATATAACCAAAGAGGTTAAGCTAAAAACAAACTCAACAGCCAGGTGTAGAGTCACATGCCCATAATCTCAGAAAGTCAGAAGGTCAGGAGGTCGAGGCAAGAGGATTGCAAATTCAACACCAGCTTCAGCAATTTAGTGAGTTCCTAAGCAACTTAGCGAGACCCTGTCTCTAAATAAAATACAAAAAAGGGTTGGGGATGTGGTTCAGTGGTTAAGCACCTCTGGGTTCAATACTTGGTACCAAAAACAAAAAAACTTTAAAGTGCCCCTGGATTCAATCCCAATACCACAAAATAAATTTTAAAAATACAATAATAAGCTAAAAGTAGAAAAGCCCAGACACAGTGGCACATGCCTATAGTCTCAGCTACTTGGGAGGCTGAGGTAAGAAGACTGCTTGGGTCTGCAGCTTTAAAAAAAAAAAAAAAAAGGTAGGACGGAAAAAGATATACCATGCCAAAAGTTAAGTGTAAGAAAGCTGGAACAGCTATTTTAATATCAGACAAGACCAAACTTCAAGGCAAATTATTACTACAAGTAAACAAGGTCATTTCATAAGGATAAATGGCCAATGTGTCAGGAAGACTAAAGCAATGCTAAAAGTTTTACAGTTGTAAATGAATACATTACAAAAGACAGATCTCAGGCTGCAGTATAGCTCAGTGTTCAGAGTATTTGCCTAACATGCAGGAGGCCCTGCGTTTAATCCCTATTACCCCCACCCCCCAAATCTTCAAATCAATAATTTTAGACCCAAAGCTCCCAGAATGAAGGAAATAAAAGATTAGGGCAGATATATATATAACAAAGAAAATGAGAGTAAAGATATCTGTAAACCCAGCTACTTGGGAGGCTGGGGAAGGGGGATCTCAAGTTTGAGGCAAGCCCAGATAACTCAGTGACACCTTGTCTCAAAATAAAAATAAAAAGGAAAATTATGGCATTTGTAGGTAAATGGATGATGTTGGAAACTGTTATGCTAAGTGAGATCAGCCAATCCCAAAAATCCAAAGGCCGAATAGTCTCTCTGATAAATGAATGATGATGCATAATGCGGGGGGGAAGGGTAGCAAGAATGGAGGAAGGATAGATAGCATAGAGGGAAGGGAGGGGTGGGGGGTAAAAATAATAACAGAATGTGTGACAGATACCATTGCCCTGTGTACACGTATGAACGCACAGATGGTGTGACTCTACTTTGTGTAGAACCAGTGAAACAATAACTGTACTCCATTTGTGTTCAATGAATCAATAAGTAAATAAATAAATAAATAAATAAATTAAATAAATTAAAAGGGCTGGGGATGTAGCCCAGTGGTAGAGTGCCAAGTTCAATTCACAGTCCCCTTCTCCCTCCCCCAAAATGAAAATTCTCCTTGGTGTACAAGCTGCTAGTCTGGAGAGGTATATAAGGTATGGGGCAAAGACTGGACTCTCAAGCTGAGAATGAAAAGGGACAAGCTTTGGAGTGAAGAGTTCCAATACCCATAAGACTCCATGTAATCAGTCCCATTCAGTATCATCCCCATGGGGCACATCTTATTCCAGGGCTTTACTTTTTTTTTTTTTGAACCAGGGATTGGACTCAGGGACACTTGGCCACTGAGCCACATCCCCAGCCCTATTTTGTATTTGATTTAGAGACAGGGTCTCACTGAGTTGCTTAGGGCCTCACTAAGTTGCTGAGGCTGGCTTTGAACTCGTGATCCTCCTGACTCAGCCTCCCAAATTGCTTGGATTACAGGCTTGCACCACCAAAGCCCGGCCAGGGCTTTACTTTGATTTTCATCAATTCCTCACTTGACAGTAGCAGCACTCTTACTATTATTCCTCCTAGGGACACTTGGCAGCAGTATTCTGATCTGTGGCCTTTATTTGCATAGTAAGAGGATCAGCTGTGGTTGACTCAAGGAAGGGTTTTTCCTCTTTTCTGCAAAGAGCCAGATAGTAAATCCTTTTGGCTTTTCAAGCCATGAACTGTGTTGCAACTACTCAATTCTGCCTTTGTGTTGTGAAAGTATGGCTGAGTTCCAATAATACTTGTACAGGTAGCAGAGCTGGGTAGAGTGGTACTTGCCTGTAACCCAGCTACTTGGGAGGCTGAGGCAGAAGTTCAAGGACAGCCTGGGGAACTTAGTGAGACTTTGTTTCAAAGTAAAAATAAAAGTGGCTGGGGATGTAGCTTAGTGATAAAGCACACCTGAGTTCAATCCCCACTACTGAGAAAACAAACAACAAAATATCAGTCAAGTTAGAATAGGTGGGAGGGCTATAGTCTGCCAATCCCTGGTCCCAAAGCAAAGGTGTAGTTCAGAGTGAGAAGGCAAAAGCAGAATTTAAACTATTTTTCCTTATAAAGTCAGTCCTCACTAACAACAGGACACAATTTCACCATGGTGGGAACATCACAGAGTATACTCACACAATCCTACATGGTACAGCCTGCTACAATCCTAGACTACAAGGTGCCTAAGTGTGTTACAGCCAGTTGGTCCTGGGGCCATGATGAACAAAACAGCACAAGATTAAATTGAGCACAAGAGAAGAGGCAATCAAGAGATGCAGTAGCTGGGCACTGTGGTGCATGCCTGTAATCCCAGCAATCTCAGGAGGCTGAGGCAGGAGGACAGGAATTCAAAGCCAGCCTCAGCAAGTTAGGCACTAAGCAACTCAGTGAGACCCCGTCTCTAAATAAAATATAAAATAGGGCTGGGGTTGTGGCTCAGTGGTCAAGTGGCCCTGAGTTCGATCCCCACCACCCAAAAAAAAGAGAGATGCAGTAAATAAGATATATGGGGCCGGCTGGCACAGTATGGCATACTTTTTCACAGTAACCTTTTTCTTTTAAACAAGCAAACGTATGCTCTAAAAATAATGTTAAAAGTATAGTAAAATAAACCAGTAACAGTCATTTATTATCAGGTATTATGTATTGTACATAATTGTATGTGCTGTATTTTTTTATAACTGGCAGCACAGTATTTGTTTATACCAGTATCACCAGACAGATGAGGAATGTTATGACATTACAATACTGTAAGAGTCCTTTTGAAATTAAAAGCCCCAAATTGTTTTTTGTTCCTCACCCCAGCTTCCCCATGCTGAGAATGGAAACTGAAATTGTAACCTATATGGCTAGCACAGCCTGGCTAAATCTACACATATATATATCCTGAATTTTGTTCCTATAAATTATAACATTCTGGTATGCTAGAGGCAGACTGGCTCCCTTCCTAGTTGGCCAAATTGTGATTAAATTCATTTTTCCTTTTTATATTATTTTCTCATTTCTGATGTGGGTAGGCAACTGAATCCAGTCCATCAGAACTCCAGCAGGGCCTCTGGTCTAGGTTGCCAGTAACAGTATCACTAGTCAAAAGGAATTTCTTTGGCTGTTAAAACCTTATGGGACCACCACTGTACATGTGATTCATCCTTGGTTGAAAGGTCATTATGTGGAAGTAACTGTAATCCTATTACTACACTACCTGGGTCATCTTTCAAGTGGCAGCCACTCTCCCACTCCTCCAACAATTAAAATGTCTTCTGATTCCCAAACGATTTTTCACATTTTTTCTTTTTTCTTTTCTGAATTCCATGTTCCTTTCATAGTTCTAGGAACGTATACTAATTCAACACCTTGGCAGGAATGGGAAACCAAGTCAACAATTGTTTTCTTCAGTGTTTTATTTATATATTTTTGGCAGCAAAACTGTGTTTATTAAAAAAAAAAAAAGCCTACACTATGAACACACTTCACTGCTTCAGTTAAAGAACCCCAAGTCAAACAAAAAGACCAATATTAAAAGCAGCATACTGGTTACTTTCTTAAAGATACATAAAAAGAATCAAATGCAATAATGTGGGAAGACTTCAGAAATCACAACTTCTTCCAAATAAAGAATATGACCAATCTGCCATATTGAACTGATATTTATTTCAGGACATGCCATGTCAAAATAAAACAAAAGAGTCAATCCTTGCTTTTAACAATAATATTGTATTATAAAAGCACTTTACAACTCCATCCCATCTTTGAGTATAAGTTACAGGAATGTGGGCTAATGATTATCTGAAAACATTTCTCTATTTAGATCCATAATCCAAGTGCTCTCTGAATATTACAAGGTGACAATAAGTGACAAGTGAAGGAGGAATAGGAATAGAGGGGAGCAAGGTTTTCTGAGTTAAGGGTTTTGTAGCAATGAGAAGATGAGGAAGTATGAAGTTATTTTTGTTGTCTTTTCATCTTTAGACTGTGTTAAGTAATGCTTACAACATAAATTCAGCAGGCATTTCCTGAGCTTTAACTCAGAAATTTTCTCCCTGCAAACAATGTATTTACAGATGTGTTTATTAACTTACACAGCAATCTCACAACAACTAGTAAAGATTAAAAGGGTACACTCCTAGTATATTTGTTTGCAGTGTTTTAAGGGAAATGCATATTTCCATGGTGATGAAGCTCTAAAAAGATTCACCAAAACATCTAAAAATTCAAAGTTAAAAAAAAGGCAAAGAAATAAATATCACCAAAGGAAAGATTAATTGTAGCTTAAATATAAAACTAAATCACTAGTTAATTAACCAAACTATACAGATCTAATAAAAAGCAAAACCAGCCTGAAAGACCCAACATTTTAAAAAAATGCTAAAAAATAAGGCATAAATCTGCATAATATTGACTTTTATTTCCATTCTCTCCTTTCCCTTTTCAATGTTTTTATGTGCCTCTAGGGGCTTACAAGAAAATTATTTTCATTTTCGTTTTAACTTCAAATGTTCAGAGTAGAGTATTTGCTATTCTGCAAGGGCTCTTTTGTTGGTAAGCTTAGGATATCATTATTTCTATTTATTATACTTTTGACCAAGTCATCAAATTTAAATTCTTACACTGTTTCTTAAAGGAACTTGACTTTCATAATACCTTGCCTGCATAGCATTTTTAAAAAGAAAAACTCCAAGCAAAATCTATTGCTTAAAAGGGGTGGTTGTTTTGTTTTTCTTTAAAAAACAAACAATAACTATCTCAACAATTTTAAAAACCTTGGGAGAAAGAGTTAATTGAAACTGTATGATTTTACCATGAATAATTAAACATTAAAAACCTGTTCTGAAACACCTGGTTACTTTTTTCTCCCAGAGTCTAATAAAGTACAAATGAAAGGGTCATTTGTCTTGGTCAGAAATAGGTTTTTTGTTCCTCTACTTGTAGTACTCAGTATGTTCATTAGGCCTCATTTTGAATATACATCAGAACCCTTTCTTTATTCAAGCACTGCCCACCATGATAGCTAAGTTCTGACCTCAAAGAAGTTCATTTACATCAGTGCTCAAGAATAATTTTGAACATCTTGGCCTAGAGCAAGTGGCTATCTATAAAACTGAAGGGTAATTCCAACCGTTTGCTATGTTGCCACCCCTTGTTTGTTTTGTGGGAAGGTAAGAATAGGGAATGCAGATAAGAGAGATGAGAAAAGCAGGGAGAGATCAAGTAGGTAGGTAAATGCTGCTGAGAACATACTGCTCCTTAACCAAGCCATGCTCATATTGTTGAGATTTCCATCATTTTAAAGTACATTATCGTAACATTGAAAAAAGAAAAATGTTAAGAAAATGTATCTGATCTTTAAGGTTATCACTGGAATATGCTGTAATCTTTTGGCTTTTTGTAAAATATAAATAATGAAGACACTGACTTTTTTTGTGCTTGTGAAGCTAATAGATCATCTCCACGAGACAGGCAGCAATGATGAATTGCAATACGTTATTACTGAAGGGAAAAGGTTCAAGCCAATATTCACACTGCAGTCAATGAAAGAGTATGGGAGCCAAAGCAGTGAGCTTCTGGAGAAGGGTTGAAGATGCCATGAGGGATTAGCAGGAACAGCCTCCTTCAGTGACTGGTTGTTCCTGAGGCTTTTCCAGTTTTATGTCAATCACTGGAACAAAATTTAAGGAGCCATAAGCAGAAAAGCACAGTTCTAATTCTTAACTCTGACATTTTTGGCAAACAATTTATAGTTCTATTTGACTTCAGAGTCTACACAGTTGCTATATTCTATATAGCTACTTCACCATACATGGTATTCAAATGGAATAAACTTGCTTATTACATGCAACAAGACTCAGAATGAAATACAAGCTGTATTCATGGTAACCTACCTTAAGAATACTATTCTACAAGGGTAAGAAACAATAAAACATGATATTCCTTATGGAATCATCATAATTGAAGTTTGACAGTAGCCTAAAGAGAGTTCCAATGATGGGAAATTTAATAAACAATGGCACTTAAATTCAATAGAATACATTATATCATGAAAAAGTAGTAACAGTGGCTTGGAAAATATAAAATATTTAGAAGTGAAAAGAGTTGAGCACAAAGTGTTATGAACTTTATGGTTTACCAAAAAGGACTACATATGAAAAAATGTTAGAAGGTAAATATAAAACAATGAAACATCAAAATTCAAAATCCTTGAAAATACCTGATTATTAGATGTGCTTCATTATTTCTGCACTAGAGTCTATGATAAAATTGCATTCTGAGTTATTTCTTGCCTGTGCCAAATAGAGAGCTCAAATGTTAGAAAGGTAGGAAAAGAAAATGATAGTTTATTGGGAAAAAGCCCTGAGCCAATGGAACTCAAAATAAAGAAACACAAGACTGGGATTCTAAGAGTTTCCTATCAAAAAGCAAACAAAAAACAAACACTCTCATGGGGCACACTTGTAATCCCAGCAGCTCAGGAGGCTGAATCAGGAGGACCAAGAGTTCAAAGCCAGCCTCAGCAACAGCAAGGTGCTAAGCAACTCAGTGAGACCCTGTCTCTAAATAAAATACAAAATAGGGCTGGGGATGTGGTTCAGTGCCTCTGAGTTCAATCCATGGTACCTGCCCCTGTCCCCCCGCCAAAACCACCAACACTTTCACTGAATAATTATAGTGAGCAGCAGGTTGCAAATGATACTTAATAGTAGACCTCATTTATGTAGAAGACCTCTGAGTTTTCATCCATCTGAGTTATCAATTCCTGGCTGTAATACGTAATGGCACAATATTCCTTTGCCAGGAAAGGAGAACTCTGAAGACTATTATCAACAATAAAATTTCCGGAAAAAACAAAAAGGATACTGTCTTCTCTGCTTCTGTCCTGTGTACTTTCCATTCCAGGCAAAGCTGCTGCTACACGTCGGAAAAGCTGTGGGAGAGAAATGGTAGTAAGGTGGATGACCAGTGGGTGGTGAGTGAAAGGATATGGCTTCTGGGTTATTCTTCACTTAGACTTAAGCATCATTAAAGCATATTAAAATGTCTATTCATCGTATTAATATCATATGAAAATTAATATCATATGAAATGATATATTAATTAAATAATATTAATTAAATTAATATCATATGAAAAACATGCTAAATACCAAGCATGAACAAAGACACAATTTCTGTTTCCCAACAGGTGAGACAAAACAGATGTGAAACAGGCAGCAAAAATATCACATGAGTCATAACAATAAGGTACTATAGAAACTCAAAGGACAGAGTTTCATCTAGTTTACTGTTCATCTAGAAAGAAGTATAGTGGAATTTCTCATTCATCTTAGTAAGACAATAGAGTGGAATTTCTACCTTTCATAAAGAGTTAGGTTCCAAAAGCAGTGTATTATATGTAGTCAAGTGAGTTTAGTCAAAATTAGCTTTGACAATTACTTTGGAAGTGGTTGGGCTTTGTTTGAGATAAAATATTACAAAAACTATCTTCAATAGGAGAAACACCCAATTCTGATAAGATGTTTGAGAAGTACCTGGGAACAGGTACTGACTGAAAGAACAACAGATTCACAATTCTTATGTTGTACCCAGTCTTAGGTATACACTTAGACCAAGAAGAATGTTAGAAGAAACTACATGATCATTTAGTAAGACATGTAGCACAAAATTCTTTTATGATGTAACTCCCTTATACCGTGTGTCTGCTAACTTAAGGCATTATCTGAAACTTTTTTTTTTATTCAAATAATTTTTAAGTTGATGGACTTTTATTTATTTATCTATTTATTTATTTGTGGTGCTGAGAATCCAACCCAGTGCCTTATACATGCTAGGCAAGCACTCTACCACTGAGCCACAACCCCAACTCAATCTCACCCATTTCTTTGTCTGTTTTTTGTGGTGCTGGGGATTGAACCCAGGGCCTTGTGCTTTCGAGGCAGGCACTCTACCAGCTGAGCTATATCTCCAGCCCATTATCTGAAACTCTTTAGGGATATAAAAATGTCCTTTTTTCTTGGTGGTACAGGGGATTGAACACAAGCCCACATATGCTACATAAGCACTTTACCACTGAGCTACATTCCTAGCCCTTTTGATGAGATTATAGGCATGTGACACAGTGCCCAGCTGTTTTTAAAAATAGTTATCTTAAGACAGGGCTCACCAAGTGGCCCAGGCTAGCCTCAAGTTTGTGATCTTTCTGCCTAAATCTCCCAAGTATTTGGATTACAGATGTGTGTGCCATGGTGCCCAGCTCAAGAGAGTTTTTTAATTCATGAACTTGCAATGTGGCAAAGCAGACTCAAACAATTCCTTTGGTCACAATGTGATGAGTTATTACAAACAGAGGAAATAGAAAATGACATAGAAAATTATTTGAGAATATAGATTTAAGAAGGCTCTCCTTAGCTGGTTATGTTGGCACACGCCTGTAATCCCAGTGACATGGGAGTTAAGGCAGGAGGATGGAGAGTTCAAGGCCAGCCTTAGCAACTTACTAATGCTCTAATTGACTTAGTGAGACCCTGTCTCAAAATAAAAAATAAAAAGGACTAGGGATGTGGCCAAGTGCTTAAGCACCTGGGTGCAATCCTTAGTACCAAAAAAAGGGGAAGAAAGCCCTCTTTAGGAGCATGAGAATTTTTAGGAGGTGACACCTGAGCTGAGATTTAAAGGCAGTTTTAAAATTTTACCTGGTCAATGCCTGTAAGCCCAGTGACTCAGGAGCCTGAGGCATTCATCATAGTGAATGCCTGGTAAGCCCAGTGACTCAGGAGCCTGAGGCAGGAGGATCCAAGTTCAGGGCCAGCCTCAGCAATTTAGCAAGGCCCTAAGCAACTTAGTAAGACCTTGTCTCAAAATATAAAATGAAAAAGGGTTGGGAAAATGACTCAATGGTAAAGCAGTCCTAGGTAAAATCCTCAGGACCCCGCCCCCACTCTTCCCAAAAATCTCTTGGCTGAAAAACACATCGTGTAAAGTACTCCATAAATGTTGCTTACTTAAATCGAGAAGGAACAGAATGAATGAACAGTTAGAGATGAGAATTTGGATCTATGTGTAAAATGTTCAGGGCAAAGTAGTATACAAAAGGAGCAAACTAAAGATTTTATCTGTTAGATAATAGTCCAATAGGGAAAAAAGGGGAAAACAAGTTGTTTTGGTTTTATAAGCTTTAGAAGCATTTTAGTAGATACCGAATTAGGCATTAGCTTCAATATTCTTCCCAAACCAAATACTAGATTTCAAACTGTAGAATGCTTACCTTAACATCATTTCTGGTATGCCAGAAATTGTACAAAATCAAAGATCATGTAGTGTTATAAATGACTAACATATCAAATCAATATAACATTAATCATATAAGGCAGTAGGGTCAATTTGGATTAAAATACAAATACTCAGTTCCAAATAAAAACATTTTAGACATAAAAATACTCTTAATAAATAATGACTATGAAAGCTGCTATTATAATAAACAAAAGTAAAAACTTATACAAAAGCTAAATGAAAAAATAGATGATACAATGTAATAGTCAGATAACTTTAGGAAGATGATTATGGCCTTTTTAAGCCAACAGGTGATAATAAAAATTTAATTAGGCCAGGTACAGTAGTGCATGCATTTGTAATCTCAGAGACTTTAGAGGCTGAGATGGGGGATAGTAAGTTCAAGGCCAATCTGAGCAACTTAGTGAGACTCTGTCTCAAAATAAAAATTAAAAAATGGGATAAGATGTAACTCAGTGGTAGAGTGCTCCCCTGCCCCTTATTCAATTCCTAGAAACACACACAAAATAATAAAAAATTAGTACAAAATTAGATAATTCTAATGCTTCTGAAGTTATGATATATTAGCATTATTGAATGAAAAGCAGAATACCAACTTTTGTCAGTTCAAAATTTCATGCATCAGGAAAAACTCCAATATCTGTTATTATATTACCTTTGATCTTATCATAAATAATATAGTGTGGGAAAATATATTTTATAGAAAAGAAGAAAGCAAAAAATAGCATTCCCCCACCAATATCAAAATAGGTAGTAAGTAAAGTACTGTGACTGACAATGTGGCACTATATCACATTCTGATAGTGTTTTTAGAATAAAGTTTTAGATTTATTTCTGAATCCCAGAAATTCATTCTATATACTAATGTTCAGTTTTGGACATCTAGCCAAAATATATATTCAGCATATTTCTGATTTTAGGAGAGGTGAGAGTGAAGAAAAGAGGTGGCATTTTATAAAAAATTCAAAGAACGGACAACCCTTCAAAAATAATGGAGCTGGGAGCGGTGGTGCACACCTGTAATCCCAGTGGCTTGAAAGGCTGAGGCAGGAGGACCTTGAGTTCAAAGCCAGTCCTCAGCAACTTAGCGAGTTCCTAAGCAACTCAGTGAGACCCTGTCTCTAAATAAATATATATATTTTTTAAAAAGGGGGACTGGGGAGGGGA
The DNA here is from genome assembly GCA_020662805.1 of Glaucomys volans. Lineage (NCBI taxonomy): Eukaryota > Metazoa > Chordata > Mammalia > Rodentia > Sciuridae > Glaucomys > Glaucomys volans. Next base: position 293,483 of record JAJEJO010001070.1, read on the forward strand.
TGTGGCTTAGTAGTTAAGTGTCCATGGGTTCAATACCTGGTCCAAAAATAGCAATGTATTTCTTAGTTAATACTTCAAATTAGCATGTCATTCTTATGACAAATAAATTCTATGATTAATCATTGCCAGTTACAAGGGAAAAGATTTTAACCTATTACTTAAATGTCCTTTCTTTTTTTCAGTAATGGGGATTGAATCCATAGGCACTCTACCTCTGAGCTACTCCCCACCTCTGTGTTTTTTGAGATAGGCTCTCACTAAATTGCTGAGGTCGGTCTCAAACTTATGATCCTCTTGCCTCAGCCTCCTGAGTTCATGGTGCTGCCACGGCCAGCTTAAGTGTCTATTAATAAGATTTTAATTTCTTTTTGATTTCTTTCTCTCATTTGGGGGTTCCAGGATTTTTCTACCTTGATTGAATTTTATAAGTTAACAAAGTGTGGTCTCTAAATACTGAAATAAAATCCTAATATGCGGTGGTACTCCCAATAAAATGAAAAACAGGTAATGGTTTTTGTGAGTTAAGACAGAAGTCAAAAAAATAAATAAGGAAAAAAATAAAAGGCAGCTCTGTTCCAAAAATTAAGAAGTAATTTCCATTATATGTATATTTAAAAGAATAGTAAAATTGGGCTGGGATATAGCTCAGTTGGTAGAGTGCTTGCTTTGCAAGCACAAGGCCCTGGGTGCTCAATCCGCAGCACAAAAAAAAAAAAAAAAAAAAAAAAAAAAAGAAAAGAACAGTAAAATCAAGTCCCAATAGCAATAGAAACAGGAAACTTCAGCAAAATCAGATGTTCAGACATACCATATAAATAAGAAGAAACAATAAAGTTATAAATGGGTTTTGAATTCAGGACAAGACTTTTGTAAAAGAAATCTCTCTTCATTATCACTATATACCTATATTTGTCTATATTGGTCAGACTTTTGGAAAAAAAATATGTGCTTGGTGATGAAAGTGTTCTAAAGTCAGAATGTGGCAACAGTTGTACAATGCCACAGATTTACTAAAATAACTGAACTGTACATTTAAACTAAGCAAAATTTATGACATCAATTACATAAACATGGTATATAAATTATGTTACATATAATTACATAAATTATATGATATCCCTTATTTGAAATGCTTGGAACCAGATTTCGGATTTTGGAATATTGCATATTATATAATAAGACATCTTGGGGATGGGACTAAAGTCTAACCTGAAATTCATTCATGTTTCATATACCCTTCGTACACACGGACTGAAGGTAATTTAACACAATTTATATTTTTGTTTGTTTGTTTTTTATAGTGCTGGGGATTGAACCCAGGGCCTTATTCATGCGAGGCAAGCACTCTACAAATGGAGCTACATCCCTAGCCCCTAAAACAATATTTTTAATGCACCTGTAATGTCAGGTGTAGAATTTTGCACTTATGAAATCTAGTAGGTGATCAAAACACTTCAGATTTTGGAGCACTTTGGATTAGGATATACAACTTATACTTCAATAAGCTGTTAATTTGGCAGTGACTAAATATCAGGAAGATACTAGTCGTCAGTAGTAGTCTCTGTACCTGCTGATGATCCTAGAGCTTCCAAACTTTAATAACCCAGAGAAAGATATCCTGTAGTAGGACATAAAAGCTACTAGTTCAAAATGTCTCCAATGGAGTAATTCAGATGAAGCTACCTACTACTTTTTCCTGGAACACTGACTTATGGTAATATTATAGTAACTTTTATTACTCAAAATCTTAAATTGTCTGTGACATCTATAGGTTCAACTACTTATCATTTGTTATATTCTACACACATTGCTAGGTTCTGAGATTATATAATTTTGAAGGGCTGGGGGAGAGAAAGAAAAAGATATAGATGGATTGATTTTCAATGTACTGTGGTAAGATTCAGTAACAGTGGTTTCACAGGGTCAAGGGGTCTGTGAAAACACAAAGTTATTAGCCTAGCCAGGAGGTAGGGTAGGAAATGTCAAAGGAGAGGTAGCTGACATCTTAATGGTATAAGGCAAGAAGGGAATGGGAAGGATAGTGCAAAAATGAAAAATAATATGGAGATTTTTTTCCATAAAGCTCATCCTGCCGGGCATGGTAGCACACGCCTGTAATCCCAGCAACTCGGGAGGCTGAGGTAGGAGGATTGAGAGTTCAAAGCCAGCCTCAGCAACTTAGCGAGGCCCTAAGCAACTCAGTGAGACCCTGTCTCTAACTAAAATACAAAATAGGGCTGGGGATGTGGTTCAGTGGTTAAATGCCCCTGAGTTTAATCCCCGGTTCCAAAAAAAAAAAAGGCTAATCCTAATTGAAAGGAATTTCACTTTTTGATCATTTGCAATTAAACAAATTTACTGTCTACAAACTTTATGAATCATATTCTATGATATACAGCTCTGATTAATTCAGCAAATGAGTGTTTGGCTGACTCATCTTGTAGAAAACTTGGTAATATGGGATTTCTATATTTTCCTGCCCTCTTCCCTGGAAACATTCCTGTTGTAAACACTGTTTAAACACCAGCAGTTTATTAAGGATAAAGTCACCAGAATGTACTTTTACTATAAGCGAAATGTTGACAACAAATAATTGCTTTCATTTATCACAATCTTACCACCTTTGAAACTAGGAAAGTTTACCTTCAGATTAAAGATGCAGTGAGAGTATGGTAAGTTTACAACTTTGCAACCATAAAAAATTGTCCTGTGTATAATCTGAAAAGTTTGTCAAGTCTTTTCTCATTTTCTAGGCTTCACTTTTACTTTTTTCACTGTTTGAAAACATTTTGCAAATTCATGAGGCCCTGTTACTAACTGGATGAAAACTTTACACTTTACACTATATAATGTAATATTCATGCAATTATTTCATGTTTTTTCAATACTCAGCAGACACTTACCTGCTTTACATTGTATCCTGCTTTTGCACTGGTTTCAATGAACATAACATTCAGCTCTTTGGCTTTCCTCTCTCCTTCCTCAATTGACACTTGCCTGTAGGAAAAAAAAAGGATAAATTCTTATTTATGAAATATGACATTATTAAGATTATAAACAGAGTTCTGAAAATAACCTTTCTTTATGTAAATGATGGTTACAAAGGCAATATTAATTTAAAAAATTTGTGGGCTGGGTGTGCTGGCTCATGGTATAATCCCAGGGACTATAAAGACTGAGGCAGGAGGATCAAAAGTTTGAGATGAGCCTCAGCAATTAAAGTGAAGCTCTAAGCAATTTAGCAAGATCCTGTTTCATAAAAAGGAGGTAATGTAGGGGAAGTAGCTCAGTGGTAAAGTATCCTTGGGTTCAATCCCCAGTACCAAAAACTAAAGGAAAAAAAAAAAAATCTGCACTATACTTAAACTTTGTACATTTGTATATGATATACTTAACTAATTTTTAAACAGGTATGTGTATGCACAACCATACATGTACTTATTTTCTTTTTTGTACTGGAAATTTAACCTCAGAGCAGTTTATGTCTCAGCTACAATCCCCAACCTCTTTTTAAATTTTATTTTGAGATAGGGTCTTGCTAAATTCCCAGGCTAGACTTGAACTTGCAATCCTCCTGCCTTAGCCTCACCAATAGCTGGGACTGTAGGCATCTGTGACCATGCCCAGCTTAGAATATGTTTTTTTACTGTTGATTTGCTTTTACTTGATTGAACTTGTCTGATAACTTTTTTGTTTTGTTTTTTTTTGGTGGTGCTGGGGAATGAACACAGGGGTGCTCTCTCACTAAGCTATATCCCTAGACCTTTACTTTTTTAAAAAACTATTTTAAAAATAATAAAAACTTAGCTGCGCGCGATGGCACATGCCTGTAATCCCAGCATTTGGGAGGCTGAGGCAGGAGATTCGCGAGTTCAAAGCCAGCCTCAGCAATTTAGCGAGGCCCTGTCTCTAAATAAAATACAAAATAGGGCTGGGGATGTGGCTCAGTGGTGGAGTGCCCCTGGGTTCAATCCCCAGTACCAAAAGAATAATAATAATAATAATAATAATAATAATAATAATAATAACAACAACAACAACAACAACTTAAAAAAAAATTCACTAAGATTTCAGGCTGGCTTCAAATGTGTGATCATCTTGCTCATCTTTCTGAGCAGCTAGGTTACAGAGTGTAACACTTGGCTCATCCTGTAATTTTTTACAATCAAAAACTTAGGGGCTGGAAATGTGGCTCAGTGACAGAGCACAAAGTCCTGGGTTTGATACCAGAACCACAAAACAAAACAAAAGAAAAGAAATCCCCCACCAAACCAAAATTTAATAGCCTACATTTTTCTTAATGGCTTACTTTTTCCCCTTAACCCATTAAGTCCCAAGTTTTTAGTTCTGTGAATATTTCAAAAAAATTGACACAAGTGCTTTAAAATAAGTTGAAATCATTACATAGAGTGATATCCATAAATATATATAAATCATTATAACTATATTCTTATTACAAAATTGTATATTATATACTATATTTGTTTTTTGGTACTGGGGGTTGAACCTGGGGGTGCTTTATCACTGTGCTTTTTCCCTATCTTTTTATTTTTTGAGATGGAGTCTTGCTAAATTGCTGAGGCTGTCCTCAAACTTGCAATCCTTCTGCCTCAGCCTCCATAATCACTTATTACAGGCATGAGCACCATTCCTGGCATTATACATCAACCTTCTCTTCCTCATAGGTGTTATACCATTCTGCATTGCCCCAGCTACTTATTTGAGTATCATCCCTACAGACTCCTGAATAATTGATATTATAGGCCTGAGTCACCATGCACAGCCATGCCCTTTATTTATTTTTTGTGGTACTGGGGATCTAGGAACTCAGGAATGCTAGGGAGGTGCTTTATGACTAAGCTATATCCCCATCTCAAATTAAAAAAGGAAAAGGCCAGCAACTCAAGAGGCTGAGGTAGGAGGATCACAAGTTCAAAGCCAGTCTCAGTAATTTAGCAAAGCCTTAAGCAACTTACTCTGGCTCAAAATAAAAAATAAAAAGAGCTAGGAACTTAGTTCAGTGGTAAAGTGCCCCTGGTTCAATCCCCAGTTTGGGGGAGGGGAAGGGAGGTAGGGGAAAGGGGAGGGGAGGAAGGGCAGGCACACAGGCAGGGGATATCAGCAGTAGAGTGCTCCTGGGTTCAATCTCCAGTACTGCAAAAGATTAATCAATAATAAAATCCACCACAATCCCACTTCCTTCCCAAAGGTAACTATGGTTAATTTTCATATATTCTTTTTTTAAAAAAATTTTTAGATGTTGATGGACCTTTATTTTATTAATTTATTTATATGTGGAACTGAAAATTGAACTCATGCCTCATGCATGCTAGGTAAGCACTCTACCTCTGAGCCACAACGGCAGCCCCTCATATATTCTGATCTAAATTTGTTTTAAGCAAATATCTACCATTCTTTTAAACAGAAAAATATATTAGATGCATTAATCAAGTGCATCTAATTTAAACCTTGTGTGTTAGATACATGATAAGATATGAATAAATTCCTCTTTTTCTTTCTAATTGCTACTAAGTATTTTCAATACTTCCTCAAATTATATATCCAATCTGCTCGTAACAGACATTTGGACTGTTTAAAACTTTTAGCATTACAGTAATGTTGCATGTAACATTCTTACATGGTCATCTTTGAGTGTCTTTGTAGGCTTCTCTGTGGGATATTAAAGGCAGATCTGAGTCCATGAGTATTTTAAATCATGATAAAGTCAAATTGCCCCCCTCCCCAATTATCAGTTACTTTTTCGTGTGTGAGAGTTTTTGTTTATTCCAACTTTTGACAACAGTATGTATTATTAATGTTCTGAGTCACGGTCAATCTTATAAGTGAATATGACCCGTATGTACTGAAACTGAACAATCTTTCCCTTTATGGCTTTAGAATTTCATGTTGTGCTTACACAAGGCTATCCTACCAAACATTGACCAAAACATTTTCTTTTAATGATTTCTGTTAAACAATGAAATCTTTCACTCATATGGAATTTATTTTAGTGTAATGAACAAGCTCTAATCTTTGAGAAATTAATAAGTGAGAGGTAATACTCTGGAAAAAATTACTAAGAAAGCTGGTAACCCCAAAGCAGTTGACAAATATTACCTTTAAGAAAAATTATTGTAAATATAATTAAAATTTCTAGCACTTGTGCACTCAGTTAAAATATTAAGCAGTAGCGAGTTGTGGTGGCCCAGACTTGTAATCCCAGCAATCTGGGAGGCTGAGGCAGGAAGATATCAAGTTTGAGGGCAGTCCCAGCAATTTAGTGAGACTCTATCTCAAAATAAAAAATAAAAAAACGCTGGGGTATGGCTCTGTAATCCCTAGTTTAATCCCTAGTACCACAAAAACCAACCAACCAACCAAACAACAAAAAACCAAAGGCAATTAAACAAAACAAAACAACAAAAACAAAAAGGCAATTAAAGAACAGACACTTAAAAGTATCCTCCATAGATGACTCTGGCTATAAAGGAGGAAACAATGCAGATGTACAATCTTTCTATAAAACAAAATGAAGGTACTTAGGAATTCTCTACTGGAGTAAATATAATAATATAATCTTCAAATTTTCATACTGAATACAAATAAAAAAGTAAGATTTGCATCATAAATAATTCATGTACAAAATTTTAAAAAAATTTATTTAAAAAAAAACTTAAGTTATCAATGGACCTTTATTTTATTTATTTATACATGCAGTGCTGAGAACTGAACCCAGTGCTTCACACAGGTACCACTGAGCTACAGTCCCTCGTGTACAAAAAATTTTAATAAAAAAAAGATGAAATCAAATTTGAGTATACTTTTAAATTAAGATAAATTTTAGTCCAGTGTAGTGGCACATACCTGGAATCCCAGAGGTTCAGGAGGCTGAGGCAGAAGATCCAAGCCTGAGGTCAGCCTCAGCGACTTACAGAGACCTCGTCTCAAAAATAAAAAATAAATGGCGTTGGGGGGCAGGCCGTGTTGAGGTTGTGGCTCAGTGGAACAGCACTTGCCTAGTGTGAGGCACTGGGTTTGATCCTTGGCACCACATTAAAATAAAGGTATTGTGCCCATCAAAATAAATAGATAAGCAGGGCATGGTGGTGCATGTCTACAATCCCAGCAACTACAGAGGCCGAGGCAGGAAGATCACAAGTTTGAGGCCAGCCTCAGTAATTTAGCAAGGCCCTAAGTCACTTAGTGAGACCTTGTCTCAAAATAAAAAATAAAAAGGGCTGGGCTCAGGTATGGTGGTGCAGCCTGTAATCCTAGCATCTTGGGAGGCTGAGACAGGAGGATTTTGAATTCAAAGCCTGCCTCAACAAAAGTGAGGTGCTAAGCAACTCAGTGAGACCCTGTCTCTAAATAAAATACAAAATAGGGCTGGGGATGTGGCTCAGTGGCCCAGTGCCCCTGAGTTCAATCCCCGGTTCAAAAAAAAAAAAAAAAAAAAAAATCATAAGTTCATTACCCGAATCTATCTCATTATCCATCTTATGAATAAACACATGACAGTAAAAGCTCTATTTAGTACTATGTTCAAGACTATCAAGCAGAAAGATGTACAGCATCTTATGAATGCTGAAAGCAGATACTGAAGCCAAGGATTCTAGAGCGAATGTTAATATATTTTGTATCCAGTGGCTTCAATATGCCTCAGCACTTTTGACTAAGGTATCCACAATTAAGATATTCAGTTCAACTACACCATCTGGCTCAATCATACAATTAAAAAATTTTTTCAAAATAAAATCACACACAAAACCTACACCACTGGATTATAACAAATTTTATAAAATTACAAAGAAAAAAGTGTGTACATTTAATCACAATTTTAAAAACAGATGTTTCAAAAACTGGTTTGTTCTTTAACAAACTCTTTCCACTTTAAAAATGTAAAATATGTACAGGCTTTATGTTTAAACAATCTTGTACAAGAGCTTTTATACATGGGCTTCCACAAAACAATTCATTTTCCCTTAAGTACTGAGTTCAGTGTTTACATATTAAATATTTCGGATTCTCATACTAAAGAGCTTAAACAGGATTAAACATACCTCCTTTGAAATCAATTTTTTAATGAACCAAAGTAACAAATAGCTAAAAACATAAATCAGATATTCCACACACACAAAACCACTTCATACCTCTTGTCAGCAAGATCTGTCTTATTTCCTACTAGCATGATGATAACATCACTTCCTCTTTCTGTTCTGACATCATCAATCCATTTTGTAGTTTGCTGGAATGAGTTAACATCTGGTATAGGAGGGTGGACAGAGAGATTAGTGTTACTGAAATGCCTCCCTAAGTGATGGATAGCACTCCCCCAAATACCCTGCAAGTTGGAAGAGGGATGGCACATTAGGAACCCACTTTTAATGTGCCTGCAACATAACTCCATTTTATCTGATTACATCTGTCAGTGATCTAAACAAATCTGAATAATAAAATGCTCAAGGTTCTTTTTAGAGTAAGTTAAACTTTTTTGATAATTAAATAAGTACAATTACTATGTAATTGGAAAAAATTTAAAAAGCTTTTTGAAATGTAAGGACAGCTATGGCAGATAATATGGTGTTATATTGCCACGATGCTTTTTTTGATCACTTACACATACCAAACATGACAAAGAAAGCATTTCCAAAAGTATGTCAGCCAGTAAGTCCCAACATATCCAGAAGATTTGTAAAGCTTTCAAATAGCTTTCAACACCACTGTGTTTGAATTGCTTACTCAGTTTGTGATCACTTTAACCTAAAGTTTATTAGTTTCATGCACCAGAATCACTTCTAACAAAATTCATCTTTTCTAGTGTTGGACTGTTTTCTTTTTTGGGGATGGTGCTAGGGATCAAACCAAGTAATAGATTCTAAATAGAGTAGTTCAATACTTTTTTTAAAAAAGTAGCTAAAGAAAACAATTTACTAATATTTTAACACATGTATGGAATTTTTAAAGAAAAATATACCAAGTTTCGTTTGCTTTAGTTAAAGTAAGCACAAACATGTTAAAGCTACAAAACTGGTCAATGTATAACGATGAACATACATTTTTTTTTTTAAAGATACAGTAGCAAACCAAAGTAAAGCTGCAAGAGAATAAAGACTGCATATAGTCCCTATCCAAAAAAATCCCTGAATGCAATCTTCTAACTTCTAATTTTGCCATTGCAATTACTATTTAGTAGCTATGATGTCTAAGCAAATACACAAAAATGTCTAGTAACATTATTACTAGTTCAGATCAACAGTTTATCTATAAAATAATTTTAAAGAAGTCCAAGATGCTATATAATCCTGGTTTTCTCATAAATTATGGCCCACTATATGGAATGATTAAATATTGCTTTATGTGTAGATAAACTAATTTACAAAGATAATTTCAATCACAGAGCAATTTTCCTGTCGGTCACCAATGCTCCATGAAAAATTTAGTCACTTCAAAAGTCAAAGGCATTGGTTAGACATTGGGGAAAAGAAAAAGAACATTACTTGTTTCATTTCCAATTTAAAAATTTTTCTTGGAGAGAAACCTAAGCGTAATTTGTTAGCAACAAGGCATGTCAAAGAATCTAGATATGATCAAACAAAAATCATTAACAGAAAAGTGCACATTATGTTTTCTCTGTCTTCCTCAATAAAGAAGAATAGCGGGAAGGAGGAAGCAGAGAAAAGCTGGCTAGTGGAAGCTTTAAATAGCTTCAACAGAGCCTTGTAGGATTTGGAAAACTTTGCAAGAGGCTTTGATGCAGATTATTTTAGAGAAATCTGAGATCAAATTAAATGAAAAAGGAGATTTCCTTCCACTATAATTATGGCATGGCTTAGGGATAACAGTATTAAGAAAGCCTTAAAAAAGATTCATAATTGGACCTGAAAGACAATTTCTGGGGTGAAAAATTTGGCACAATAGAAATGAAGCATTTTGGTACAAACACCAAAGCAAGTATTTCTGACCTGGCTGGTCTGTGACAAAGTTTGCTATGACAAAACTTATTTTTACATGCCAGTAAGGAAAACAAGCACAAGACAAGAACATACATGCAGGTAAGCTAAAGGTTGAAAGAAGATCAGAAATGCATAATTCCCCCCACTCACTTGTGATATCATAAACAACAACTGCCACAGTGGAGTCACGAATGTAGCTAGGAATCAAGCTCCTGAACCGCTCTTGACCTGCTGTGTCCCATAATTGCAATCGTACCTAACAACAAAATCAGTCAAACAAGCAAGAAAAATAAGAAAGGTCAACCCGTTGCAATATACCTACTTGTGATATCGTAAACTACTACAGCTGCAGCAGAATCACGGATGTAACTGGGAATGAGGCTACGGAAACGTTCCTGACCCGCAGTATCCCACAGCTGCAGCCTGATCTGTGGGATGGGAAAAAATAAATAAAAAAAAAACAAAACAAAAACAAAAAAAACAAATACTTAAAAAAAAAAAAGAAAAAAAAAGAAATAATGTTTTTGTAAAGGGGAGGATGAAAGGTTGAAAGAAGACACATGCAAGAGGTTGCAAGGGAAGTAAGGAATGGAAATTAACATAAAACTCCCTTTACAAAAAAGAGTAATATGGAAAATCTGCTTGCTGTGAAAGTACATGACTGAAAAATGCCGTGAGAGATGTCACAGAATCGGAAATATGACTTCCCTTTTTTCCCCTCCTTACAATCTTCTTAAATACCTATGTCTTCCAGACAACAAAAAGTAGATTACTGATGTTCAAATACTGAACATAAAAGAGAAAATGAAGGTAAATGTCAATAAGCAGCTCAGGCTAACAAAAGTAAAGGAATTAATGCTTTTTTTGAAAGCCTCTCTGAAGCTAAAACATGTCTCTTTTCCACTGGGTCTAGAGCACTTGATTTTTCTTATCCCACCACCTCCCAGTATTGGGGATTGAACCCTGGGCTAAGTTAGGGCTTTTACCACTGAGCTACATTCCCTAATCCTTTTTATTTTATTTTCAGGCAGGGTCTCATTAAGTTGCCCAGGCTGGTCTTGAACTTGTGGTCTTCCTGCCTCAGCCTTCAGAGTTGCTGTGATTAGAGGGAATAGCTGGGATTACAGGCATAGTTTTTTGTTTTGCTTTGCTTTTTATTTTGCAGTGCTGGAGTCTGAACCCAGGGCCTTCTGCATGTTAGGTGAGTACTCTACAAATGAGCCACAGTTCTCCAGCTCTGAAATTGGGTCTAGTTGCTGTGCTTCTCTCTCCACAGAACATTATAGAAAATGCAACACAAAGAAGAAATATCTTTCTGCAACCCTACATAAAAATTTCTTTACTTTCTCACACTACATTATAGGATGAAAAGTCTGAAAATAAGCATCAAGTTTTCTTACCAGTGTAAAGAAGTTTCCTAGCTTTCAAGGTTTAAGAAATGGTAAGTTATATATGAAGACAAAAGAAAATATCCAAAAGAAAAAACACTTATAAGAAATAACACTGGAGATAAAACAGTGTTTCTGGGGTCCTGAAATATTGCATCTAAGTTATTCACTATTTAGATGACAGAAATCACTTCAAGGAAGAGTGGGCTAGAATATAGAATTTACATCTTATTTAAAAGGGAAAACTCAAAAAGCAAGGCAGGTAAATATCGAAGTGCAAATACACACTATTTCTTCCTATTCAGTCACTTTGGTACACATTCTATTAAGACAAAGAAAATCTTGAAGTTCACAAAAGCATAATATTTAAATGATATCTTTCTGAATGTCTCGTGTGACATTCAGAAGGTCTTTAGGAACTCTTAATTTCTTCGTGAAAGTTCTTTTAATTCTCTTTTAAAGCTATCTGTTGTCATTTTTCCAAATCAAGACAACAAATTTTATTTAACAGGCCTAGGGACATGAGGGTTTTACAAAACACTTGACCTTCTCTTCCTCTTTGGATTTCAATTGGGTATAAGAAGTCAGAATGTGAAGACTCATGTGGTAATAACAGTTTTTCTTGAGGCCTATACACCAACTTTATAACTACTAAGTACTTTTGATGGTGAAAATTACTGATTATAGTTTTGATCTTAGTTTTCTAACCTGGAGTGTTGGAAAAATTGCACATTGAAAGCATTACTCACTGTTCGATCCTCCAAGTACATGGTTTTTGATAAAAAGTCAATGCCAATTGTTGCCTGCAAAACAAAACAAAACAAAGTTAACAAATAATGGTACTCTGATGGTGGCCAGCAATTAAAGTGCAAATGGGATTTATGACTGTAGAAGAAACAATGAATAATACACTACAGCCAAGTAAGAAGGAATAAAATTTTCAGTGATAATGGCTTCCACACATTAAAAAACTTGTTCTTGTTAGGGACTACTTTAGGCCCTTTACATGATCATTTCTAATTATCACACATTCCTACAAGGTATCTTATTATCATCCTTGTTTCTCTCATAGATAATAAGACCAAAGAGTTTTAGTTTGCATAGTTGTATTTGAATATTTAAATATCTGTATTTGAATCCTAGTTTGAATATTATTCTGAATACTCCCCAGGCAGTGTGGTACTATTTGCTCCATTAGTAATTTTATAAAATATTGCTGGTGTGAAGTGCTGTTCTGCCTAAATTCCTACATAATAGTGTGTCAATTGTCCTGATGCCACATTTCCAGAGACCCAGAAATATGATTTTCTAAAAGGGATATAGTTTTTCCAATATAAAAAGAAAATTAGTTAAGAAAAACTTTTTCCTCATACCACACAATGATAATCAGCTTCCTTCTATGGTCCAAATAAATTAAAAATTCTGGTGCCGGGCTGCTACTTTGCCCACCACCAAGGGAAAAAAAAAAAAAAAAAAAGGAGAAACAGTAAAAGAGCTGGAAAAAGGCAAAGATTAGAATAATGAAGGAAAAAAGTTAAAGAAACCAAAATTAAATTTAGGAGATAAAAAAAGAAAAAAAAAAAAAAAAGGCAAAGGGCTCCAGAAAGAGGATACTGATGCAAATTCTACTATAAAAGATTAATCATCCCATTAGTAAACGTGCTTGTTTGTTTATTTATTTATTTGTTTATCTATTTATTTACTTATTTTGGTGCTGGGAATTGAACCCAGGGTCTTGTGCTTGCAAAGCAAGCACTCTACCAACTGAGCCATATTCCCAGCCCTTACCTATTTATTATGCATATGTGTATGTCTTATCTACTTTCCCCCTAAATATCTTTGTACTATATCATGCAGAACAGAAACTAGGCAGGCTGTGGATTTTCTAAATGAGTTATTATAAATTAAAGCATATTTGAAAACAAGAAATCAAACACTGAATCAGAAAAGTGGCTCATGGTAGAGCAACTATCTAATAGTATACACAAGACTCTGGATTTGATTATAGAAAAGGAAAGGAAGAAAAGTGGTTTAACCAGTTGGGATTTTATTTCTGTTGGAAGGACAATAAAGTTTTGGGTAGAACAATCTAGAGCTTTACCTTTTTTTTTTTTTTTTCTTTTCTGTAGGGGGTGGACTGTACTAGATATTGAACTCAGGAGCACTGAGCCACTAAGCCACATCCCCAGCCCTTTTTTGTACTTTATTTAGATAGTCTCACTGAGTTGCTTAGTGCCTTGCTGAGGAGGGCTTTAAACTTGTGATCTGCCTGCCTCAGCCTCCTGAGCTGCTAGGATTACAGGCCACTGTGCTCATCTTAGAGCTTTAACTTTAAAGGGTTAAGAATATATTCAATTACTACCATCTTTCTGAAAACATTCATTATGTGCCTAAAACCTGCTATTTTATCTATGCCACCTTGTCCTTATGTTTACTGGTGATCTATAATATCCTTTGGAATAAAAATAAATCCTCTAAATCCAAAATAATTTCAAAAGTCATTCTGAACCACGGCTGGAGTTGTAATTCAGTGGTAGAGCATTTGCCTAGCATGTGTGAAGCACTGGGTTTGATTCTCAGCACTGCATATAAATAAATACATAAAAATAAAGGCCCATTAACAACTAAAATATACATATATAAAAAAGTTATTCTGAGCAACATTATCTTCCTCAAATAAAAGAATGAATTTACTCCAACTGTGGAAATCTTTCTTGAGCATATATTAAGTCGAACCATATAAAATTGCCAATGTTTTTATTAATTTTGAATTATACAAATGGTAACAATATGGTTCAAACAACTTGAAACTGTTAGATAAGTCTGTGGTTTTATAATTGGAAAAATAAAAAGAACTATGAAAAAACAAGAGCAACTTAAAAGAATCACTTCCAGATACATATGGTCAATTCTTTATATTAAAAGAATACTTGAACTGGGTGTAGTGATGTATACCTATAATCTCAACTACTCAGGAGGCCAAGGCAGGAGGATCACAAGTTCAAGGCCAACCTGGGCACCTAACTTAGTTCTTACTAAGTATCAAAATAAAAAAGAAGGGGGCTGGGGATATAGCTCAGTTGGTAGAATGCCTGCCTTGCAAGCACAAGGCCCTGGGTTCAATCCCCAGCACCGCAAAAAAAATAAAATAAAATAAAATAAAAAAATACATAAATAAAATAAAAAAGAAAAAGGGCCAGGGATATAGTTCAGTGGCAGAGCATCCCTGGGTTCAGTACCCAGTAACACACACACACACAATAATACAATTTAAAGTCAATTTTCCAAAGTAAGGATATAGAGTGCTACATGTCATACAAATTTTCTTGGTAGATTTGTATCTTTGGATCTAGTACTGTACTTACAAAAAAATCATACCTCATATCATAAATTAGCCCCTCCTATTAGTGACAAAGTACAATGATATTTTGGCTTCCTTAGCAACTTTAGAGACAGAGTCTCACTGAGTTGCTTAGTGTCTTGCAGAGGCTGGCTTTGAACTTGCAATCCTCCTGCCTCAGTCTACTGGAGCCACTGGGCTGTGTGCCACTGCACTTGGCTCCTTAGCAACTTTAATACGAAGAATCAAAATCTTACCTATCTGTCAAATTCCACATAACCTCATCCTCATCAATGGCACTTTTGGTATGCTTAAAAAGTCTCCTATTTTCTTAGAAAACTTGGGTGTAATTAAAGTACTTTTAAAACATCTAGAAGGGAGCAATGGCGCACACCTGTAATCCCAGCACTTGGGAGGCTGAGGCAGGAGGATTGCAAGTTCAAAGTCAGCCTCAGCAACTTAGCGAGAACCTGAGCAACTCAGTGAGACCCTGTCTCTAAATAAAATACAAAAAATAGGGCTGGGGATGTGGCTCAGTGGTGGAGTGCCCTTGGGTTCAATCCCCAGTACAAAAAAAAAAAAAAAAAAAAATCTAGAAAACTCTGAAGTCTTTAGCTCATAATTCTTAAGCCTCAGACCCCCTAGTTCAAATTTTTAATGTTGTGATCTTTGGTTCTACTCTCAAGAGTTCAAGCTTATACCCTCAGGAATTCTCCTGAGGTTATCTGGCTCAATAACCTCAACACTTTTTTAGTCCCTGAGCCTGGCATTTGTGGGCTCTCTGCTGAGAAGTAATAGAAGCACTGCATAGAAACAAGACAGGTATATCTTCTGCTGCTTCTAATAAACATCATACTGAATGGTTTAACTAATCAATCTAATTGGAAAAAAAAAAGTACATTCACTGATGTCTAACAGGCAACAGTTTAAAGCTGACTAAAAATAACTTTTATAATATACAACAGTCAAAAAGGGTACCCCCCAGGCTGTGGCTCTGACTCTGGCTCAGTGGCAGAGCACTTGCCTAGCATGTGTGAGGCCCTGGGTTCAATCCTCAGCAACATATAAAAATAAATAAATAAAATTTTTAAAAAAGAAGGATATCCTCTTCCTCCTCTAAAAATAGTAAATTGGGGCAGATATTATATAGATCAAAGTTATTCCATGCTGTGATCATTTTTTTAAGGCAATTCTTTTATTTTTTTAAGTTGTAGATATACACAATACCTTTATTTTATTTATTTTTTGTGGTGCTGAGGATTGAACCTAGTGCCTCACACGTGCAAGGCAAGTGCTCTACCACTGAGCTACAACCCCAGCCCTTTAAGACAGTTCTATCACAGCACTTTTAACTAGATGAATACTTTGATTGCTACCTTGTATGATTCTTCCCCTACTAGAAGTTCCCTGAGAGCAAGGTTTGGTCTATCTGTTCACAGCTATGTATCCAGGACATAAAACAGTGCCTGGCGTAAAACAAAAACTCCAGGAAATAAAGAATAAGGAGCTGAGAATGATGAATGCCAGAGAAGATGAGATTTAACCTGTGGGTCTGGCTTTTGTTTTTGTTTTTCTTTTTTTGGTAGCAGAGATTACCCACTAACTTACAACATGGTCTTCAAATAAGGGCTAGAGAAGAGTGATTAGAGTGATAAAGATCAGGTTTGAGGAGTACAAAATAAATATGAAATAGTTACTAAAAGAGTGCTTGGTAGGGCTGGGGATATAGCTCAGTTGGTAGAGTGCATGCCTATCAAGCACAAGGCCCTGGGTTCAATCCCCAGCACCGCAAAAAAAAAAAAAAGAGTACTTGGTAGAATTTATAACCCAGATGACGCTAGCAGCACTAACATTTAATGACTGAATTCAGTTACACTATGGAATTTGCCAGGCATTTGTAACTGAGCCAAAAGAAGCCTAGAAATTTAAGGATATTTCCGATGGAATTTCAGCTAAGAAAGTAAGGTAGTAGACAAGAGGACTTGATGTTTACAAACAACATGAAAGAATTAGTGAATCTGAGGTTTGATGCAAATTGCTGGCAGGGAATTTTATAGAATTGTAATAAGAGTACTTGAACAAAAACCTTAGAAGGATAAAAGTCAATGGTCTAAGAAGAGAATATATTAACCAATAATTTTTAGAGATGCTGATCATGGAAATAAAAATATAGAAAGAAAATAAAAATGAAAGTATAGGAGGTTAACAGTTTCCTATGTGAACAATTACTGTTGCCTTAAATGGTGATGAATTAGAATGGAGAGGGAAAATATGAAACGACAGTTAACAAAGAAATAAAGATAAGCAATGTTTTTTCTAAATGGGAAACAATAACAATTGCAAAAGAATAAAGGTTTGTAGTTGGGTACAGTTGCACAAACCTATAACCCCAGGGACTTTTGCAACTTCCAGGCCCATCTGAGCAACTTAGTGAGACCCCCTAGAAACTTGGCAAGACCCTGTTCCAAAATAAAAAATAGAAAGGGATATGGATGTGGCTTGGTGGTTATGTGCCCACAGGATCAATCCCTGGTACCAAAAAAAGGAGAAAGCATTCAGTCTTTCATCATTAAATACAATATTAGCTGTGGCATTTTCATAGAGTGTTTACCATTTTGAGAAAGTTCCTGTCTATTCCTAGTTTGTTGAGTATGTATGTATTTTTTTAAAATAATTTTTTAGTTGTTGATGGACCTCCTCTTTATTTATTTATATGTAGTGCTGAGGATCAAACTCAAGACCTCACACATTCCAGACAAGCACTCTACCACTGAGTCACAACCCCATTCCGTGTATGTATTTTTTAAAGTAATAAAAATTATACAAGTTTATGGGGTACAAAATGATATTCTGATACGTTTTCATTATATAATGATGATAGCAGGATAAACAGCTTATCCATCTCCTCAACCATTAATCCTTTCTCTGCGGTGAAACATTAAGACTTTAAAATGATAACCTAACCTTCCAAGCTGGAGATATATTCACTGGCAGAGCACTTAGCCTAATACTTACAAAGCCTTGGGTCCAATCCTCAGTACTGAAGAAAAGGAAAACACCAAAAACAAAAAACAAAACCTAACTTTCCATTTAAGGTTAGCCTTGCCGGGCGCAGTTGAGCACACCTGTAATCCCATTGGCTCAGGAGGCTGAGGTAGGAGGATTGCAAGTCCAAAGCCAGACTCAGCAAAAGGGAGGCACTAAGCAACTCAGTGAGACCCTATCTCTAAATAAAATATAAAATAGGGCTGGGGATGTGGCTCAATGGTGGACTGCCCTGAGTTCAATTCCCAGTATCCACCCTCCCCGCTGCGAAAAAAAGGTTAGCTCTGCCTCCTGTCATCATTTCCTGATGTAGTTACTAGTTTTACCATATCTGAATAATAAAACCTAGATTTTAAAATAACTTCTTCCTTCAGTTTACTTTTACTTTGCTTTTCTTTCTCTAGCTTCTTGAGGTTGAAGATTAAGCTATTAGTTGAACCTTTTCTGTGCAGCACAGCTTTAAGTTGTCTCCCGTAAGTTTTGTTACATTTTCTTTTTTTATTTATCTCTAAGTATTTTCTAATTTCCCTTATGATTTCATCTTTTACATTTATTGCTTAGGAGTATATTGTTTAATCCCACCTATGTGAATTTCCCAAAATTTTCCCAAATTTCCTTATGTTAATGAATTTTAATTTCATTAACTCATTTATTTTTGATTTCAAGTAGAGCTCAAAATGTTACAGAATTCCTAGACTTGGATTAATTCTCTGTAAGAAAACATCTACTATCATTTCTCATTCCCTCCCTGATGGTACTAGAGATGATCTTCCAATACACTTTAGGAGAGGAAATGAATAAGGTTGACAACTATGGGAATATAAATATATATATATATATATACACACACACATATATATATATGTATATATATTGCATTTTACAGGTTACAGAAAGTGCTTTTACATCCATGAATGCATGTAAATATTACAAGTGAAATTTTTAAAATAATCTGATTATTACTTGTAACACAGAATAGACAACTATAAGTTGACAAAAAAAAAAAAATACCTGATAGGTGTTGTCAAAACTGTCATACATGAATCTGGTGATCAAGGATGTTTTTCCAACTGAAAAGAAAAAAATATTTGCTTAGTAAACACATTGTATTCTCAGGCAATTCTACGAAGAACTGCAGTTAAATTCTATGGAGAATATCTGCAATGGTTCTCCTAACTGTAATTAAAAACCAAATATCCCCAAGTATGCAAACATGATTTTATATAATGACAACAATCTCTTCAAATTAAGACCAGTGGAACAGAAGACACAGAGACACTCCCACTTGGTAGACAAAGGCGCCATAAAACATGTATAGGAGAAAGGATAGCCTCTTTAACAAATGGTACTGGGGAAACTGGAAATCCATGTAGTAGAATGAAATTGAACCCCTATCTCTTACCCTGCACAAAAACCAACTCAAAAGTAGATCAAGGACCTAGGCATTAGACCAGAGACCTTGCACTTACTAGAACAAAAAGCAGACCCAACCCTACATCATGTTGGATTAGTAACCAACATCCTCAACAAGACTCTATGGCACAAGACGTATAATCAAGAATCAATAAATGGGATGGTATCAAACTAAAAAGCTTCTTCTCTGCAAAGGAAATAATCAACAATGTGAACAGAGCACCTACAGAATGGGAGAAAATCTTTACCTCCTGCACCTCAGGGCATTAATCTCCAGGTTATACAGAGAACTCAAAAACCTTAATACCTAAAAAAGGAATACCCAATCAATAAATGGGCAAAAGAACTGAACAGGCATTTCACAGAAGAAATATAAATTGTCAAAAAAAAATACAAAAGAATGTTCAACATCTCAAGCAATTAGAGAAATATAAATTAAAACTACACTGAGATTCCATCTCACTCCAATCAGAATGGCAATTATCAAGAATACAAGTAACAGTAAGTGTTACTTATTGTTAAGGATATGGGGAGAAAGGTACATTCATACATTGCTAGTGGGACTGCAAACTGGTGCAAACCACTATGGAAAACTGTATGGAGATTAAAAAACAGAATGAAACCACATTTGACTCAGTTGTCCCACTCCTGAGTCTATACCCCAAGGACAGCATACTATAGTGACACAGTCACATCAATCTTTATAGCAGCTCAATTCACAATAACCAAGCTATGGAACCAACCTAGGTATCCTTCAACAGATAAATTAATACAGAAAATGTGATATATATACACACTGAAATATTACTCAGTCATAAAGAATGAAATTATGGCAATTGTGGGTAATGGATGGAATTGGGGAATATCATGCTAAGTGAAATAAGCCAATCTGAAAAAACCAAAGGCTGAATATTCTCACTGATGTATTGACGAAGGGTAGGGAGGGGAAGAATAGAACTCCATTGGATTAGACAAAGGGAAACAAGGAAAGGGAAGGGGGAGGATAATAGGAAGGACAATAGAGTTAATGGAACATTAACTTTCCTAGTCTTGTATTTGAATGCATGACCAGGGTAACTCCACATCATGTAAACCCCAAGAATTAGAATAAGTTATATTCCATGTATGTATACTATGCCAAAATTCATTCTACTGTCATGTACAACTAAAAAGAATTAAAAAAAAAAAAAAAAAAAAAAAAGCACATGTACTGGTAGTACCCTCCTATGATTCCAGCTACTCAGAGGCAGGAGGATCACAAATTTGGGGTCAGCCTGGACAATTTAGTGAGATACTGTCTCAAAATAAATAAATTAATTAAAAAGGCTGAGGATGTAACTCAGTGCTTGCTTAGCATATGAGAGGTCCTGGGTTCAATTCCCACTATAACGACGACAACAAAGAGCACAGGAGAAAGAGTTTAGTAAAGAGGTGAGGAAAATGAAGAAATAAAATAGGAAAAACACTACTCACCTATATCGACAACCCTAATTCACAAAATGCCAAGGAGATATTTACATAGGCCCTAAGGAAAGAATTCCTGGATGCTCAGGTCCACTTCATCTAGTAAATCAAAGTACAATCCCTAGAAACAAATAATAGACACAAAGTCCTAAGAGGGATATGAGAGCTGTAAGAACTGAACTGTTTAAGAAAGTGTGTAAGATGGGCTGGGGTTGTGGCTCAGTGATATAGCACTTGCCTTGCATGTGTGAGGCACTGAATTTGATTCTCAGCACCACATATAAATTAATGAATGAAAGGTCCATCAACAACTAAAAAAATGTTTTTAAAAAAAGTAAGAAGTGACAAGAAGCTATTTTGCCTCTTATCTCAAAATTCCAGAATTCTTGGGCAGAGAAATCACAAAGATTCACAATTCTATTTTGCATTGATATTTATAGGAAAGTACCATTAGACCAAAAATAATGGAAAGCTGGCAATATTCTTACTAACAATTTCCAAGACCAAAAACATAACCAATCATTTTTCCATTATTCCAATAGCTTGGCACAGACTAAGTATTAAACAAATGCAAGAAATTCAATCAATTAGAAAGGCACTGGATAAATATGTCTCTAATGCTTCCCCAAATATAAATGCTTTCTAGAAAGGATGAAATTCATAACAAGTCATTCACATTTTAGTATGAATTTAAGTAACTTTTTATTTTAACCCAATTTTTAAAAGTCTAGATTCTGACCTCTTTTCCCTCTTTTCACATGCCTTATGAAAACCTGAGGCAGGGGCTGGGGTTGTGGCTCAGGGATAAAGTGCTTCCGTAGCACATGTGAGGCACTGGGTTCCATCCTCAGAACCACATTAAAATAAATTAAGGAATTATGTTCATCTACAATTAAAAATGTTAAAAAAAACTTGAGAAAAACATGTTCTCAGTATAGGTGATCAGTATGCAAAAATCAATTACATTTCTAGCAGGGCTTGGTGGTGCAACTCGGGAGACAGAGGTAGGAGGATAGTGAGTTTAAAGTCAACCTCAGCTACTTAGCAAGGCTTTAAGCAACTCAGAGAGACCCTGTCTCTAAATAAAATACAAAAAAGGGCTGGGGATGTGGTTCAGTGGTTAAGTGCCCTGGCCAGTTTCAATCCAGGTACCCGCCCCCCCAAAAGCTAGGATGTTTATTTTCCCCAAATTACACATTCAATATAAGTCTAGTTAAAATTATCATAGCCTTTTAAAAACAAATTGACAAACTGATTCTAAAGCTTATATGGAAAAACAAAGGAAAGAAAAACCACTCAACAAAATAAACAAGTTTTAAAAACCATCCAACCTCAAAACTGACCATGAAACTACAGAAATCCAGATAGTGTGGTTTTGGCTTAACAAAAGAAAAATAGATCAATGGAACAAGGTCCAGAAATAGACAAAACTCTCTAGGCAGTTGAATAAACATTTCTATACCTCTGAGAACAAAACTGTTTCTGATACACCATCCTCTTCTAAAAGGGCCAGAGAAAAGACAATTCTCATCTTTTCTTCTACATTAGCATCTTAAGAATATTACAAGAAAATAGATTATTAAAAATTTGTAGCTAATCCATTTCTTAAAATGCAATTAGGCGGGGCTGGGTTGTAGCTCAGTGGTAGAGCGCTTGCCTCACATGTGTGAGGCCCGGGTTCAAACCTCAGCACCACATAAAAATAAATAAAGGTATTGTGTCCATCTACAACTAAAAAAATATTTTTAAAAAACTGCAATTAGGCATAGGTAAAGGCATGGAAACTATACAATTTCAGTTTTTCTGTAAATGTAAAAACTATTCTAAAAAATAAAGCTTAAACAAAATAAGGTTTTAAAAAGTAGACTGGTGGTTTCTGGAACTAGAAAGAAAAGGGAGGAATTTTTTTAGGGAAGATGGAAATGATATTTTGTGGTGATAAACTCTGAGTTGTACACTTACATGTATGTTATTCTTCCAGAAAACAGGTAAGAAAAAAACAAATCTATCACAAAGGAGCCTCAATAAGATAGATAACAAGATGGGGATGGTAATCCCAGCAATCTGGGAGGCTAAGGCAGGAGGTTCTCAAGTTTAATGCCAGCTTCATGTATTTAGCAAGGCCTTTAGCAATTTAGTGAGATCCTGCCTCAGCCTCCCAGATTGCTGGGATTACCATCCACAAAAAAAGGGCCGGGCGCGGTGGCGCACATCTATAATCCCAGCACTTGGGAGGCTGGGGCAGGAGGATCGCGAGTTCAAAGCCAGCCTCAGCAATTTAGTGAGGCCCTGAGCAACTCAGTGAGACCTGTCTCTAAATAAAACACAAAATAGGGTGGGGGATGTGGCTCAGTGGTGGACTGCCCCTGGGTTCAATCCCTAGTATACCCCCCAAAAAAAGGCGGGGGCTTGTTGTTGCTGGGAATGTAGCTCAGTGATAAGAAAAAACAGAGAGGTCTCTAAAATGAAGTTTCAAGACTCAACCTCCAGGACAGTGCTTTCCTCAATTTTCTGACCACAACCTCACAATGAGAAATACATTAAGTTCCCAACCAAAATACAATTATATAACTGAAACTTATTATGAACAATGCATTTGGGTATTTTCAACTGCTGTACAAGCCAAATGCTGAAATATGTACTGATAGAATATTATTTCTGGGTCTAGTTTTAAAACAAACCTATGAACTTCAAAGTCTGTTTCTTAAATTTGAGAAAACAGGTCATTATGTCATCATTAAGGATAATGGAACTTGCAGTTTTTTTTGGAAGGGGTGAGTTGGTAAATATCCTTTATTAGATTTAGAATGTTTTGTTTCTATTAGAGGCTTATATCACAAGTAGGTTTTTAATTTTGTGGAATGCCTTACCCATACTGACTTAACTTTTTCCTTTTATTTCATTAATGCAGTGAATTACAATGATTGACTTTCAAATATTAAACAAATCTTGCTTGCAGAATCTTGATTTTTAAAAATTGATATTGTAAAATAAAAAAGGAAAAATCACAGGCTAATATCTCTCATGACCTAAGATACAAAAGAAACTACAGATTTTTAAATGAACAAGTAAATTTAGCATGGACCCCGAACACTAGGTCAATATATAAAAATCAGCTATATTTCTACTAACAATTGGAAATTGAAATTTTATAAATTTTCACTTATGGAATTATCAGAAACAAAATACTTAAATAAATAAATATCTAACAAAAATTATCCAAGAACTCTACCCTGAAAATTGCAAAACACTACTGAGGGAAATTAAAGAGATATACCACATTCAAGAATTGGAAGATTCAATTTTGTTGTCAATTCTCTCTAAAGTCATCTACAGATTCAAAGCAATCTTTTTTTTTGGTACTGGGGATTGAACCCAGGGGCACTCCACCACTGAGCCACCTCCCCAGCCCTATTTTGTATTTTTATTTAGAGACAGGGTCTCACTGAGTTGCTTAGGACCTCACTAAGTTGCTGAGGCTGGCTTTGAACTCACAATCCTCCTGCCTCAGCCTCCCAAGTGTTGGGATTACAGGCGTGTGCCACTGCGCCCGGCTTCAAAGCAATCTTAATCAAAAGTAGAGTTTTGTTTGGTGTAAACTGACAAACTGATTAAAAAATTACTTGAGAGCCAGGCATGGTGGAGCACGCATGTAATCCTAGTGGCTTGGGAGGCTGAGGCAGGAGGATCACAAGTTCAAAGCCAGTATCAGCAACTTAGTAAGACCCTGTTTTAAAATAAAATATAAAAAGACCTAAGGATGGGCTGGGGATATAGCTCTGAGTGTTTGCCTCACAAACATAGGTTCTGGGTTCAATCCCCAGCCCAGCCAAAAAAAAAAAAAAAAAAAAAAAAAAAAAATATGGCTCAGAAGCTAAACATCCCTCGTGCCCCCCACCCCCCACCAAAAAAAAAAAAAATACTTAGAGAGGCAAAGAAGTAAGTTAGAACAGCCAAAGAAAAATTACAGAACAAAATTGGGCAACTTTGCTGGGTGCGGTGTTGCATGCCTGCAATCCCAGTGGCTTGGTAGGTTAAGGCAAGAGGAACTTGAGTTCAAGGCCAGCCTCAGCAAAAGTGAGGCACTAAGCAACTCAGTAAGACCCCGTCCCTAAATAAAATACAAAATAGGGCTGGAGATGTGGCTCAGTGGTTGAGTGCCCCTGAGTTCAATCCCAGGCACCCCCCCCATTGCACAACTTATACTACTAGATTTTAAGATTTATCATAAACCTACAGTAAATAAGACAATGTGATATAATGTGATATTATTGTACACATAGACAAATAAGACAATAGAACAAACTAGAGTCCAGAAACAGATCCAAACAAAAATAGCCACTTAATTTATGACCAAGGTACCACTGGAATTCAGAGGGGAAGAAACAGAACCATCGGATATATAAATAGGAAAAAAAGAATCTTGACCTCTACACTTCACGTAAAGATTAAACTCTAAAGTTTCAAAAGAAAACTAGGCAAAGATTTCTTAAACAGGACTATAAAAGCAGGATTCACAAAAGAAAAGAGCTTTAATTAAACATCAAAATTATGAAGTTTTGTTCATCAAGAGACAATTAAAAAAAAAAAAAAAACTGAGAAGGCAAGCCCCAAATGAGAAATATCTGACATAGGAAATAGCTTCAGCCCAACAGTGTAAGGTGCTACAAATACACTCTCCCCAGTGAAACTGGTAAAAAAACATTCTTGATATTATAACAAATTAAACATTTAATATCTCTGAAAAGAATCTCAGCATACAGCAAATAACAAAACATTTATTCAAAAAAAATCTAAAGTTCAGTAAGAAAAGAGACAGTTTATGGTATTTGAACCCAAAACCAATAAAAGACTTTATAACAGATTTACTCATAATGGCAAAAAGCCAGAAGCAATCCAAATACCTACCAATAACAGAATGGATCAATTATGGCATCACCATAAAATTGACACAGCAAAAGTCATATCCTACTAATATCAGACATTACATAGAATGAAAGAAGACAGAACAAAAAGAACATACACTGAATAATTCCAATTATATAAATTCAAATGTGGCAAAATTGAGTCAGAATAGGAAGGGGTTTCTAACTGGGAAATTGAGCCAGGGAATCTTCTGAATGGTGGAAATGATTTATATTTTTATTTGAGTAGCAGTTATGAGGGTATATAAATATGTTAAATTTCCAACAAGTCATATATTTAAGACTTGTCCAGTCAGAGCTGGTGGTGCACTTATAACTCCAGCAACTTTTAAGATTGAGGCAGAAGAATAGCCAAGTTCAAGGTCAGCCTGGGGAACTTTGCAAAACCCTCAGCAACTTACCAAGATCCTGTCTCAAAATAAAAAAATAAAAAAGAGCTGAGGATGAAGTTGAGTAGTAGAGTCCCTAGGTTCAGTTTGAAAGACAAAGAAAGAAGGAGAGGGGAGGGAAAGAACAAACTACTATTCTTACTCTCCAAGAGTCATTCAACCCTGCTTCAAAACCCTAGGTTTATTATTATACTCACAAGTCTAGTTATTATAACAAATCTTTACCTAATCCTGATCAAGTTTCTTTCTTTCTTTCTTTCCTTTTCTTTTTTTTTTTTTTTTTTTTTTGTTGTGGTTGGAAGGGTACTGGGGATTTAACCTAGGGTCAATTTACCACTGAGCTCTATGAGCTATATCCCCAGCTCTTTTTATTATTTGTTTTGAGACAGGGTCTCACCCAGTTGCTTAGGACCTTAAGTTGCTGAAACTGGTCCTGAACTTGGGAACCTCCTGTCTCAGCCTTCTGAGCCACTGGGATTAGTCATGTACCATAATGCCCAGCTCCAATTTCCATATTAAAGTAGCCACCTTAAATCAGGTCACTAAAACACATGAACATCCCAACTTTGCCCTCCTCCCTAAGAGCTACTGAACTGGGTTGAATGCCATACTCCCCAAATTCACATTCACCCTGACCTTACTTGGATATAAATTCTTGCCTGTTTTAATTTACACTGTAATTCAAGTTACAATAAGGTCATGCTGGATTAGAGTGGGTCCTAATTCAATATAGTGCCTTTATAAGAGGAAATTTTGAATAGTCAGACAGAAGGCCATATCAGAAGAGCAGTATTAGAACCGTTTCATTTTGAAGCTATACACAATTAATTTAATCTTTAAGGTTCCTGAACTTGTTATCCTTAGCTGATGCAGAGGTTTTGTTACAAAAAATAAAAAGCATTCTGCTACAAAGAAACATAACAGAATTAATGAAGGAAGGAAGGAAATCTGACTGTAACAGAAGCAAAAACCATGAATTATAAATGATACTGTACCGTGTTGGGTCATGTAAATTATTTTTGTCATTTAAAATGAGGTAAAAGGGGACTGCGGATGTAGCTCAGAGTGTAGAGCACTTGCCTAGCATGCATGAAGTCCTGGGTTGAATTACCCAGGGCCGCCAAAAACAAAACAAAACAAAACAAAACAAAACAAAACAAAACAAAACAAAACAAAACCAAACCAAACCAAAACAAAACAAAACAAACAAAACAAAACAAAACAAAACAAAACAAAACAAAACACACTAAAACTGTTAAGGTTCATACAGTTAAGAAACTGAAAAGCAATCATTGACCCATGAAGAAAGAAAAACTTCATTCTTACATCGATTACCAATTGTATACTCATTTATGTTTTAACTAAAATAAGTTGTTCAAGTTCAGGTGTGGGGCTACGGTTCAGTGGCAAAGCATATCCTTAGCATGTGCAAGGCCATGGGTTCAATCCCAGCCCAACAAAATAAAGTTTAAAATATGTATCATTTGTCATCATTACACCATTACATTAGTGTTGGTTGATCAATCATTACCAACACAAATGTCTGTCTAATTAAGTCCTTCATAAAGAAGCAGTAGTTCCATATACAAAAAGCTATACTCCCACCCAAAAGACAACTAAATAGTCTATTTTGGTTTAGGAGAGTGCAATGCAATGTTCAAATATGCCTTTCTAAGCATATATTGTTTGCCCTACATTTGAGCCATCAACCCATTGTGGACTGATAATATTCTTTTTTAAAAAAATTCATGTCTGGCTGGGCAAGTGGCATATACCTGTAGTCTATGTGGCTGGGGAGGCTGAGGCAGGAGGACGATGAGTTCAAAGTCAGCCTCAGCAATTTATTGAGGCCTATGCAACTTAGCAAGACTCTGTCTCTAAATAAATAAATAAATAAATAAATAAATAAATAAATAAATAAATAAATAAAGGATGTGGTTCAAGTGGTTAAGCACCTCTGGGTTCAATCCCTGGTACCCCCCCCCCAATTCATGTCTGTACTAAACATGAACAGACTTTTTTTTGGGGGGAGGGGGTCATCATAATCATTTATATTTTAACTAAAATAAGCTGTTCAAACTTATTTGAACAAAAATGCTGTATAACTATATAGCATTTACATTATGTTAGGCATTATAAGTAACACAGTAATCATAAGTAATGCATAAGTAATGACTTCAAGTACACAGCAAGAAAAAAAAGCATACAGGAGGATACACAAGGGTTTTGTTAAGCCATTTTATATAAAGGACTTGAGTAAGCACGCATTGTTATGCAACAGGTCCTTGAACCAATCAAGAGATACCAAGCAATGACTTTTTTGTAAATAACCTATAAAATATTAAATATTCACAATAATATTACAATAACATTCACAATGAACAAGGACATTCTCTTTAATGTTACCTACAGAAACAAAACAGACATTCTAGCCTAATTTCAACATTTATAATACCGTTTCTGAACCATGTTTAAA
Source organism: Glaucomys volans (assembly GCA_020662805.1). NCBI lineage: Eukaryota > Metazoa > Chordata > Mammalia > Rodentia > Sciuridae > Glaucomys > Glaucomys volans. Next base: position 321,876 of record JAJEJO010001070.1, read on the forward strand.
CATGTTAATTATACCCTCTTGCACTTCTGTATAAGACCTTGCATGCAGATGATCTCAACAGGATTCCTATTTAATTTTAGTATACTAACAACCTCTAGAAAATAATTTAAGTGTGAAACCTAATCCAAATGACAGGGCTGTATCTTTGAAATGTTTTGTAGCCCGGGCAAATATAATGGAAAAATGAGCCTACTCACATACTTCTTTTTTAATTTTTTAAAACATTTTTAGTTGTCAATGGATTTTTTTTTTTTAATTTTTAAATTGAACCCAGGGCTTCACACTTACCAGGCAAGTGTTCTACCACTGAGCCACAACTCTAGTCCCATATTTCTTCATTTGAACAAGCACATACTAAAAGCAAGGGACTGAATGAATAGAAAAGCAATTAAAACTTAGTCCCTGTCAAGGTTAATTGAGGGAGACAGAAATATTGTAGTGTTACAAAAAAGTACAGAAGTTATGTCATAGGAAGGGGATAGTCTCTTATAATTAGACTGGAAAGTAAGAAAAAACTTCCCAGAGGATAATGACTTTAGAGATAAGATCTGAAGGAGAGATTAGTCAGAAAAATTAACAAATTGCATGGGTTACCCTGTATTTAGAAGGCTATTTTTGGAGCTTTATGTTTATGAATATAAATATGTAACTACTTACATGAGATTAATGGAATTCTTCAAAGACAAGTCAGAAAAGCAAATTTGTAATGAACCATATGCAGGATATAACGTTAAGATACTTTAAGATTCTCTTGCCAGTTTTTATTTCAAATATTGAACCTATGTCAACCTCTTACTGAGTAAACAGGCAATATTTGAAGAGAGTTTCTGGACTGGAATTCCAGTCCTGCCTTTTAAAAAGTTTGATATATAATTCCCATACCATTCCTTTTTAAGGTAAAAAATGCAGTCATTTTTAGTATAGTCAGACAGTTGTGCAACCACCATTACTAACATGTTCATGGCTCAAAAAACAAAACAAAACAAAAAATAACAAAACTCCTACAACCATTTCATTTCCCATTTCTCCCATTACCCAGACCCTGGTAACCACTAATCCATTTCCCATCTCTATGGATTTGTCTATTCTCCTACCCATCAACTTTTACTAGGTATATAACTTATACAGTTTAATCTATTATTTTCCTTTAAAAAAACATTTTTATTGGTACATTATACATAATAATGGGATTCATACATTATGCCAGCTATTTCTTTCCTTTCTTTTTTTTTTTTTTTTTGGTGGTGCTAGGAATGGAACCCAGAACTTCATTCATGTTAAGCAAGTGCTCTGGCACTGTATCCACAACCCAAGAAGTATATTATTTGTAACCCCTGGATTCACAAAGTCACAGAAGTTTAAAAATAATGTGAACTGCATAATGAAATTGTAATATAAGGTATGCACTATTCATAATAGCTAAAAAGTTGTCTATCAACTGATGAATAAACAAAAAGTGATTTTTCATACAATGGAATATTATTCAGTCATAAAAAGGAATGAGGTACTGATACCTGCTACAAAAAGAAGATAACTTGAAAACACTACACTAAAAAGGCAAGTCACAAAAGATTATATATAATTCCATTCATTATACATGTCTAAAAAGGCAAATATAGAATGAGAAAGTAGATTAGTGGCTGCTTATGAATGGGGGATGGAGAGAAATTGTGAGTGATAGCTAAAGGGTTCAGGGATTCTTTTTGAGGTTGTAAAACTTTGTGAATATACTACATGCTATAATATATAATAATAGATACAGTATGTAGCACATATATATATATGTAGTAGTTGGGATTACAGGCATGCACAACCATGCCTGACTTTTACCACAAATTTTAAAAACCCTCTTACTAGCAAAAAATAAAAATTAAAAAACAAAAACAAGGCCGGGTGTGGTGGTGCACGCCTGTAAACCCAGCTCGGGAGGCTGAGACAGGTGCATCACGAGTTCAAAGCCAGCCTCAGCAACTTAGTGAGGCCCTAAGCAACTCAGTGAGACCCTGTTTCTAAATCAAATACAAAATAGGGCTGGGGATGTGGCTCAGTGGCTGAGTGCCCCTGAGTTCAGTCCCTGGTTCCAAAAAAAAAAAACCAAAAACCAAAAACAAAAACAAAAAACTACAGGGGATTTTAAAAGAATACCCAGGATTCAAAGAATGTAAGACTGGTGTTTATACAAATGGAGAAGCCTCAATTATTCTGCAACTCTTATACGACAAATTATGATCTGCTTCATAATTCTTGGTCAATTATATTGGCCAAATAGTACTGAATCTGACCAACTAGATATTTATAATTTTCTACCTTTTTAAAAAAAATCACGGAAGCCACTAGGAAATATTAATGTACTATCATAATCACAGCTTAAATCAGATGCTATGATTTTCAGAACAGAGCTGAGCAAAAACCACTATTTGTAGTCACTGTTCCATTATGATAACAAAGACAGCTGAGAAAAGTACCTGGGGATCAACAGAAGAAAAACTCAGCTGCAAGCCAACTTCACTGCACTATCATATCCAAGGATGTCTCCCCTAGGTGATGCAATTCTACAGCAAAACAGAAAATCAATTAAACCAATCTAGACTACTTTAATGTTGCTAACCCAGTTCATAACACTGATGTTTAGTAACATAATAGCCTTTTTCTAGACCTGCACTAAACAACGATTTTGTTTCTCCTAAAATTATGAAACAAAAAACATACATAATTTTAAAGGAAGAGAATTTGGTTATACATACTTGCTGAATTAAGTAACATCGTATCTATGACTCCAAAGCTGCTTTTAGTAAAGGTGTTTTTTTTTCCTTTGCATTTCTAAAATTCGTTCTATTTAGATATACATCACAGCAGAATGCATTTTGATTTACTATACATAAATGGAGTGCAACTTTTCATTGCTCTGGTGGTACCCGATGTAGAGTCACACCATTTGTGCAATCATACACATATATAGGGTGATGATGTCTATCTCATTCCATCATCTTTCCCACCTCCCCTCCCCTCAGCATAATCCAAAGTTCCTTCATTCTTCCCTTACACCCACCCCCCACCTGCCTTATGTATCAGCATCTACTTATCTGAGAAAACATTTGGCCTTTGTTTCTTTGGGATTGGCTTAGCATGATATTCTCCAACTCCATCCATTTACCTACAAAAGGCATAATTTTATTCTTTATGGCTGCGTAATATTCCACTGTGCCATATATACCATGGTTTCTTTATCCATTCATCTATTGAAGGGCATCTAGGTTGGTTCCACAATTCAGCTATTGTGAACTGAGCTGATAATAAAATGAGCTGATAAGCGCTGATGTGGCTGCATCACTGTAGTATGCCTATTTTAAGTTCTTTGGATATAGGCCAACGAGTGGGATAGTTGGGTCAAATAGTGGTTCCATTCCAAATTTGTTAAGGAATCTCCAGCTTTCCATTGTGGTTGTGCCAATCTGCAGTCCCACCAGCAATGTACGAGTGTACCTTTCGCCCCACATCCTTACTAACACTTACTGTTACTTGTATTTTTTTTTTTCATGTTTATAAACACTTTATTCAGGTTAGTATAGTGGGTGAGTTCCCAGCTAAATGCATGGATATAAGCGAGGTATTCCTGGATTAATGCAGGGGCCAGTGGGTTACATGGGACAGAGTATTGAGGCCGAGGGGCAGGCACCAAGGATTCAGAGTCAGACCTGGCCAGGGATCCTGTGGGTTGGGTGTGCTGATGTCTCCAAGTCAACAGCAGCTTTCTCAAGATGGGCATACTGCAAGGCATGTCTCCAACATTAAATCATCTCAGTGATATCAGGGAAACAGATATTAAAGAAATGGAACCATTTCCTGATGCAGCTCAGCTGTTGCTGCTTTTAAGTCATACTAGCATGTGAACAAGCAATTTAGAACACTCTAGTAACAATGAGCCATAGATCAATAAAACTCGTGTGTTTCTCTCTCAGTGCCTCCTTCCTGACTTTCAGTCACACTGGAATTCCCACCTTTAAGCCACATACCCTGATGTTAAATGTTCTCATGTATATATAAGAAAAGTCTCTCAGCTGGGAATAACTATTTCCACAGCAGCATCCTATGCAGTTTGTCACTGAAGAAAGCAGGCATCTCGGTTAGCTATCCTCTGTGAAGAGTTCACCTCCCCTGACCAATGCCTCATCACAAGCATAATTTACAAGACTGATTTAGGAAGTAAGTATGAATAAAATAGGAAATAAACTTCAAAAAACTATCACCTCTGAAGACTGGACTAAATAATGATCAACTTCACAGATGGTCCTACTTAAGGGTCACAAAACTGTTGCTCAAGTAATTATTAGAAAGACACTGGGGCCCACAGTTGACGGTCGGCAAAATGCTGGGAGAACTGTCTACGGGTCTGAGATGAAACGATGAGTCAGGCTCCAACTCCAGTGGAAAAAGCCAGATGAGAAGAGATAAGCCTCTTCAATGGCACTTCAGAGGCATGGCAGATCTCTCAGGATACAGAAGACCCACATACAACATTACAATTTTCCTTTTTAAGGGTACCTTGAGTCCCATTTGGCACTTTTCTGAATTTATCTGTCAGAGACAGACATAAGGACAATTTATTCATATTTAACTTTCTGGCAAACTAGGAACTTTGGTCATGTTCATAGTTCTACAAAAACTTTTTAAAGGAGTTATTTCTGATTAGTATTTTAGCAAGTGATATATAACAATGACAAGAAAGTAAACACCTTCATATCTAACAAAAGAGCAAAAATTCTTTAACAACATTTATTTTAAATACAGCAAGAGTCAGTAGTGCTTACAAAAAGAAGAGGGCTTACAGGGAACCAAGAAAGTATCAAAATAAGGCACAGACTGTTATTGTCACAGATCAGCATTAGGCAGTAGTGTTCTTCCTGGAAGGCACAAGTTGGAAATCTGATTACCCTAAGGTTTAAAACATGGCTCTGAACAAATGACCAGGATAGTGAATTTGCAATGGATTTCCTTAACTGGAGTCAATGGCAATGAATGAATGACAACATTAAGTCTAGATTACAGCCCTCTGGAGTCCAGATGTGCCCTATTACTCATAGGTAGATCTATGAAGGCACTGTGCAAAGCATGGGAGGGCTGGCCCTCTGGTTGGAGGGCATATTAAAAAACAAGGGCACATGGCCTAGAAACCAAACTTTACATGAACTTACAAAAACAATCATTTTGGAAATAATAGTAGGTAAGCTGGATAATAGAGCAGGTTCTAAGTCGAAAGTCTTGAAGAGGTTTCCTGGACAGCAGGCTTGAGTTTCACCAGTTCTTCATTAAGAGACACTCCATACAATGATGATGATGATGACAATAATGAACAGAACGCTGATCCCTATTGCCCACATCTTGCAATTCTTCCACCAATATTTTCTCTTCAACTTGGCAGCACCTGTCTCAAATTGAGAAGCTCCTGCCTACAAAGCAAATGCACGGTCATCTAGTTCAGAGAGCTTCTGGTCTCTTTCTAACACCATGTCCATATTGACTCTCATTATGTCTACAACCTCATCTACTTGATTTTGGGTCTGCTGAATTCTCTGACTGCTTCCAAAGGCAGCACTGGAAACTGCAGGGGCACCTGCAGACATTTTGGTGGCAGGCGAGGGTCCGCAGAGCTGCACAGCAGGCAGACAAGGGAAGTCTGTTACTTGTATTCTTGATAATTGCCATTCTGACTGGAGTGAGATGGAATCTCAGGGTGGTTTTTTTTTTTTTTTTTTTTTACAGTGCTGGGGATTGATCCCAGGGCCTTGTGCTTGTGAGGCAGGCACTCTACCAACTGAGCTATATCCCCAGCACTCAGTGTGGTTTTAATTTGCATTTCTCTAATTGCAAAAGATGTTGAACATTTTTCCATATTTTTTTTGACAATTTGTATTTTTTCTTCTGTGAAATGCCTGTTCAGTTCCTCTGCCCATTATTCATATTTTTGATGTTAAGTTTTTGAGTTTTTTTTTTTTAGATGTTGATAGACCTTTATTTTACTCATTTATTTATACGTGGTGCTGAGAATCGAACCCAGTGCCTCACACATGCTAGGCAAGTGCTCTACCACTGATCCATAACCCCAGGCCCAAGTTTCTGAGTTCTTTATAAATTCTGGAGATTAGTCTGTCTGAAGTGCACATGGTAAAGATTTTTCTCCCATCTGTAAGCTCTCTCTTCACGTGATTGTTTCCTGTGCAGCAAAGAAACTTTTTAGTTTGAATACATCCCATTTATCAATTCTTGATTTTATTTCTTGTGCTTTGGAAGTCTTGTTAAGGAAGTCTGGTCCTAAGCCAACATGATGAAGATTTGGGCCTACTTTTTCTTCAATCTGGTGCAGGGTCTCAGGTCTAATTCCTAGGTCCTTGATCCATTTTGAGTTGAGTTTTGTGCAGGGTGAGAGACAGGAGTTTAATTTCATTTTACTGTATATGGATTTCTAGTTTTCCCAGCACCACTTGTTGAAAGGGCTATCTTTTCTCCATTGTATGTTTTTGGCACCTTTGTCTAATATGAGATAACTATATTTACATGGATTTGTCTCTGTGTCTTCTATTCTGTACCATTGGTCTACCTGTCTATTTATGGGACAATACCAGGCCGTTTTTGTTACTATTGCTCTATAGTATAGTTTAAGATCTGGTATTGTGATACCTCCTGCTTTGCTCTTCCTGCCCAGGATTGCTTTGGCTATTCTGAATCTGTTATTTTTCCAAATGAATTTCATGACTGTTTTCTCTATTTCTATGAGGAACACTATTGGGATTTTAATTGGAATTGCATTATATGTTGTGTAACACTATATCCATTTTGACAATATTAATTCTGCCTATCCAAGAACATGGGAGATCTCTCCATCTTCTAAGGTTTTCTTTAATTTCCTTCTTTAGTGTTCTGTAGTTTTCATTGTAGAGGTTTTTCACCTCTTTTGTTTCTTTACAATATTAGATCTACAGTATGAGTTTCCAGGATGATAGAAGTGGTAATATCCAAAGAGCTAAAAACATGTCTACACAAAAAAGATGCATATGGGGGCCTGGGGATGTAGCTCAAAAGCAGAGAACACTCTGGGTTCCAATTCCCAACACCACAGGAAAAAAATAAACAAAAACAAACAAACAAAACTGGCACAAAAATGTTAATGCTTTAGTCATAACTGCCAAAGCTTAAAATGTCTTTCACTAGGTAGGTGGATAAACAAACTGTGGTATACCCAGTCAATGGAATTTATTCAGTACTAGAAGGGAATAAACTATAAAATCATTAAAGGTATGCAGGAACTTTAAATGTATACTATAAATGTAAGAAGTCAATCTAAGATGACTGCACGATTCCAATTACTACAGGACATTCTGGGAAAGGCAAAACTAAGGAGGTAGTAAAAATATTAGCTTACCAGGGATTAGAGGTAGGGATAAACAGGGAGAGCACAGAAGATGCATAACACTTTGTGTTTTAAAAGAATGAAAAGAGAGAGATCCAAGATGTCGGAACACAGGATGTTGCGTTCTTGGTTGCTCCCTGGCCCGAAACCAAGAGAGCAGACAAGTAGCTTCTCCACAAGGTGGGTGACAAAAAAAAAAAAAAAAAAAAAAAGGGAGGCTTGAGGCATGTTTGGGTTCAGAGTATTTAGAGACCAAGGACATTGCCCAACAGACCTGAAGAACTCACTACACAATATCATACTGTGGGGAAAGAAGCTGCCATCTCTCCAGGTGGCAAGCAGATATGGAACATGAGCTGGCAACTGAGCAAGCCAATTCCTGGCAAATTAACAGGCCCAGTAAACACACACTGCATCACACAGTGTGCTTAAGTGACCAGAAGAAAATCAAATGTGAAGAGAGTTTACACAAGAGGCAACTTGGTCTCAGAAAGCCGCATGGCTCACCCCTCCCCCTCCAATCTGACTGTTTACTGGACCTACTGGGAGAGAGAGGCATTTGGCTGGGAACTCAGGAGGGCGGGGCAAAAGAAATTGGAGGCTGAAGCTAAGATCAGGAAATCTGGGTTCTGCAGGTGACATAGGGGACTAAGAATTGGTTCCCCCACCACATAAGTGGAACCCAGGAGAGCCCTGGGGTAAAGTCCTCCAGTGTGGACCAGAAAGTACTGGGCCTTGGAGGTGGGCTGATCTAAAATCTCTCCAATTAGCATTAATCAGAGCCTGGAGCCCACCTAAGCCCCTGCAGCCTTGGGGATTACCCCTCTTTCTCCAGCAATCCAGAGAGTAGAGTATCACACTCCCAAGACCCCACCTAAAACCGCAGAGAAGAAAAGCTGAGAATATTTGAACTCCAACAGAAAGAATTCTTTAGTTTTCATCAAGATTTTTTAAAAATTCTTTTTCACTATTTAGTTGTGACTTTAATGGTACATGAACATTTATACACTTAACTATTTTTTTTCTTCTCATCTCTAGCATTTTTGAAGCCAATTGTTTTACCTGGATTAGTGTTTTGTAATTTTATTTAAATTTTTGCTTTATATTTTTTCTCCTACCTGTTTCCCTTCATTCCCCCCTTTCTTCTATTAATAGTCAATCTCTATTATTCTCTTTCACTCTTCCTTTAATCTTTTACTTCTGTCTTCTCGCCTCCTCCCTCATAATTATCACATCCCAATCACTTTGTTCTCTTCCTGTCCAGCATTTGAAATTGTAAACTCTGTGCAAACTTGCTGTTTTTATTGTACGTAATAACTGACCATATAATTTGTTTATTGTGATAATTAACACTGTAGATGTCATAATAGAACTATTTGGTTTAATGCTGTAAATTGTTTGCATTGGTTATTGTTATTATTTGTTTCCCCCTAAACAGTGAGGTATTGGAAACCTTCAGGGCACTCTAAGTTCACAGGGTAGAAACTCTGCCTCAGATCCATACTGTTAGATGGATAGACAAACATGAAAAAGCAAGGGAACAAATCACCCCAAGCAAACCAAGATACTCCAATAACAAAATCCCATGATACCACAGCAGAAGAAATGTCAGAGAAGGAGTTTAGACTGTACATAGTTAAAGTGATCTGTGAACTAAAGGATGATGTGAGAGCAAATACAGATAGCAAAAGATCACTTCAATAAAGAGATAAGAGATTCTGAAAAAAAAAATCCTTGAAATGCAGGAAACAATAAACCGAATTAAAAATTCAAAAGAAAGCATCACCAACAGACTAGACCACTTGGAAGCAGAACCTCAGACAACGAAGACAAATATATAATCTTGAAAATAGAGTTGAAGGGCTAGGTTGTGGCTCAGTGGTAGAGTGCTTGCCTAGCATGTGTGAGGCACTGAGGTCGATTCACAGCAACACATATAAATAAATGAATAAAATAAAGGCCCATCAACATCTAAAAATTATTAAAAAAAAAAAAAAAAAAGGAAAGAAAGAAAATAGAGTTGACCACAGAGAGATGTTAAGAAACCATGAACAGGTGCTGGGGATATAGCTCAGTTGGTAGAGTGCTGGCCTTGCAAGCACAAGGCCCTGGGTTCAACCCCAGTACCACAAAAAAACCCCAAAAAACAAAAAACAAAAAAACCATGACTTCAAAGAAATATGGGATACCATGAAAAGACCAAATTTAAGATTTATCAGGATAGATGAATGTGCAGAGATACAAACCAAAGCAATGCACAATCTTTTCAATGAAATAATATCAGAAAATTCCCCAAAGCTAAAGAATGAAATGGAAAAGCAAATACAAGAGACTTACAGGACCCCAAATGTGCAAAATTACAATAGACCCACATCGAGGCACATTATAATGAAAATGCCTAGCATACAGAATAAGGATAATATTTTAAAAGCTGCAAAAGAAAAATATCAGATTACATATAGGGTGAAATCAATTTGGATCTCATCTGCTTTCTCAACCCAGATCCTCAAAGTTAGGATGTCCTGGAATAACATATACGAAGCTCTGAAAGAAAATGGATGCCAACCAAGAATCCTATATCCAGCAAAATTAAGCTTCAGATTTGAAGATGAAATAAAAACCTTCCATGATAAACAAAAATTAAAAGAATTTGCAACGAGAAAGCCTGCACTTCAGAATATTCTCAACAAAATATTCCGTGAAGATGAAATGAAAGAAAAAAAGTAAAAACCAGCAAAGTCTCAAAACAACACTGAAGGAATAGTCAATCAAATGAGAAACTAACTCAAATTAAAAACTAGAAATAAACCAAAATGACTGGGAACACAAATCATACCTCAATAACAACCTTGAACATTAATGGCCTAAACCCATCAATCAAAAGACAGACTAGCAGATTGGGTTAAAAAACAAGACCCAGGGCTGGGGTTGTGGCTCAGTGGTAGAGCACTTACCTAGCATGTGTGAGGCACTGGGTTCAATTCTCACCACATGATGAATAAAATATGAATGAATAAATGAATAAAATAAAGGTCCATCAACAACTAAAAATATATATGAAAAAATTTAAGAAAAAAAAAAAAAAAAAACAAGACCAATAACATGCTGTCTCCAAGAGACTCACCTCATAGGCAAAGACATCCACAGACTGAAGGTAAAAGGATGGGAAAAAAACATATCACCCACATGGACGGTATAAACAAGCAGGGATTTCTATCCTCTAAAACAGACCAAGTTATGTAAGCTATACAATTGTAAACATACAATTGTAATATTATCTTAATACATTTTTAGCATTTCTAGGGTTGTTTTGATGGTTCCCTTTCCAGTGATATTTTTTCTTGCTTTTTTTTCTTGATCAGACTTGTTAGATTTTTATCAACTTTTAGCTGTATTATTTCTTTTCTATTTCACATATCTCTGCTCCTGCTCATTTTTACCTTCCTACTACCTAATTTGAAAATAATTTGTTAATCTAGCTTCTTTCTCATACAAATACTTATAACAAATACTTGTAAATGTTCATCTGAGCACTATTTCATCCCAGAGATTCTGGTATTTTAAGCTTTTATCAAAGCACTTTTTATTTACTTTTCTTATGCTTTCCTCTTTGAGCTGTGAGGTGTTTGTTTATTTATTTATTTATTGGAACCGGGATTGAACTCACGGGCATTTGGCCACTGAGCCACAACCCCAGCCCATTTTGTATTTTATTTAGAGACAGTCTCACTGAGTTGCTTAGGGCCTTGCCCTTGCTAAGGCTGGCTTTGAATTCCCGATCCTCCTGCCTCGCCCTCCCAAGCTGCTGGGATTACAGGCATGTGCCACCATGCCCGGCTGTGAGATATGTATAAGTGTGTCATTTAATTTTGAAGTAGTTGAGATGTGGGGATGGGGTTCTATATATCTTAAGGTGATTTCCAATGTAATAAATCATACAGGAAACAGTCTGCATGATATCAACTTTTTAAAATTTCTCGAAGCTTATTTTATGACAATATTGTCTATCTTTATTAATTTTCTGTCATTTTTGTGTATAGTTCTCTGTAAATAACAAATAGGTTAAGGTGGCTGATAATGTTATTAAGCCTTCTATATGATTACTCATTCCAGCAAAGTGAGGGGGCTTAAAATCTCCGAATATGATTGTCGATTTGTCTTTCTAGTTTTATTAATTTTTACTTGATGTATTTTGAAATTTTGTTATTAGGTACATATACACTTAGGATTGTTATGCTTTCTTGAAGAAGTTACCTTATTACAGTTATGAAATGATCCCCTTTATCTTTGAAAATACTTTTTCTTGAAATTTATTTTATATTAATAGCTCTATTTCAGATTTCTCATGCTTATTTTCCCCTTCTTTTTCTTTTAACCTACTGGTGTATTGATAAAGTATGATATGTATAGAGCATATAGTTATTGTTTGCATTTTACACATGTTGAACATTTATACCTTTTAAGTACAATATCTAGTTCATTTATATTTAAATTAATTATTGATATTGTTGGAAAAAAGAACACCTGACATAAAGGTCGGCAGAAAATAGGGTAAATGATAGGTCTGATGATGTAATATTCTGGAAGAAACAGGTTGAAAAGTCCTGCTCTCAGGCTCAGAGAGAAGATTGTTGGAAAGCTTCTGTTCCAATTGTTCCTTTCTTTCATTTATCATATGGTACAAAGCAACAGATTTATTGTTTGTTAAGACTTTTTATTTTGCAAATAAAATGACATATTAAAAAAAAGTATGAAAACACCCTGTAAGACAACAATGGTGGATATATATCATTATACATTTTTCTAAATTCAGAGTGTTCACCACCACAAGTGAAACCTAATATAATGGTACAAGGTTCATCATTTTTCACAAATGTACCACTCTAGTGATGAACACTGAAAGGGAATGAGGCTATGTGTGCATGTAGGCAATGAGTATGTATGAGATCTCTGTGCTTTTCTCTCCATTTTGCTGTGAACCTAAAATTGATCTAAAATACTAAATCCTTTAAAAAATAGTTTTACTTACATAAAAGTTGAAAACAAGAAAGATACATACACATAAACATCCACTAGCTTACCAAAGATAAAAAGTAAATATTTTAATGCTTAGACGGCTAGTATTTATTTCTCACTTCATTCCAAAACTAATAATTGCTAGTAAATAAGGAGGTTGAGGGATGAGAATGCAAAAACAAATAAGGTCTGGATCTAAAATGAGTTTACAATCCACTGAAGGAAATAAACATGCACACATACAAAAGAGAACAAGGAAGCACTATGCAATGCCTAACCTATATACTGACAGGGTAACATTCCTCAATTTATAAAACATTCCAGAGCTCCCCAGTATCCATAAGAAAAAGTTAAAAATCTTTAGCAGGTATTTAAAGACTTTTACAATCAAACTTGAGCCTAGCCTTTAGTCTCATCTCCTACCCTAGACAAACATAACTTCATGTGCCAATCATAGAAGGCTATTACTTATTCTCCAAGTGTACCATGTACTTTGGAGCTTGAGCCTTTTCTCATATAATGTAGTTTTATAGATCTTCTCTTTCCTGGTTACCTTATGAGCTTATAAATTTGGTAACAGATATGGTTATATCTAAAGGAAAGAAAAGCTAAATTATCTTTCAAAATTACTTTTAGCCTAAGAGCAGATCTTGAAAAGTATTTTAGACAGCACTTAAGAATGTATCGTAAGGATAATAAAGATGAGTCAAGGGCTGGGGATGTGGTTCAGTGGTAGTAAGCATTTGCTGGCAAGTGTGAGGCTCTAGTTTCAATCTCTAGCACCACACACATAAAAGATAAGTCCAAACAATCTGTACCCTCAAAAAATAGTCCAGTGAAAAGCTCAAAACAAGTACTAACATAAAGCCAGTCTTGGCAATTCAGCTAGACCCTGTCTCAAAATAAAATTTAGAAAGAGCTGGGCATTGTAGCACATGCTTATAATGCCAGCAACATAGGAAGTTGAAGCAAGAGGATCACAAGTTCAAAGATAGACTCAGCAATGTAGTTAGGCCATAAGCATCCTGTCTCAAAATTAAAAAAACAAAAAAGGCTGGAGATGTGGCTCAGTGGTTAAACACTCATGGGTTCCATCTCCAGCACCAAAACCAAAACCAAAACAAACCACAAACAAGAGCTGGGGATGTAGCTTAGTTGTAGAAGACCCTTGGCACCCATTCTCAGTGTGTGTGTGTGTGTGTGTGTGTGTGTGTGTGTGTATGTGTATATATGTGTGTGTATATATATATATATATATGTATATGTGTGTGTACAAAGATGTGTGTGTATATATATACACACACACACACACACTGAGAATGGGTCCCAAGGGTTTTAAAATAAATCCACCATCTTCTTAATGTCCTTTTTTCCCCAGAACTGGGGGTTGAACCCAAGGGCACTCTATCATTGAGCTACATCCCTAGCCTTTTTTTGAGACAGGGCTCCCCCTAAACTCCTCAGGCTGACCTTGAATTTGAGAGCAAGGACTCAGTCTCTGGAGTTGTTGGATTACTGGGATTACAGGCATGCCTCACTATGCCCAGTTTATCAATAATTTTATTAAATACAAATGTCCTGATGTTTCAATTTTTAAAAGTTTATCAGACGGGACAAACAAAAAGCCTAACTACATGCTACTTATTAAGACATCTGAAACCTAAGAATATAAAGAGGCTGAAACTAAAATGATAGAAAACACAGCCAAAGACAGTATACCTATATTATTATCATCAAAGTAAAACCAGCAGGCACTGTAATCCCAGTGGCTCAGGACGCTAAGGCAGGAAGATCCTGAGTTCAAAGCCAACCTCAGCAACCTAGTGAGGCCCTAAGCAATGTAGCAAAACCCTGTCTCAAAAGGACTGGGGATGTGGCTCAATGGTTAAGCACCCCTAAACTCAATCCCTGGTACCAAAAAAAAAAAAAAAAAAAAGAATAAAAGAAAAAAAAAGTAAAGCCAGATGCAGTAGCACACCTGAAGTTTCAGCTATCCAGAAGACTGAGGAAGGAGTATCACTTGAGGCCATGTTTGAAAGCTTATTTGGAGATTCTAACAGGGAAGCTCAGCTACCTGAGAAGGGTACTACTCTACTGGAGAAGATCCTCTTTGATCAAGCATGCAGCTTCAGGAGGGTAGCACCTAGAGTAGTGAGAGAGGAAGGTGTCCTGGCCAGCTGGATCAGTCGAATCAACCCTGGCAATCAATGGGGTTACAGTTCACCTTCACATAATGAGATCCTATCTCCCAAAAAATAAAAGCAAAACAAACAAAAATCAAAGTAAACTTTAAAGGAAAAACAATTACTAGAAATAAAGAGGAACATATGATGATGATCAAAGATTCAATTCAATTCAAGCTAGGACGGTGGCACACGCCTGTAATCCCAGTGGCTCAGAGGCTGAGGCAAGAGGATTGTGAGTTCAAAGTTAGCCTCAACAATTTAGTGAGGCCCTAAGCAACTCAGTGAGGCCTTCTCTAAATAAAATGTAAAAACGGGTTGGGGATGTGGCTTAGTGGTAAGCACCACTGGGTTCAATTCCTGGCGCACACACATACACAAAATATTCAATTCACCAAGAAAATATACCAATTTTAAAGATGTATGCCAAGCACTAAAGTCTTAATAGCACATAAAATAAAAATGAAAAGAACTACAAGGGTAAATATACAGAGCCACAATCACAGTGAGAGGTTTTAACATTCTTTCAGTAACAGAACAAAGATTCAATAAGGACACAGATCTAAACCACAAGATTAACAAAGCTGAGTAATCATATGCAGGATTTACACCTAACAACTGCAAAATATAAATTCTTTTCAGGTAGACAAAAATAACCATAAAATCTCAAATTTAATGACAGCATTAAAAGGGAAATTTTGTACAATTATACTCACATATATAACATGTATCAGGGTGCAAAAAGCTAAAAAATACTGAGCTATGTATATCTTTCAAAAAATTAGAAAAGATCAACAAAACAGATCCTAAGAAACAAGAAATAAAGAGCAGAAATTAAAGAGGCAGAAGACAAATACACAAGGAAAAAGACCAACAAAGCCAATCAAAAATTCCTTGGAAACAAACGGATAAAACTCTATCAAATCTTATCAGGAAAAGAGAATGTATAAAATATCAGTATTAGAAATTAATGAAGGTAGGCTGGATTGTGGCTCAGTAGTAGAGTGTTTGGCATGTGTGAAGCCCTGGGTTCAATCCCCAGCACAGCAGAAAATAAATAAATAAATAAATAAATAAATAAATAAATAAATAAAAATTCACAATTAGTAAATGAAAGTCATTAGTCTCATGGAATTTTAAATTTGCAAAAACATTAAAATATAGAAATATATCATTTTGATATAGAGAATAAACTTTTCTATATTTTAATCCAAGGCAGTTTGGTTTTTGTTTATTTAATTTGTTTTTAAAAAGAATCCCCAAATAGATCAGGATCTATGTCTCACTTGGTCAGCATTCAAGCCAATGCCTCCTACTTATAATGAAGTTACCCCAAAATTCCAGAAAATGGGAGTCACAATCCACTTAGGAGACCCCTTTTTACTGTCCACTCAGGGACACACTTCAGCATCTTTTCACATATTCCTGTTCATTTATGATCACCAGACTCCAAAATCAAAATAGCTCCTTTTCAGAGAAAGATTAGAAATACCTAAATTTAAAACCTAATTTGCATGTCCTCTGTATTCATTCAAAGCTCTTTGGCTAAGTTTACTCTCAAAATCTTTAATAGAGCACGAATTATATTCTCCTATGAATGAATTTCATTCATTCATTGGCAGTGCTGGGAATTGAACCCAGGTGCTGGAATGTTAAGCCAAAAATGAGATCGATCTTTGGGGGTTTTTGTAGTCCTGGGTATCTAGGGCCTCAAATATACCAAGCTAGCACTTTAGCACTGGGCTACACTCTCAGCCCTAAAGTTTAAATGATCACTTCAATCAGAGACTAATCTTATCATGGGCAGTATGGCTTTTCATTTTCTACTCAATAATATTTTTACATTTTCCCCTACTATCCTGTGCAAACACATTATATAGTATTACATGCTACCATTTTTCTCCCTATCCTGCCTCCCACCAATACCATACAATAGATTTATATAATAAGACTGAATGAAATCAACAATCAAGAAAAAGTTCATGCTAGGTGAAGTGATGCAGGCCTAAAATCCCTGCTGTTCAGGATGCTAAGACAGGAGGATCTCAAGTTCAAGACCAATCAGCAATTTAGTGAGGCTGTCTCAAAATCAATAAAAAGGTTTGGGGATATAATAGCAAAGAGGAAGAACAACCCTGGAGTCAATGGAGCAGGAGAAGCTTATATCAAGGCAAGGAAGAACAACTAAAACTAGTGAACAAGAACATTTAATCATCAACAAATATTATGCTACAGAGCACAAAATAGGATCTTGTTAACAGTTTTAGGTATACTCCTGGTTTTATCTGAACACTTTTAGGTCTTCCAAAAACCACTTCTTTACTTGGGGAAAAAAATATTCTCCAGGTGACATTATGACTCACTCTAATATTTCCACAATCTCTTCAGTCAGGAAATTCTTCCACATAAATGACTTGACTTCACTATTTTCAGTTTATACTTCTCTCTTCTTCAGACTGAGGAAGATACTTTGAGACTATGCAAAATGTCCTGTTCTCAAACTTCTGCCCACTAATTTTAGCTTTCATCAAAGTGATCTCACCTGCTGCAGTTATAGTAGTATTCTAATGGAGAGTTTCAATTTACCTCAGATCACTACATTCATTAATGGGAATTTTTTTGTAAGAGCTTTCCCTGTTCCCTTATTTATAATAGTATGGATTCACGAATGAATATTTTAATTCTATCAGATACAATCCAATCCAACATTACCCACCCACCCCAACCCCAGCAGTACTGGTGTTTGAACTCAGAGCAAGTTATGCTGGGCAAGCACTCTACAGCTGAGCTACATCACTAGACTTTTTTATTTTGAGATGAGTCTTACTAAGTTGCCAAGGCTGGCCTCAAACTTGCAATTCCTCTGCATGTACCACTGTGCCTGCCGCTCACAGAGTTGGTTTTAAGAATCAAATGAATTAAAACCATAAAGCATTTACAAAAGGGCATGATATGTAATCAGTAATCAAATGTTAGTTGATTATTATGTTTGAAAACAAACATACTAGAACCTGGAAACAACCACAAAAAAATGGATTTGCTTAAAACTATAAAGGTAGTGTGGCTATTTTTAAAAAATTGGGGCTAGGGTTGTGGCTCAGTGGTAAAGCAACTGCATGTGTGAGCCACTGAATTCAATTTTCAGTACCACATACATAGAAATAAATAAAATAAAGGTCACTGACAACTAAAAATATTTAAAAATTTATAGTCTCATAGGAAATACACATAATTATTAATCATTATGGTTGTCAGGAGTTGCTATTTTGAGTTATATGTGTTTGTAAAGGGATATTAAGGGCTCTATTAGCTTGCTAGGGAAGCCATAATGAAATGTCACGAAGTACCAGCACAAGTGATGTAAATAACAGAAATTTATTGTTTCCCAGTCTAGAGACTAGAAAGCCAGGTATCAGTGGGGTTGGTTCCTTCTGAAAGCTGTGAAGAAGAATCTGTTCCAATGTTCTTCTGGTGGTTTGCTGGCACTTCTTGGCATTCCTTGGTATATAGAAGCAGAAACCTGTTATTTATCTTTATCTTCATGTGGCATTCTCCTGTACATCTATGTCTAAATTTCCTTTTTAAAAGGACACCAACCATGTTGTATTAGGGTCATAACCCAGTATGAACTCATCTTAACTATATCTCCAACATACCCACAATATGAGGTACTGAAGGTTATGACTTCAACATATCACTTTGGGGATATGACATTAATAATATAATAAGAAATATACATTTGGACAAAATGATACTAAATGACTGATATCACCAAATTACAGAATATTTGCTATATATTTCTCATATTTCTCAGAAGGGCTAAGGATGATTTGAACTGTTTAATTTTCCATACCTCTATGACACCCCTGCCCATTTTCTTTTCTTATTTAACCAAAGTTAAGCATGACTGCCATGACTGTTGTTTTCTAGTAAACCAGAAGTATAACATGATTTCATATTCATCCTATATTTTAAATTTGTTTTTACCATCTAAATGCAATGTTCATATGTTGATTCCTCAAGAGTGAAGTGAAGGGCTGGAGATATAGCTCAGTTTGTACAGTGCTTGCCTGTCAAGCACAAGGCCCTGGGTTCAATCCCCAGCACCGCAAAAAAAACAAAAAAAAAAAAAAAAGTGAAGTGAAGGCACTATATTAAAATATTTTGATAGAAATTTGTCATGTTAACATTTTAGCATGTAAAGCTCCATTAGCCATAAGAATGCTGGCTTGTTTCAGAGAGGTCAGTAAATAAAATGCATTACATAAGGAAAAAAAAAAAAAACCACAAACCCACACATTTGGGTCTACTCCACAGTTCCTGACACACAGCTACTAAAGCTGTAGTCATTTCCCTATTTATAAAAGTGATAAAAGTGAAAAGGACTATCACTTTTTAAAAATGTATTTATTTATTAATTTTTGGGGGAAGACAGGGCCTTGCTAAATTGCTGAGACTGGCTTTGAACTCACAATCCTCCTATCTCAGGCTCCAGAGACGCTGGGATTACAGGTGTGCACTACCGTGCCTAGCTCCTTCCTTCTTTTAATATTCATAACAAACCCTTTTAATCCCACCTGAGTTTATGTTAATGAGATGACTTTAGGAAATTCTTAAAGGATGGGAATCTGGTAGCCAGAAGAACCAAACCACGTGATTATACGGTTACAGAGTTGGAAGAACCAACCATATAATTATAGAGCTGGAACTTTCAGACCCATCTCTAGGGAAGGTACAGAGGCTGAAGTTTGTGTTAATCACCAACAGTCAATGATTTAATCAATCATACCTAAGCACAGAAGCTTCCATAAAGCCTAAAGATAAGATCTAGAGAGCTTCTGGGTTGCTGAACACACTGAGGTTCAGGAAGAACTAGAGTGGGAATGGAAGCCTCTATCTTCCCCATACTTGTCTAATACACCTCTTCCATCTAGCTGTTCCCAGCTGCATCCTTTTAAAATAGGTATGCCGGGCACAGTGGCACACACCTGTAATCCCAGCAGCTCGGGAGGCTAAGGTAAAAGTTTTACAAGTTCAAAATCAGCCTCGGCAATTTAGTGAGGCCCTGTCTCAAAATAAAAAATAAAAATGAACTGGGGATGTTGCTCAGTGGTTAAGCACCCCTGGGCTCAATCCCTGGTATGTATGCATGCATAAACAAACAAACAAACAGGTAAATATCACTCAAGTGTTTTTTCTTCTCATTTTACTTAAGAGGAAACTGAGGCACAGAGATTGTGACTTCTTTTAAGAGCATATAATTGAAGACAGTAGAGTTCAGTGTGGGCTTAGCATGCACCAGCCAGTCCTAGGTTCAATCCCCAGCACTAAAAAAAATACGTAACTTATAGTTTGGCAGAGCCAAGACCAAAGTTAAGTTTTCCTAACTCCTCCAGTATCTACCCACTTAGATCACAATAAACTTTAAATATTTCAAAGGCCAAAGAAAACAAATGTTACATATTAAATACTTTGATAAACAAACAAAAGATTTACAAATGAATAATACCCTATGGTTACTTCAGGAATCATCAAGTGTTTTCCCTTTTTTTTTTAACAATACCATGATGATGCTTCCCTCATCTCCTTAAGGAAAAGACACGAACCTATAGGATAAACAGGACAAATTCAATATTTTAAATTCAAATGACTGGACAAAATCAATATTTTATGGTTGCATATATCGCCATTATGCCAGATACAAAAAGTAGAGATCTAAAAGGCTTAGGACTAGATTTTTTGTTGTTGTTGTTGTTGTTGTATTAAATACTACAGATCAAAATACCTTTAGAACAGAGTAAGCCTAAAATCTGCCTAAATCTGAGATACCACATTCCTTATTTCCCTATTATATTCAACTTAATTCATCATGATTATTTAGATAATTTAAATTGAACATACATGCATTTCTGGAGTACTCTTTAGTTTTAAGAAAGGTTAAGACTAGAAACAATTAATTAGCCACATGAAACTACTGAAATTAAAGAAAAATAAAATCTAAAAGCCAATTCCCCATATCACATTAGACAACACAGATATTAGCTATCTTGCCAACTCAGAAAGTTCAATTTGTCCAACTGATAATCTAGAGAACCTGAAATATTACAACTCCAAACAACATAGATTATTGCCAAAATAAAGATTTCTTAAATTACACATATACACAAGAATAACTCAATAAGATCTTTACTCTTTTAGCAACCATATCAAAATACTGAAAACACAATATGTGGAATTTGCTTCAAATAACACACTTTGGCACAAGGGTGGGAGTTTTATATAGCCAGGAAAAAAAGATGAAGTCTTGAGTTGGTAACTATTGACACTGCTGAGTAAGCATTATAGTGAGGGTTTATAATAAGTTTGAAATCCTTCATAATAAAAAAGTATTAAAACATCTTCAGGACCCAAAAACATAGTATTTGGTTAAACTGCAAATTAATTTCTTAATATACCATTTATACCCACTGCCTACTTCTGAATCCTTAACTCCTCAAAACTCTACTCACATTGTTTTCTAAAAATTACTCATCTATCCAGGCCTGGTGATGCACATCCGTAATCCTATGATGAACATCCATCTGTAATCCTAGTGACTTGGGAGGCTGAGGCAGAAGGATCCCAAGTTTGAGGCTAGCCTGGGAAAATAAGTAAAACCCTGCCTCAAAAGAAAAAAGAAAAAGGCATGGTAATGTAGCTCAGTGGTTAAATTCCCAGTACATGGGGAAAAAAATCACTTATTTGTATCTTGATAAACCCAATGGCCTTTTCTGAGAAGCCATTTTCTTCCAGAAGAGCCACTGACAAGCCACATGAGTCATACAAGATACTTGGGATATCAAATCTTTCTTTCACTAGGTTAGTTAAATTTTTATTTTATTACATATTCTATTTTTTACTTTTTGTTGTTGCTTGCAGGACTGGGGATCAAACCTAGGACCTCACACATGCCAGTTAAGTGCTCTACCATTGACATATATCCCCTGTCCTTTCGGTCTAAGTTGCTGAGGCTGGCCCCAAATTTGTCAATCCTCCTGCCTCAGGGGTCTGAGTAACTAAGATTAAGGTACGCACCACCACCGCCAGCCATGACATTTTTGTTTTGAAGGCAAAAAACGTTTCTGTAATTTTCATTTTTATAAAGTTCCCTATGATATCAATGTAGAAGAATGAACTGAAGGGAAGTCCAAAGACAGAGGTTGGAATCTACAGAGTAATATAAAATATTTATATTTACCTTAAAGCTCCTTGTTATCAACTGTACACAAGAAGAGAATAGAAACTGTAACTATTTGTTAACAACCATATTACCCACAACTCAGTACTGTACCTCATATACAATGAGTATCAGTTAAACAGATAATTAATCACTAAGATTACACAATTCTTAGAATGGAAGATAAAAAGAATGGAAGATTTTAAAATGTCTTCTATATAGCATATACCTTAAATGATGACTTATAAAACATACTACAGTTGGGGAGGTAATTCAATGGGAGAGCCCTTGCTTAGCATTCATGAGGCCCTGGATTGCTTTGATCCTGGGTATCACAACCTCCTACCAAAAATGCCCAATTATTATGGTAACAAGTAAAGAAGGGTGAATCACAGTAAGGAAGGTAAAAAGTACATTATAAAAAGACTTTAACTTACACAGAAGTATTCTAGCCTTCATCTCAAAACGGAAGTCTATGTGAGGTGCAAAGTTTTGTGCAATTTCACAATGGCAGAACAGATAACACTGATCTCAACTACTTACTAACTATAAAAATCACATAGTATTTATCCTTTCATGACTGGCTTATTTCACCTAGCATTAATGTCCTCAGGACCATCCATGTTGTATCATGTGTCAGAATTTCCTGTTCTTTTAGGGCTAAGTAATATTCTATCATGTGTATATATCACTTTTTTTTCTAATAGGCAATCACTCTATTACTGAAATATACTCCCAGACCCTCTATCAGATTTTGTTTATCCATTCACCTGTAAATGGACATTTGGATGCTTCCACCTTTTGGCTACTAAGAGCATGGTTGTAAATCAAGTGGTTTTAATTTTTTTTCAATGTGCTTTTAAAAAAGAACAGAAACTCTGAAAAATCTAATTTAATTCTAAATATCTACACGTAAGTGTTGGTTCTCAAAAAAGCTAATTCATCCAAATTAGAAACTCAAAAGCAAATGGAGAAGTGGTAATTGCCCAACAAACTACATGAAGTTCAATTTTAAACTGATAGTGGGTAAACTGAGAAATATTCTGATTTGTGCCACAGAACCCCCAAATGACTCCAGAACTGCTGGCACCACATACACATAGAAATAAGGGTGAAGGTGGAGCTAATAATGGAAGGAATGGATCAATTTGTTTAACAGGTAGACTGACTCTCTTACATCCCTTTATTCCACACAATAAGGTTCCTGCTCAGCTTCATCAGAAAATCAGAACTTTCATGCTGAGAAAGGAAAAGAGTATTTCTGAACTAGAGAAAACAAAGTACAATTTGAGAGTATAAACCAGGCTGAAAACATGGAGGACAAAACAGAACTAATACCAAGGAGACTACAGCCCAGGGTGAAGCTTAGTGGTACAGCATGTGCTTAGCAAGTAAAAGGTTCTGGGATCACCACATCACCCCCACCCCCCACCCCTGCCAAAAAAAAGAAGGAAAAAGAAAAGAAGGAGACAGAGTAGGGGAAAAGGAAAGCAAAATCTACACTATAACTTCAAACCCTCTCTCCATTCAGAGAGAATATACCAGGATCATTCTCTCCAAAAGGACACTGGGTAATTCAGGAAATATGGCCAGCAAGACTTAAAGATCTAACATTAGAGATTCCTCCTCCTCCAAAAAGAGAATTCAGACAGTGAAGACCCATAAATTCACATAAAGGCTAAAATAAATTTTTTTACTATTCAACTTTTAAGCAGACAGAATCTCTAAGAATCACTAGTTTTCTGAGAACCACATCAAATAGGAAATAGAAAAACTAAAACAGGTGAAAAACAATTTATAAAAAACTAAGCATTCAGGAGGAAAAAAACCACATATCTCAATATCCTAAAAATGACAGAAGACACTGGAATCAAACCAGGATACTTCTGAAAGTGAAAAGTTCTTTGAAATGATGATAGCAGAAATAAAACTTAATAGAAGAAAGTTGGAAAAATTGTTAGACTTAAATAGAAAAATAAAGAAATAGAAAGCAGGCAAGATAATGTAAAATCATAAGACCAATCCAGGAGGTTTAATAAGAATTTCAAGGAGAACTGAAAATAGAGAAGATAGCTCATTAGTAAGTCAAAATAATTTCTTAAAACTAAGGGACATGAGGGGGCTAGAGTTGTAGCTCAGTGGTAGAGTCCTTGCCTTGCATGTGTGAGCCACTGGCTTGGATTCTCAGCACCACATAAAAATAAATAAATAAATAAATAAATAAATAAATAAATAAATAAAATAAAGGTCCATCAAAAAAAAAACAACAACATATGATTCAAAATTAAAAATAAAACAAAACAAACAAAAAAACCCACTAAGGGACATGAGGCAGTTCATGGCACTCTGAGTGGACCCCAGAAGCCTGAAAAGCCATCATGGCATTGAGGCCCAAACTCCACTACCCCAACAGATTCCTTGAGGCCCCAAGCAATAAACCCCCTCCTGATGAAATCTACATGAGAACCATCTACAACACTTTTATGCTATAAAACAATGAGGCTGTCTCTTAACAGGAGCTTGCCCCTAGAGATGGGTATGTCTGTAGTGCTACCTTAATTGCTCTGAGTAATTGCTATTGTAGTGCTGTGTGTTGAGTTGGGTCTTTCATGTCAAGGAGATCTTCTCTCAAAAAACATCAACCTTTTTTTGTCCAGTGAACAACTGTTATAGGACATTTTTTGGAAAACCTTTTTTGGGGAAGGCTGGCATTTGAGTTAGATCTAGTCAATTTTCTCATGCCCTGTTTTAGTCCATTCTGATAATTAGCAGGATTCCATGTTCTCCCCTGAGCTCCTTTCTCCTCTCTTTATATCTAACCCCCTCTGCAGTCTCATCGTGATTTTTAGAGTCAATTAACAACTAAACTTCTAGTGAATGACTGCTATGAGCTAAAGTCAAATGGTAGTGATGAATGCAGTTGATGTTAGCCAAAATAAAGAGTTTACCAATTATTGTCCTATTGCTAGAATCTTTTCATTAATCATTATGGAACATAGAAAATATTCACATGGCTCAAAAGTCAAACAAGCTATAGTTTTGAAAGTCCTCTTTACAACTCTGCCTCCCAGGACCTGAGTTCTTCTCACAAGCGAACAGTTATTCTTTGTATATCCTTCTGGTTATATTTGACACATGTATAGGAAAATGTGAATATATTTTATCATCTTACTACCCCTCCAAAAAAAACTAAGGGACCTGAGTCCTTAGTTTGAAAAGAATTTAAAACTAGTACCAAGATAGAAAATGAAAATAGACACATAGTGTCAAAAGTCAAAAAAGAGCAGGGTCAGAATGGTAACAATGGCAATACTATTGATGTCTTCAAACTTCCAAAGGAAGCCAGGCATGGCGACAGACACCTGTAATCCCAGCTATTCCTTGGGAGGCTGAGGCAGGATTTCAAGTTCAAAGTCAACATCAGCAATTTAGCAAGGCCCTAAGTAACTTAATGAGACCCTATCTCAAAATTTAAAAAAAATCAAAAAGGGCTGGGGTTGTAGCTTAGTGGTAAGTGCCCCTGAGTTCGATCCCTGGTACCAAAACAAAAACAAAACCAAAAAACTCTGAAGGAAGAATACAAAAACTCCTGCCACCTTATCCAAGGGTTTGACTTCTGAGGTTTTGGTTAACTACAGCCAACAAAGGTGAGCAAAATACAATAAGGTATTCTGAGAGACCACATTAAACTAACTTCTATTAATGTACATGGTATGACTGTTTTGTTATTAATATTTTGGTATGCCTAATTTACAAATTAAACTTTATTACAGGTATGTCTGCTATATACAGGGATCAGTATATGCAGGGCTCAGTAATGTGTTATTTTAGGTGTCCACTGGGGATGGCAGCATATTCCTTGCAGATAAGGGATAACACTATTGCAGATTCAACTTAGAATTCAAAACCCCACCACTTACCAGTATTAGGTTATATGAATACATTTTCAGACACACAGGGTCTCAAGAAATTTTTCCTCCCATGTTTCCTTTATTAGGAAACTACACTACAGAGTATGTTCAATATAATGAAATAAAACAACAAAAAAGAAAATGTACAATCTAGGAAATTTCCAACCATCACAAAAAAAAAGAAGTAATGAAAAACTTCGGAATGATGGTAAAGATAGATCCCAGATTAGCAACTGTATACCAGTCATGAAGTGTAACTAGTATAAATTAAAATAGGTCAGAAAGTTCTAGAATAATGTCCCAAAAAATCAAAGCGTGAAAACTTGTTGTACTCTACATACTAAGAGAGGATTTACACTATTGGTAGAGTTTACGAATAAATCAGCAATAAGCATACAAACTAAACATAGGAAAAAAGTAAGGCAAATAGTGATACAAAGGAAAACAAAAATTTATGAGTACAAGTTATCAGTATGCTACACGGTTCAACTATGAATATCATTTCCCTAATTACAATAATATAAAGATTAAATACTGATCTGACCAAACCATAAAATATTTATGTTTAGAAGCTGAAGAAAACTTCATGAGATTAGTAATGTCACATTAGAAAGGAAAAGGAGTTAGGCTTGAAGAGTTTTTTTTTTTTTTAAATGTTGAAAAACACTTTGAAAATACGGGGTATCAAAATTGCAAGCAAAGCTTAATTGTCTCAAAAGTTGTCTTTATCACAATATAATGCCTGCCAAATAAGAAAAGCTCAACCAGACAGAGTAAGAATAGATTTAAGAATTTCTGAACGGGGAAGTTTGACATTAAAAACTATTAAATTTGGCTGAGTGTGGTAGCACATACCTATAGTTTCACCCCTTAAGGAAGCTGAGGGCAGAGGATCACTTGAGCCCACCAAGAGTTTGAGACCAGACTGCGAAAAATAGTGAGACCCCCATATCATAAATAAATAAATAAATAAATAAATAAATAAATAAAATTTAGCCAAGCATCATGGCTCACACATGTAACACCAAGACTCAAGAGGCCAAAGCAGGAGAATCCCAATTTCTAGGCTACCTCTGGCAACTTGGCAAGACCCTCTCTCAAAACTGTAATTTAAAACGGGGGCGGGGGGATGCTGCGCATACAGTTCAGTGGTAGTCTGCCTCTGATTCAATACCCAGTGCTGTAAAAAAATAAATAAAATTTGTTTTCCTGCAGATTTTTAAAATAGGATGCAGTAAATGAAGCAAATTAAAAGTAGTCCAGTTTAACTGTCATAGACAAGGACCCAAGGAGACCTGCTGACTAAATTTTATGTAGTATATTCTAGATGAGATCCTGGAACAGAAAAAGGACATTACTGTCTTATTTCAGGAATATCACTGAATAGTTTACAGATTTTAATATACATATACAAGTTATCAATTATTAATTTATAAATATAATGAGGGAGAAGTGCATACCTGGTACTATTTTTTAAAAATACTTAGTTGTAGTTGGACACAATACCTTTATTTTTATTTATTTATTTTCATGTGGTCCTGAGGATTGAACCCAGTGACTCACATGTGCTAGGCAAGTGCTCTACCACTGAGCTACAACCCCAGCTCACACCTAGTACTATTTTTTCACTTTATATTGCTTTTTTTTACTCTTTTGAATTGTAATATGCTAAATAGGGAAAAAGAATGAGTGTCAATAGTACAGTTTTATATTATTGTATGTTCTTTTTTTTTTTTTTTTGGAACCAGGGACTGAACTCGGGCACTCTGCCATTGAGCCACATCTCCAGCCCTATTTTGTATTTTATTTAGAGATAGGGTCTCACTGAGTTGCTTAGGACCTCGCTAAGTTGCTGAGGCTGGCTTTGAACTCATGATCCTCCTGCCTCAGCCTCCCAAGTCGCTGGGATAACAGGCGTGCACCACCACGCCCAGCTATATTATTATATTATGTAGATCAGTTTTCTTAAAACTTTTTCTTCTCTAAACTCCTTTATGCCCTTATAAATTGTTGAGAACCCTAAAGAATTATGGAGGTTATATGTCAATATTTACTATATTGAGAATTAACCAGGAAAATTTTTAAATGCTAAATACATTTAAAATCGAATCCATCCCGTTAACAATTTTTTAATGAAAAGAGCTATTTTGCAAACACAAATTAGTGAGAGTGGATTTTTTTTATGTATTTGCAGAGCTCTTTAATGTCTAAGACAGCTGGATTCTCATAGCTGCTTCTGCATTCAGTCTGTTATAAGATCACACATCAGGTAAGTTCTTGGAAACTCCAATACATTCTCATAAGAAAACAGAAAGTGGAAAAGCCACATAACATCTTAATATTATAAAAATGGTTTGGACCCTCCCTCAGGTTTGTGGAGCCCCTGAAAGATCATGAGCGAACCCTAGGGCATCAGTGGACCACACTTTCAGAACTACTGGATTAGATACTATTGAGCCATTTCTACTTTCTTGCAGCTTCACGTTACAAGTTAGGACACTCAAAGGGAATGTTCTCC
The DNA here is from genome assembly GCA_020662805.1 of Glaucomys volans. Classification (NCBI taxonomy): domain Eukaryota; kingdom Metazoa; phylum Chordata; class Mammalia; order Rodentia; family Sciuridae; genus Glaucomys; species Glaucomys volans. The sequence continues at coordinate 350,125 of JAJEJO010001070.1, forward strand.
ACATCTTGTTTTAAAGTCTTAAAACTAAACAGTAGAGTTAATGTTTAAGAGTACAAATCTGGGTTTCATATGTTAGCACTGGTCATTGACCTTTGGCAAATTACTCAATACCTCTTTATGTTTCAGTTCATTAATACAATAAAGATAATAATAGGACTTATCATACAGTTATTTTGAAGACTGGTCAATAAATGTAAAGTTTTTCTGAGAGAGTCTGGAACATGGAAACAGTAAGTAAATACTTTGAAAGTATTTATTGAAAACTACTAGTGGTTTAATAGAGCCTATTCATAAGAAACTTACAGGGAATTTGTCAGGGAAGAAATATATAATACTTAATATAAGATAGTGTGATTAATAATATAAACTGTGGGTTGGGGTTGTGGCTCAGTGGTAGATTGCTCACCCAGCACACGTGAGGCCCTGGGTTGGATCCTCAGCAACACATAAAAATAAAATAAAGGTATTGTGTCCATCTACAACTAAAAAAATTTTTAAAATATATATATAGGGGCTGGGGTTGTCGCTCAATGGTAGAGTGCTTGCTTAGTATTGAGTCCATCTACAACTAAATAATTTATGTGTATATATATAAACTTTTCAGTATACTGGTCTATGACAGACACTTTCCCCTACCTAGCATACTGCAATTTAAAAGAGCTGAGCCGGGCGTGGTGGCCCACGCCTGTAATCCCAGCACTTGGGAGGCTGAGTCAGGAGGATCGCGAGTTCAAAGCAACTCAGTGAGACCCTGTCTCTAAATAAAATACAAAATAGGGCTGGGGATATGGCTCAGTGGTAGAGTGCCCCTGGGTTCAATCCCCAGTACCAAAAAAAATAAAAAATAAAAAAATAAAAGAGCTGATGTAAGTAAAAAGAAAATATAAAGTATAAAAAAGCAGCAGTATGAGGTATGTACTTCCCCCTGCTATTATATTCTCAAATTAATAATAACACTTGTGTATAGTAAAACCTAGGGCAAACCACTTAATGACCTTTCTAATGACCTCTGTAATTCAAGACAAGAGTCAAGAGGGCTTGGGTTGTGGCTCAATGGTAGAGCACTTGCCTAGCACATACGAGGCACTGGGTTTGGTTCTCAGCACCATGTAAAAAAATAAATATATTGTGTCCATCTACAACCAAAAAAAAAAAAAGACGTGTCAGAGGTAGGAACAAAAGAGATACCTGAAGGAAACTTCAGGAATTACTTATTTCATCATTCTTTTATTAAACCATGTATACTAGTGAAATATAGAGAAATCCCTGACAAGAGATTCATATGATCTTCATATGAAGATCACCAAGACCAATGTCATTAACTCAATCTATTTCAAGTACTGAAGTGATTTAACTTCACTACAAAGCACCTTATTTTCAATAAGTTAAATAAAACCTAGTCTACCTAATTCCAAAAAGTTCCATGAACACATCTTTAATATAATCTGACATTATGTTATACTAATAGCAAATAATTTAATAGCTTTAACAAAGCAAGACTAATTTAATTTTACTCAATTAAAAAAAAAGTGCAGGGCTGGGGATATAGCTCAGTTGGTAGAGTGCTTGCCTCATAAGCACAAGGCCTTGGGTTCAATCCCCAGCACCGCAAAAAAAAAAAAAGCAAAATGCAGTTTAGTCTTTTTTTTTTTTTTTTTTTTTAATGAACTAGTTGAGCCTTTAAATTACTGGTTTCCCCATCCTATCCCCTAGCATCTAGAGCATCCTATGCACAAACAAATAATATAAACATAAAATGTTATTGCTAAATCATTAATTGCATAAAAAATAGATTTTTCCACAGCATACATAGGCTGCTAGCTTTGATTACTATTAGATTCAACCATTATTCATTCATTCACTAAATATTGCTGAGCTGCTACTATGAACCTGGCATCATACTAAGCAATGGGGATACAATGAGCAAAAAAGAGGACAGCTTTTATTTTCATGTGATTGCACTCTGCTATGGGAAACAGATAAAATAAACACATAAAAAAGAGGATAACTGGGCTGGGGGGTGTAGCTCAGTGGTAGAGCACTTGCCTAGCATGCACAAGGCCCTCGGTTTGATTTCCAGAACCATAAAATAATAATAATTATAAGCAGCAGCAGCAGCAACAATCAGATGCACTGAGGCACATGCCTATAATTCCAGCTACTCAGAAGCTGATGTAAGAGAATCACAAGTTCAAGGCCAGTCTGGACAATTTATCAAGAACCTCTCTCAAAAGGGTGGGGGGGGGGGCGCCGGGTTAGGGATGTAACTGTAATTCAGTGATGGAGCCCTGGCCTATCAAGCACACAGTCCTGGATTCAATTCTCAGTAGAGGAGTAAGGATGATAAGATAATTATAAATGTGGTAAATGCCATTAAGGAAATAAACAAGGCTTTGCCACAGATTACAGTTTTTGAAAGCTGAATTGCAGAATTCCAACAGACCTAAAAATAAATAATTCATGAAGAGTTACATCAACATGACAGATTCCACAGACCTTTGCTGATAATGCATAAGAAAACTAGACACTGACCATGAAAACAGATCAATCTTTCTTGTCAAAGTTATTGGATGGCATTACTTAGCAACACAGTAACCTCAAAACGTAAGCAGGCCTGGGGATATAGCTCAGTTGGTAGAGTGCCTGCCTTGCAAGCACAAGGCCCTGGGTTCAATCCCCAGTATAGCAAAAAAAAAAAAAAAAAAAAAAAGAGAGAGAGAGATTATCAACCTCACAGTTCCATTCAGGCAAAAAGCACACAAACACAATCCTGAAGAAAAACGAAGGGGGTGGAGCTAAGGAGACATGACAACTTAATGTAATGTGGTATCCTGAATGGAAAGCTGGAAGAGAAAAAGGACATTAGCTAAAAACTAAGGAAATCTAATTAAATTATGAAATTAAGTTAATAATGACTTATCAATATTGGTTCATTAATTGTAACAAATGTATCATACTAATGAGAGATGTTTATAACAGGGGAAACTGGGTGCAGGGATATACCGGAACAGTCTGTACTACCTCATTTTTTTCTGAAAATCTAAAACTATTCTTTAAAAAAAGAAAAGTGCGCTTTTTTCTTTTGGATTTAACAAGGTTCAGGTTACTAAAGAGGAGGAGTTAGCAGATTAAAGAAACAAGAAATGAGAAGCCATAAAACTACAATATGATTTGGAACATAAATACTCAAAAAATTCAAAGGCCTACAGATACTTAGGAAATTAAGATCTTTATTCATGCTAAAAACTTCCTAGACATATTAATGGTTTTTTCACGCAAACTAAACAGCACTGCATCACAACATATAGCAGACAATAATATTCCTGGAGTGCACAATTAGCACATTAGAACCTATCAATAATGACCAATAAGCTATATTTTATGTATGGCATTGTCCTGAAATTGGCATTGTAATTATAATTGTAGCTCGACCAAAATCAACTCCATAGGTTCTACTAATTACTCACCTAAGCAAACAGTTTTATACTTACTTAAGCAAAATTCATAAGCAGAGTGTTACCTCCCCATTCCATTAAGGGGAGGCAAGGGAAGACAATCCAAGCATGGAAAAAAAAAAAAAAGGAAAATTAGCCAGGCACCAGGCCACACGTCTGTAACCCCCAGAAACTCAGGAGGTTGAGGAAGACTTAGGATAGCAAGTTCAAGGTCAGTCTCTGGAAACCCTGCCTCAAAATAAATAAATAAAAAGGGTTGGGGATTCAGCTCAATGGTAGTGCACTCCTAAGGTTCAATGCCCAGTACTGAGAAAAGGAGGAATAAAAAAGAAGAAAATTTATTTTCCAGGTCCAACTGGAGGCAATTTTGCAGCTACTATTAACGGCTGTAATGTCATACAAATTAATACAAATAGTTCAAGATAGTAACAAAACTCTGAATTTATATCAGTTATATGTATCTTCTAGTCAAAACAAATAACTAATATTCTTTATAACCTCAAGTTTCTGAATTTTAAAGGTGGTCATGAAAAGTGTGAAAAAAACAAAGGAGGATGATAATTTCCGAATGACTGCTAAGTTTGTATAATCAGCATAAAACAGCTATTTTTACAAGTAATCTTAGAGACAACCATTACAAAATTGGAAAGTTAAGCAACAGCAAACCCTGACCAGGTAAATGACATAACAATTTCACTGATCAAATATTATAAAATATTACTTTTATAGAATCATTTAGCCCAAAAGACATTTAAATCTAACTTAGATAACCAGATGACTAATCTATTCCTACTCTATTCCATTACTCAAAGGAAATCCTATTAAACAAAGATGTTCGTTCTTCTCTCACATGAACCCTAAACATAAAATTGGAAAATGTTCAAGAAAAAAATGAATTAATATTTCCCCAGCAATTCCTGCTTGCACCACCATGAGGAGAATCAAACGCTGTTTCATGTTAAAACGAGAAGAGGTGAGATGTTAAAAATTCCAAGTAAAATGATCATGACATAGCATCTGGCAGACAGAAAAAGCATCAACACTGCCAAAAGAATTTTCAGTGATGAAAGTCAAGAAAAGAAAATGAGCTTTTATAATAAGCCACAGCCCAACCCAAGGGGCAAAAATCGTTACTGCCTCTCACCCCATTTTCAAGTCGCCTCCAATTCGGATATATTTCCTCTACAACCCAAACTAATTCTCAACCTAGGTGAAAACCATCCAAGAATTTTTTTCTCCGACTACCACTTCCAGGAGATTCGCACTTCTTAGGACCAAGCCTCTGGGGAAAACAACGCCCAGATCCCACCCTCCTTGCCCAAGGTTGAAGAGGGCCGGTTCGAAGGAGTGGGGCTTCCCGGAGAGGGCCTCGCACAGCTGGGAAAGAGCAAGGAATAAGGGTGGGGCTCGGGTAAGAGGGCCAGGGTAGGGAAGACGACCAAGACCAAAGGAAGAAAGGGATGGACGGAAGGTTGGGGCTGGGCGGGGTGAGGGCTGGGGAGGGAGGCCGACCGACGCGACAGGGCCGAGTCGGGACCGAAGAGCCTGGGGACCCGGGTAAAATCCGACCGACGCACTGTGGCGAGGAGTCGGGGAGCACGGGAGAAGGGCTGGGGTGGAACCCGGCGCGGACGCGAGGCCGGCAGGGAGCTCAGCGGACACAAGGGCCGCGCTGGGGGCGGTGCGGGGAAGCAGCGGCCGGCTGCCAGGAGCGGGGAGCCACGCACTCACCGCTCTGCTCCCCCAGGAACACCAGCTTGAATTTCCTCAGCGGATTCCCAAAGTCTCCGCCCGCGGACATGATGGAGCAGGAGGAGCTGCCGCCGCCTCAACCCAGAGACCTCCCGGACCAACGCTGCTCCAACCCGCTGACGAAAAAGACGAGCGGAAGGGCGGGCGCCCAGCTCTCTCGGCCCCTGCAGGGCCGGGCAAAGGAGCAAGGCTGGAGGGCAACAGGACTCTCCACAGCACGCAGCCGTCGCCGCCGACGCCGTCTCCCCACAGAGTAGCCTAGCACCGAGCGAGGCCCGCCGCAGCCAAGGGAAGGAGGGCGGTGTCGGAGGCAGCCGGGGTGTGCTCAGGGTTCCCAACGCTAGCGCCGTCTCTTCCCTCAGCACCCGGCACCGAGACTGGGGTGGGAGAGGCTGAGGGTGGCGGGGCCGGCACCGCAGACGCGTCTGGGACCTTTCACACGCAGCGCCTGGACTCCCACAGCTGCCGCCGCCGCAGCCCAACCTGCTGAGTGCGCGAGCCTCTGGCGCGGCGCGGGGCGAGCCCGGGCGCGAGCCAGCCGCACCGCCGGCCGCCGGCGTGCGTGCGTGCGTGCGTGCGCGCCACCGCCAGGGCCTTCCTGGTCTAGAGGCTCTTACAGCTACTCCCGCACCGCAGAGAGTAGAGATGGCTGGGTTTCGACTGGTGCTGGGAGAAGCAAAAGCAAAGAGGCGGGGCAGAGTCAGGGTAAGTGAGGGGGTGGAAAAAAATGGAGCACTTACGTCACTTACTCTACGATCCAATCAGAAAAGATCGAGGGCGGGCAGGGACAAGATTGAGGTGGCGGCGCGAGAGCGCGCGCAACCCTCCAGCGGTGGAAAGTGGGGTACTACGGCGGCCATGGGAAGTGTGGCGCGTTGTACCCTGAGGGGAGGGGAGAGAAGAAGAAAGGTGGGGCGGAGGCGGGGCCGGGACTGAGGTGTTATGACCCAGCGATATGTGGGTGGAGTTGGGTAGCCGTAAGTTGTGTAATAGGTGCCTTTTTCTTAAACTGTCAGCTCAGTCTCACTTTCCTTAGATCATCCTTTCACTTACCTTCTCCATCTTCTTTCTCATAGTTCTTCACACGGCATCTTATTGGATAACATTCTCCGGTGTTCCCAGGAGTTTCATAACTACCACAAGCAGGGCCTCCTCATTTTGTAGACGAGGAAACTAAAACCCAGAGGGTGGAAATGACTTGCAAAATCCACAAAGCCGTGAGAAGGAACCCAGGTTTTCTTGCCTGAACTGCAACCTCCTTATTGATGAACCCGTTCTCTTCCCCGGCTTAACCCGGCTGGGTCCTCTGTTACCACACCCTTGTTGCTCAGATGTTGATGACTCTAAGTGATGCCCATCTTCTACCTTGTCAGAAATGAGTTCAGACATCATGTCACTGTTGATGAAACAGGCTCACGCAGCAAACAACTTTGTAAAAGTTCACATAACAAGTCTGAGGGAAAGCCTGAACTAGAACCCAAATCTGGGTAAGGGAATATTTAAAAAGTTACCCTTTCCTCCTAAAGGAGAGCTTCTGAATCTGCTATGGGTGGACCTCCCTTAAATTAGCCATCTGAAGACGTGCTTTTTTTTTTTTTTTTTTTTTTTTTTGCAGTGCTGGGGATTGTTCAGGACCTTGTGCTTGTGAGGCAGGCACTCTACCAACTGAGCTATATCCCCAGCCCATGTGCATTTTTTTGTAGAGAGCATCCATAGTTTAGATTGTCAATCTGATTCATAATCCAAATAAATGAAGGTGGATGACCCAACCAAGAGGAACCTAGAGAGACAAGACAACTAAGTGTAATGTTTAACAACTAACATGACACATTAACATGATTCTAACATGACAATTGACAGAACAATTAAATACAATTTTTCAGTCAGGCATGGTGGCGCATTCCTGTAATCCCAGAGACTCCGGAGGCTCAGGCAGAAGGACTGCAAGTTCAAAGCCACTAACGAGGACCTAAGCAATTTAGTGAGACCCTGTCTCAAAATGAAAAATAAAAAGGGGCAAGGATGTGGCTCAGTGGTTAAGGGCCCCTGAGTTCAATTCTTTCTACTAAACTTAAATATAGTTTTTCAGTGGAACAGGATCTTGGAACATAAAATGAACCTTAGACAAAAACAAAGGAAATCTTTAGTTAATAAGTGTATTGCTATTGATCCATTAATTGTTACAAATTTATTAATGTAATATGTTAATAGACAAAACTGGGAGTATATGGGAACTTTCTATATTGCCTGTATATATTTTTTTAAATCTAAAACTACTCTAAAGTCTACTGATAAAATTTAAAGTTCCTAAACAAATTCTATTAAGAAAAGAAAAAAGGTTAAGAACCATTAAATTAAAGAAATTGCCATCATACAGCTTCAGTCACACCTCATCATAAGGCAGGTGGGAAAAAAAATTCAAGAAATCTCTGCCCTCAAAGCAATCCTTTTAAAAACTGATGTTAAAACTGGGCCTGGTGTCTCATGCCTATAATCCCAGTTACTCAGAAAGTTGAGGCAGGAGGATCTCAAGTTCAAGGCCATCTGTGGCAATTTAACATAAAGACTATATCTCAAAATGAAATAATTAAAAGGACTGGGGATATTAGCTCAGTAGGAGAGCATCCCAGTACTATAAAAACTAATAAATGAATAAAAAATAAAAACTGATATGAAAAATGCTTCCCAAGCTGGGTGAAATGGTACATGTCTGTAATCCCAGTAACTCAGTAATCCCAGTAATTAGGATCCCAAGCTGGAGACCAGTCTCAACATAAAAAAAAAAAGCCTCCCAATCTAATAATAAAAGTCCTTACTTTCCTATATAGTATCCTTGCCATTCACAAAATACATTTGCTCATGATTTGGTAGTTGTTATTTACTTAGCTATCAGAATGACAGGATCAAACAAGTGCCTTCTCAAATCCCAGGATGAATTGTTGACCTAGAATAAATTAAGGAGAGGAATTGAAGTTCTTAAAATATCATTTATTCTGGCCTATCAAGACAACAACCATATCCTAAAACCTTCTTATCTATCAAAATCCCTTCTTGCTTTCACCAAAGTAGCATGATTTTGGAACATGCATCTACAGTGACATAGTATGGCTTGGGGTTGTGGCTCAGTGGTGGAGCGCTTGCCTGGCACATGTGAGGCACTGGGTTTGATCCTCGGCACTACATAAAAATAAATAAATAAATGTATTGTGTCCATCTACAACTAAAAAAATTTTAAAAATTTAAAAAGTGACCGTAAAAACCTGAATCGTGACATAGCCATTGATTTTTTTTTAATATTTCATTTTACAAGTACCTTTTCAAGTCTGATAGGGGTGTCCCCAACAGTAACCTAGAAATCCTGACACACAAAGAGCCGCCAATATGAAAAAACTATTTTCAAAAAACTCTTATGGGGCGGGGGTTGTAGCTCAGTGGTAGAGCACTTGCCTGGCATGTGTGACTCTCTGGGTTTGATCCTTAGCACCACATATAAATAAATAAATAAAACAAAGGTCTATGCACAAGTTAAAAAACATTTTTTAAAAAAAGCTCTTAAAAACAAGAGTTTTTTTTTCTTTGATGGGTACCAAGTTTTCATTGTGATTCTTGAAATAGCTTTTAAAGTAACATTTCACGATTGAAACTATAATTACTTTATACTTCCTCCAGAGCTTTATGAATCAATTCCTCCCTGCTGCTTTGTACTCTGTAGTCACCTAGACAGGTGGTGCTACTTGCCAATGGAATACCTCAAATGTTTTGGAGTTTTTAAAGCTTGCTTTTTTTTCTTTAAGGTACTAGGGATCAAACTAGGACCTCACACATGCCAGGAAAGCACTCTACCACTGAGCCACATCCCCAACCTTTTCCTTTTTAAGTTTTATTTAGAGACAGGGTCTCACTAAATAGACCAGGTTGGCCTTGAACTTGAAATCCTGCCCCAGATGTCCAAATCACTAGTATTATAGTTGTGCACCACCACACCCAACTTCCTTTTCTTTCTCGAGACAGGGTTTAACTGCTTTCCGAAATAGCCTTTAAAGTAGAATCTAAAGATTGAAACTATAGGGCTTGGGACTGGGGCTCAGTGGCAAAGTGCTTGCCTGGCATATGTGAGGCACTGGGTTCAATCCTTAGCACCACATGCAAAAATAAGCAAAATAGAGTAAAGGCATGGTGTTTATCTACAACTTCAAAAAAATTTTTTTAAAAGATCCAAACTATAATAACTTTATACTTCCTCCAGAACTTTTTGAATCAATTCCTTCCTCCTGCTGTGGTCTTTAGTCACATAGACAGATAGTGCTCTTTCCTATTATTTGAAAGAGACCAATTCATACTCCTTCAGTTACCACCTAAAGAAGTTGCCTTAGCCAGGCTTAGTGGCACATGCCTGTAATCCCCAGCTCAGGAGGCCAAGGCAGGAGGATCACAAGTTCAAAGCCAGCCTCAGCAACTTAGTAAGGACCTAAGTAACTCAGTGAAACCTTGTCTCTAAATAAAATATAATAGAGGGCTGGGGATGTGGCTCAGTGGTTAAGTGCCTCTGGGTTTAATCCCTGGTACAAAAAAAAAAAAAAGGAAATTTCTTAGTCTCTTTGAGCCACTACAGCAGAATACCATAGTCTGGATGACTTAAACAACAAAGATTCATTCCTCACAAATCTAGAGACTAGAAAGTCCAAGGTTAAGATGCCAGAAGGTTCAGTGTCTGGTGAAGGCTATTTCCTGGTTCATGGGCAACCATCTTCTCATTGTGTCTTCATATGGCAGAAAGAGGTCCAGGAACTCTCCAGGATCTCTTTTATAATTGCACTCATCCTATTCATGATGGCTCTCCACCCTCATTACCTAATCACCTCAGGCCCCACTTCCTAATATCATCACATTGACCATTAGAATTTCCACATGTGGGGCTGGGGTTGTGGCTCAGTGGTAGAGCACTTGCTTGGCATGTATGAGGCCCTGGGTTCTATCCTCAGCACTGCATAAAAAAATAATTAAACGAACAAACAAATAAATAAAATAAATTTCCAACAATGAAAAAAATATTAACAACAACAAAAAAGAATTTTCACATGTGAATTTTGAGAGTACACAAACATTTAACCTACTGGTATCTTCAAGAAAGCTTCCCTTCTGCTCCCATTCCCACCAATAGTGTGAGTGTGCCTTGCCTGTCCTTCCACTGTACCCTATTCTTCCCCCATCACTTAATTAAGTCATTGTTACTTGTCAGTCTTACCATTAATCTCTATGAGACCAGAGATCATGGCTTTTTGATATTAGAGCTCCCAATTCAAAGTGCTTCAAGAGTATTAGGAAGCAAGGTGCGGTGGCTCACACCTGTAATCCCAGTGGCTTGAGGGGCTGAGGCAGGAAGATTGTGAGTTCAAACGCATCCTCAGCAACTTAGCGAGGCCCTAAGCAGCTTAGCACAACCCTGTCTCTAAATAAAATATAAAAAGGGCTGGGGATGTGGCTCAATAGCTCAATCCCTGGTACCCCTCCCCTCAAAAAAGAGCACTATGAAGTGCTTGCTACATAGTAAGCATGCAGCAGATTTTGTTTAAGTGAAATAAATGAGAAGAATTATTTCACTATCTTCAAAGGATGAATGGGATTTGGACATTCAGAGAAGGAAGGGTAAGAGCATTTTGGAGAAAAAGAACATTGCCCCAAAATGTGTTATGTAAATTGATACTTGATTTCTAAACATTATTTATGAAAAGGTGCCCAGACCAGATCTCATAACAAAAAACGGGGAACAGTGGGAGAGAACAGCCTTGGCAGCTGCAAATTCAAAGTACTTGAGCAGTTTTCTTTGATCATTTTAAAGGGGGTTTCTATTTGAAGACCAAAAGTGGGTCCAGGAATCTATCACACTGAAATGCAATAAAAGAATAACTTGTCTTCTGCCATGAGAGACACAGATCTTCTGAAGGAGCACCTGAACTTCATTTTATTCATAGTGGAAGAAATTATTAGTTGCCTATCCAATAATATACAACACACACACACACACACAAGCATGCACAGATCTTTTTCCAACTTCCTTTGGGCTAAGGGACTCAGTTTGAGCTGTGGGAAATGAAGGAAATGTGTTGAAGGCTTCTGAGATAGATTTTCTTCCTTGGTGAAAAGTGTAGTTGAGGAAAACCTGCCACTTTTCTGCCATTCGATGTGATTGTGTAAAGATGTGATAGAGCTAACACAGTTTTTGTGAACATTACAATTCTAAGGGAAAAAGCCAACCCATTGATGATGGAGAAGCAAAGAAGTAAAGGCATCATGAGCTACTGTACCAACCCTAGACTGGATTTCTCTTTGGTAAAATAATAAATTTCTTTATATTTATTAGTGTCTTTATAATACAAATGTCTTTGTATTTCTTTGTTATTGTTACAGCTGAAAGCAGCAGACATTCTAACTTTTACATCCTTTAAAAGCCTTGCATAGTTCCTTGAACATTAACCACTGAATATTTTGTGTGTGTAATATAATACAGTAGCAGGTATCAAATTTGAGTTGCCTTTTCTTATTTACTATTCCCTAAAAAGGATTTGTTGCTCTTGGGGAGTCAGGAAGTCAACAGAAGGAGAAAAACTGTCCAGGTAAAAGGACTGAAATCATTTTGTTCATATTTGAAACAAATAATAGGTCTGGCATGAATTTGAATTCCATCAAATGTGATGCCCTTCTAACCTACTCTACAGGTTATTATAATCATTGCTACTAAAAATAATAGTCAATATACAAAGCATAAATGTGAAAAATGCTCAACTCAAGGTGATTAATTAAATGAGCACAATTAACACAAAGTATATTTAAGTCTCATTTGAGAGTTTATTTGGAGGTTCTAGCAGGAGAGTGCAGCTACCCATATGCCCTTGACCAAAGAATGGCCCTCTATCAGGGAAGGTTGTCCTTTTCCACCCAACTCTCTGCCTTGGGAGGGACACAAATGAGGGATGAGAGAGGAAGAAAACACTGGCCTAATCAGCTAGATCAGCCTAATCAACCCTGGTAATCAATGGGGTAACATATCACAGCCAGATCACCTTCACATTCTAAGTAAATCTCCTTTGGTAAGGACCATAAAAGCAGAGAAGCATTTCATGTTAAAAACCTGTTTTCCAAGCTTAGCATGTGCAAGGCTGTGGGTTCAATCCCTAGCACCAAAGAACCCTCACCTCCCAAAAATCCTCTTTTCCAAATACATTGATGTATAAAGATACCATGAGCAATCAATAAATGTTATTCAGTCAAAGTGGAGGAGAAGGGGGTAGAATTTAAATGGAATTTTGGTCCTTCCTATTATTAAGGTCAATTTACAGCTAAGTCAGAGATATTTTTGCTACAGATTTTTCTACAAAATCTATTTTTGATAATTCCATTTTGCTCCACTCATGTGAATCATGGTCCCTGTTATGAATAATGAGATTTCTGAGAGACTGATAAGTGGGGTGTTACTTCCAGGCCTTGAAATTGGAGTGGGGGAAGAATTTTCTTCTCATTATGCTTGTTATGTGTAATACCTGACATATTGCTGGAACTCTTCTCTCCCTGCATGCCATCCCCCACAAATAATAAAGTTTCCTCTAAGATGTACAGGAGAATGAATCACTCCACCTGCTACTCAGAGATAATCACTCTCAGAGTAAAAGAGAACTGCTTCTATGGGTGTTTCTATAAAAAAAACATCATCTTAGGACAGAAAAGAGAGACTAACACTGCTTGTGCTAAAATACCAACAGAATATAGTCAAATTGCAACCTGCCAAAGAAGCCAAAATAGACTTTCTGTGAAAATTTCTTCTGATTTTTGAATGGCACAAAGTGACTAGGACTTTATGTTATGTGAAAAACAAAAGACATCAAAATCATTATAGGAGTCATAGTCAGACTATCCATTGAGAAAAAAAGTTACAATGCCATTGGGAAAACTTGAACAAACTTCCAGTTTTAGGAAGACAAAGATGCTTCTGCCTCCTTCCTTTTCTGAAACCACTCCAAAAGAAGAATAAAAAAGTTAAAATGTAAGCTCTGGTTTACATCTCTAACCCAGAATACTTTAGATTCATCTCAGGAGGCTAAGGCAGGAGGACTGCAAGTTCAAAACCAGCCTCAGTAACTTAGCCAGGCCCTCAGCAACTTAGTGAGACCCTGTCTCAAAATAAAAAATAAAGGTCCATCAACAACTAATAAATAAAAAAATAATAAAAAGGACTGGGGATGTGGCTCAGTGGTTAAGTACCCCTGGTTAAATCCCCAGTACCAAATATATATATAAATATATATATCTGTGTGTGTGTGTATATACATATACATATACATATGTATATGTATATACACACATATACATATATATATGTATATGTATATACACATATATACACACACATATATATACATATACATATATATGTATATATATACATATATACACACATATATATACGTATATATGTATATATATGCATATATGTATATATACATATATGTATATACACACACAT
>JAJEJO010001070.1:363949-404439 GCA_020662805.1 Glaucomys volans
ATATATGTATATATACATATATGTATATACACACACATATACATATATATGTGTACATATATATATATACATATATATATATATATATATATATACCTTTAGGTTGAGAAATAAAGAATGAGCTGTGATAACTAAAAAGAGCACTTTTTAGTTACTGAAGGAGAAAGTAGTAGGAAGCAAGCCAATCACCCAAGCAGAACCCAGAAAGGCTCAGGAGTATGAAACACACCAGTATGGTATGAAACCATACTGGTTTCATACACCAGTATGAAACATAAGGCAGGGGTAAGACAAGAGGCCAAAAACAAGGAAATTGTATCAAAGATTATATAAATAGCAGTTCTAAACCCATCCCTCTCTGTGGAGGAACTCACCACAAGAAGCTCTAGGCTCTGTGAACCAGGTATAGTAGAGTACTAGGATGAGGTGCTGCCACAGGATAGGGGGACCAAGAACTAAACATCTCTCCTTCAGCACCCAGGCACCTTCCGTAACACTGACAGCCAGTAACATATGCCCAAAAAGAGACTAAAAGATACTTCATTAAGATAAACTAAAACCTCACAGAGAAAGGGCCTGTTAATTCTGATATTGAGGTTCTTCAATATAAAAATCAGTTTATAGAATGGGTGATATAACTTAGTGGTAGGGTGCTTGTCTAGCATGCACAAGGACTTGGGTTTGATCCCCAGTACTGATAAATACATAGATAAATAAATAATGTAAAATAATTTAAAATGAAAGAGTTGGAAGATAACATTGAAGAAATATTCATATATAAACAATGCTGAGCATGGTGGTGCAACCCTGTAATCCCAGGAACCATAGAGGCAGAGGCAAGAGGATTACAAGTTCAAGCCCAGCCTGGGCAATTTAGCAAGACCCTGTTTCAAAATAAAAAAATTTTAAAAAGCTAGGGATGTAGCTCAGTGGTAGTGTGCCCCTGGTTTCAATACCCAGTACTAAAAAAAGAAAAGAAATATATACATTTCATATATACATATGAAAAAACTAATAGAAACTAGATAATGTGGATTATCTAGGATTAATCCAGGAGATCAGCACACAAATAACAAAAATTATATTGGAAGAAAGAAAAATTTAGTGCAGAGAAAATTATAGAAAGAAATAACATATCCTACTTGGGAGCTATGAATGTCTAAATTGAAAAGGTACACCAGATGCCCAGCAAAAATTAAAGAACTGGGCATGGTGGCACAGACCTGTGCCCAGTGACTCAGGGCTAAGACGAGAGGATCTCAAGTTTGAGGCCATCCCAGATAACTCAGTGAGACCCTGACTCAAAATTTAAAAATTGAAAGGGCCAGTGATGTAGCTCAGTGGTAGAGCTCTGGGTTCAATCCCCAGTACCAAAAAAGTTATAATTAATAAATAAAAGAATACCCACATCAAGTTACATCATCATGAAATTCCACAATATCAAAGACCGAGGATCAGCCGGGTGCGGTGGCGCACGCCTGTAATCCCAGCACTTGGGAGGCTGAGGCAGGAGGATCGCGAGTTCAAAGCCAGCCTCAGCAACTTAGCAAGGCCCTAAGTAACTCAGTGAGACCCTGTCTCTAAATCAAATACAAAATAGGGCTGGGGATGTGGCTCAGTGGCCAAGTGCCCCTGGGTTCAATCTCTAGTACCAAAAAAAAAAAAAAAAAAAAAAAAAAAAAAGGGCCAAAGATCTTAAAAAGGTTTAAACCCAGTTATAAAACTGGAAACTTGGAAACAATGAAGCAATGCAAAAATGAAAGATTTTAACCTAGAATTCTGTACCCAGGCAAAGTATCATTTAAATGTGTGGGCAAAGTAAAAATATTTCCAGATCTGCAAGGTCTTAGAAGTTCACCTCCCATGTTCTCTTTTTCAAAAACCTATCTGTGGGATGCTTTCCTAGCACGTAGGAGGCCCTCTGTTTGATCCTCAGCACTGAGGGGAAAAATAAAAAAGCTAACTGAAGAGTCAAACTAAAGCTAAAGAAGTTATAGATCAAGAATAGTAAATCTGGTGGCTGGGAATGTAGCTCAGTTGGTAGAGTGCTTGCCTATCAAGCACAAGGCCCTGAGTTCAATTCCCAACACCACCAAAAAAAAAAAAAAAAGAAAGAAAGAAAGAAAAGGAATAGTAACTTCTATACAAGAAAGGAATGAAAGAAAAGAAAGTCCCAGGGCAAGAGTTATCAGTTATCAGTCCACAGAGATCAGATGGATGAGTTAAATTTGACCACATAGAAAACTGAGTTGAGAGAGAACCAAAAGGTAAGCCAAAACTTACCAACAAATGCAATAATTAAAAACTAGGCAAATGAAAATAGCATTTTAGCTCTATGGGGCTGTGTGTGTGTGTGAGAGAGAGAGAGAGAGAGAGAGAGAGAGAGAGAGAGAGAGAGAGAGAGACTGGGGATTGATCCCAGGGATGCTCTACCACTGACTTACATCCCCAGCCCTTTTTATTTTGTTTTTACCTTTTGGTACCAGACCAGGGATTGAACCCAGGGGTGCTTAACCACTGAGCTACATACCCAACCCTTTTTTAAAAATTTTGAGACAGGGTCTCATTTAATTTCTTAGGGCCTCACTAAATTGCCTAGACCTTGTAAAATTAATAAGACTAGTCTTGAATTTGTGATCCTCCTGTCTCAGCCTTCTGAATGGCTGGGATTACAGGTATGCACCACCACATCTGGCCTTTTTTATTTTTTATTTTGAGGCAGTGTCTCACCAAGTTGCTTAGGGTCTCCTAAGTTGCTGAGGCTCAAACTTGTGACCTCTTGCCTCAGCCTCCCAAGTAACTGGGATTATAGGTATATGCCACTGTAATTGGTTTATTTAGACCTTTACAACTGTGTACATATAGCACTTCAATTAAGTGTAATCAAATTTTTAAAGCACCAAGAAGCTTCATGCTAGGCCACAGTGGTCTTACCTTCTCCACAACTCCTCTAATTCTTATAGTTTGTACCAGTCCTTCTATGAACACTAATCATATGCTACCTTCTGTTGTTTCTCAATATCTTTCAGAGGAAATTGACCCAACAATTCCACTCCTAAGTATATATCCAAGAGAACTGGAAACATACCCACACAAACCCTATACATGAATGTTCACAACAGGATTATTCCTAATAGCCAAAATGCAGAAACCACCCAAATGTCTATCAGCTGAGGACATGGGTAAATAATATCCATAAAATCTGTTACTATTAAGCCACAAAAAGTAATGAAGTGGGCTGGGGATATAGCTCAGTTGGTAGAGCGCCTGCCTTGCAAGCACAAGGCTCTGGGTTTAATCCTCATCCACCAAAAAAAAAGGAATGAGGTACTGATACATTCAGCAGCATACATGGACATAGAAAACATGCCAAGTGAAAGAAGTCAGATACAACATTAGCCCTTTATTTTATTTTATTTTATTTTATTTTATTTTATTTTATTTTATTTTGAACCAGGGATTGAACTCAGGGACACTCGGCCACTGAGCCACATCCCCAGCCCTATTTTGTATTTGATTTAGAGACAGGGTCTCACTGAGTTGCTAAGGGCCTCGCTAAGTTGCTGAGGCTGACTTTGAACTCGTGATCCTCCTGACTCAGCCTCCCAAGTCGCTTGGATTACAGGCGTGTGCCACTATGCCTGGCAGCCCTTTCTTGATGAAATGTTCTGAAATTAGTGGTGATAGCTGTACAACATTGTGAATATACTAATGACAACTGAATTACACACATTAAAGAGGTAATTTCGTGACATGTGAATTATATCTCAAGTAAAAATACTTATTGATAGATCATGTTATATGCAAGCATTGTCATAGGTGTAGTTTCTTTTTTGGGATTGAAGATAAAGTGAAAAAGGAGTTTTAATGTTCATGTAACTGTTAGGGCTAATTCTCTGACAGGAAAGGTGGTATACATCTATAGTCCCAGAGACTCTGGAAGCTGAAATGAGAGGATCATTTGGGACCAGCCTCGGCAACATGGAAAGAACCCATCTCAACCAAAAGGAAAAACAAAAAGATAGAAAGAAAGGCTCTGGAGGCACACATCTTTCTTGGGAGGCTAAGAAAGAAAGATCACAAGTTCAAGGTCAGACTGGATAATTTAGTGAAATAAAATAAAATTCAAAGAAGAGCTGAGAATGTAGCTCAGTGATACAACACTTGCCTTGCATGTGCCAAACCCTGAGTTCAATCCCTAGTACAAAAAAAAAAAAGGAAAGACATCAAAAAAGAAAGAAAAGTTCTTTGGAGATGTGAACATAAAAACATTGTGATGAGGGAGGCCGGGGGTGTAGCTCAATGGTATAAGTGTGTGCTTAGCATACCTGAGGATTGAGCCACTGAGCCACACCCCCCAGCCCTATGTATGTATTTTATTTAGAGACAGGGTCTCACTGAGTTGCTTTGTGCCTCACTAAGTTGCTGAGTCTGGCTTTGATCTTGCGATCCTCCTGCCTCAGCCTCCCTAGTCGCTGGGATTACAGGCATGGGCCACCACGTCCGGCTGACAAGGTAACATCTTGTGATGGTAGAGAGAAATTTTGGCGTTATTTGAAGGACAGTTAAGGCAAAGGATTCAACAGTAACAAAAAAATTTGAGGCCAACTGTGAAAATATATAAGTAAAATGCAGAACAGTATGAGAAGTACAATCAAATCCCATAGAAAAAAAGCAGAGGCCAAATAAATTTGTGAATAGCTACCCACAGGTCATTAAAACAGAATAGTGGGCTGGGGATGTAGCTCAGTTGGTAGAGTGCCTGCCTCACAAGCACAAGGCCCTGGGTTCAATCCCTAGCACCACAAAAAAAAAAGTACCAAAAAGCTAACTGGGCACTTTCAGTTTTTCAAATTTGTTTTTAATAAATAATAATTAGACATAAGGAATATTTATAAACTTCGATAAGATAAAAAATTACAAAATAACCATGAATTTATCAGTAAGAGTCTATACATTTTGTAAAAGGTTTCAACATTCATTATGGACAAATTATACACAAGCCAATATGCTTTGTGCTAGGGAGAGGTGAAAAAATACAGCAAGAGAGTCACTTCATACAAAGACTTAAACAAATTCAGTCTTTGATTCACCATATCTATTGCCACTGAATTACTATCCTTTTCAGGATTTGAAGCAAGGATATTTTTTGCAATCCCCAAAATTTTGTTTAAAGCCAGGTATGATGGCACATGCCTGTAATCCCAGTGGCTGAGGTGACTGAGGCAGGAGGATCTCTAGTTCAAAGCCAGCCTCAGGAACTTAGTGAGGCACTTAGCAACTCAGCAA
Source organism: Glaucomys volans (assembly GCA_020662805.1). Classification (NCBI taxonomy): domain Eukaryota; kingdom Metazoa; phylum Chordata; class Mammalia; order Rodentia; family Sciuridae; genus Glaucomys; species Glaucomys volans. Next base: position 369,239 of record JAJEJO010001070.1, read on the forward strand.
GATCCTGTCTCTAAATAAAATATAAAAGAGGACTGGGGATGTGGCTCAATGGTTAAGCACCTTTGGGTTCAATCCCTGGTACCAGAAAATAAAAAAAGGTTGGAGATGCAGCTCAGTGGTCAAACACTCCTGGGTTCAACCCCTGGTATGGGAAAATAAATAAATAAATAAAGTAATCCCAGCAACCCTGGAGGCTGAAGAAGAAGGATCTCAAGTTCAAGGCCAAACTTGGAAAATAACAAGACTCTCAGACACTTAGTAACACCCTGTCTCAAAATAAAAAAGGTTGTGACCGTGGCTCAGTGGTATAGGGCCTCTGGGTTCAATTCCTAGTACCATACTTCATCCTCCCCCCCAAGTTCTTCTTGTTGTTTAGCTCTCAGTAACAAAATACATAGAAAATTTCTAAATTTTTTTAACTCCTTTGCTAAATCTGTTCCCTCTATACATTGTATATTAAAAATGTACACCCCATCTGATAACAAGTTAATATTCAGAATATATAAAGAACTCAAGAACAAAAATATTGAATAACTCAATTTAAAAATAGACCAAGTACTTGAATAAACCTTTCTACAGAGATAATATACAAATGGCTGACAAGTTTAAGAAAAGATAATTGACATCAATAATCACTGGAGACATGCAAATTAAAACCACAATGAGACATTGTCCCACACTCACTAGGATGCCTACTATCAATAAAACAGAAAATAACAAGTGTTGGAGGTGATATGGGAAAAATGGGACCTTCATGTACTGTCAGTAGGGTTTTAAAATAGCTCAACTAATATGGAAAACTATGGAGGTTCCTCAATAAATTTAAAAATAGAATTACCATGTGATCCAGCAAGTCCACTCCTGAGTCAAAAGAATTGAAAACAAGGGCTAGGGATATAGCTCAGTTGGTAGAGTGCCTGCCTCGCAAGCACAAGGCCCTGGGTTCAATCCCTAGCACCACAAAAAAAAAAAAAAAAGAATTGAAAACAGAACCTTAGCCAGGTGCAGGAGTGCACATCTGTAATCCCAGTGATTTGGGAGGCTAAGGCTAGAGGATTGAAAGTTTGAGGCCAGCCTCAGCAACTTAGCAAGACCCTGTTTCAAAACAAAACAAAAAGTCTGGGGAAGTAGCTCAGTGGGTAATCACCCCTGGGTTCAATCCCCAGTACCGGAAAAAGAGAAAACAGGGCCTTAGATATTCACATACCCCTGTTCATAGCAGCACCATTCACAATTCCTTAGAAGTGGAAGGGATAAACCAAATTTATATACACATACACATACATACACACATAAATATTATTCAGCCCTTTTAAGGAAAGATTTATTGCATGACACAACATGGATGAATTTTTAAAGCATTATGCTGAATAAAAGTAGCCCAAATTATGTCTGGGACAGTGGTGCATACCTTTAAACTTAGCAACTCAGAAGTCTGAGGCAGGAGAATCCCAAGTTCAAGGCCAACCTCAACAACTTGAACCTCGTCTCAAATTTTTTAAAAAAGGAGTGGGAGACTGGGGGATGGATGTAGCTCAGTGGTTGAGTACCTCTGGATTCAATTCCCAGTACTCAATTCCCAGAAAAAAAGACAGCCAGTCACAAAAAGACAAATAATCCACAATTCCACTTATGTGAGGTATTTATAGTAATCAAATTCTTAGAAACAGAAAGTAGAATGGTAATTTCCAGGGGTTGGAGAGAGGAAGAAAAGAGAAATTATTTAATGGTATAGATTTTTAGATTTGCGAGAGTAAAAAGTTCTGGCAATCTGTTCTACAACATCGTAAATATATTTAATACTACTGGACTGCATTACTTAAAAATGGTTAAGATGGTAAGTTTTATGTGTCTTTACCACAATTTTTTAAATGCACAAAAAACCAATTTGTTCTCACCACTCCTATTAACATAGTCTAGAAATTTTAACCAGAGCAATTAGGCAAGAGAAGGAAAGAAGAGGGATAGAAACAGGCAAAAAAGAAGTCAATTTATCAGTGTTTGTAGATTATATTATCCTATACTTAGAAGATTAAAAAACTCCACAAAAGAATGCTAGAGCTAAACAAATTCAACAAAGTAGTAGGTTACAAAATCAACATACAAAAATCAATACTTTCCTATATGCCAACAATGAATCTGCTGAGAAATAAATTAGGAAAACATTACCGTACATAATAGTCTCAAAAAATAAAGCTATCCAAGGAGGTTAAAGACTTCTATGATGAAAAACTATAGAACACTGAAAAAAGAAATTGAAGACCTCAAAAGATGAAAACACCTGCAATCTTCATGGATAGGTAGAATTAACATTGTTAGGAGAGTATCATGTTAAGTGAGATAAGCCAATCCCCAAAAAACAAAGGCCAAATGATTTCTCTGATCAGTAGTTGATGGCATGTAAGGGGCAGGGGGGAGGTAGGGGAAGAATGGAGGAAGGATGGATTGTATAGAGGAAAGTAAGGGGAGGGGAGTGGGAAAGGAAAGATAATAGAATGTAACAAACATCATTATACTATGTATATGTATGAATATGCAAATGGTGTGATTCTACTTTGTACACAACCAGAAAAACCATAGTTGTACTCCATTTGTGTACATTGAGCAAAAAAAAAAAGGAACATTGTTAAAATGGCCATTAGGTAGCTGGTCACAGTGGTGAACACCTGTAATCCCAGCATCTCAGGAGGCTGAGATAGGAGGATTGAGAGTTCACATCCAGTCTCAGCAACTTATCAAGGCACTTAGAAATTCAATGATACCACGTCTCTAAATAAAATATTTTAAAAATGCTGGGGATGTGGCTCAGTGTTTGAGCACCCCTGGGTTCAATCCCCAGTACCAAAAAAAAACCCAAAAAAACCATTAGACTACCAAAAGCAATCTAAAGATTTAATGCAATCCCCATCAGAATACCAATGACATTCTTCACAAAATTAGAAAGAACAGTCCTAAAATTCATTTGAAAGAATAAAAGACCCAGAATAGCCATAGCAATTCCAAGCCAAAGAAAGCAATGCTGGAGGAATACTTGACAACAAATTATACTACAGAGCTCTAGTAACAAAAACTAAAAATGGATGGAATGTGAAAACGTTATGTTAAGCAAAATAAGACAAACTCAGAAGGTACTGGCATAAAAACAGGCACGTAGACCAGTGGTACAAAATAGAAGACACAGAGACAAAACCACACAGACACAGATATCTGATCCTTGACAAAGGCACCAAAAACATACATTGGAAAAGAGACAGTTTTTAAACAAATGGTGTTGGGAAAACTGGTTATTCATATGTAGAAGAATAAGACTACATTCTTATATCTCACCCTGCACAAAAATCAACTCAAAAGATCAAAGACCTAGGAATTAGACCAGAAATGATGCAACATCTAAAAGAAAATGTAGGGTCAACAATCCTGCATGTAGGCACTGGCAACTACTTTCTCAACAGGACCCCTAAAGCTCAGGAAATAATGTCAAGAGTTAATATATGGGATGGCATCAAATAAAAAGGTGTCTGCATGGCAAAGAAAACAATTAAGAATTTGAGGAGAGAACCTACAGAATGGGAGAAAATCTTTGCTAGCTACTCTCTGACAGAGAATAAATATCCAAAATATATAAAGAACTCAGAAAACTTCACACACAAAAATCTAATAACCCAGTTAATAAATGGGCAAATAAATTAAACAGACATTTCTCAAAAGAAGAAATACAAATGGCTAACAAATATGTGAAAAATGTTCAACGTCATTTGCAGTTAGGGAAATGCAAATCAAAATTTCATGGGATTGTAAATTAGTACAACCACTATGGAAGTCAGTGTGGAGGTTCCTCAACAGACTAGGAATGAAATCACCACATGACTCAACTATATCACTGCTTGGTATTTATCCTAAAGAATTGCAGTCATATACTATAGTGATACATGCATGTCCACGTTTATAGCAGCACAATTGACAGTCGCCAAACTATGGAACCAGCCTAGGTGTCCATCAGTGGATGAATGAATAAGAAAAACGTGGTGTATATACATAATGGAGTTTTATTCAGTGATGAAGAAATATGAAATTATGTCATTTTCAGGATAATGGATGGAACTTATGAACATTATGTTAAGCAAAATAAGCCAAACTCAGAAAGGCAAAGGGTCGTATGTTTTCTCTCATGTGCAAACTGAGAGTTAAAAGGAAAAGAAAAAAGGGGGAATCTCATGAAAATCGAAGTGATGGGGTGGGATTGTAGCTCAGCGGTTGAGTGCTTGCCCAGCATGTGCGAGACACACTGGGTTCGATTCTCAACACCATTTATAAGTAAGTAAAATAAAGGTCCATTGACAACTAAAAAATATTTAAGAATAAATCGAAGTGAGATCAGTAGAATAGAGGAAAGGGACAGGGGTGGGGGACTGGAGGAGGGGAGAGAAAGGGGAAATACTGGGGAATGATATTGGTCAAATTATATTATATGTGTGCAGGTATGAATATACAATAACAAATCCTGTTGGCATCAGGCCATTTTGCTGCCGCCAGTATTCTGCACCCCACACACATCATTTTACAACCCAGATTGTTAGCCCGTGAACCTCCTCGAAGGTCATTAGTCCAATTGCTACTGGCCTGCGAAATTCAAACTACTTAAGGGAAGCTCCCCTGCCATTTTCTCTTTCTCTCTCTCCCAGCCTTGAGAGCGGAAGCTCTGGTCATCTGCCTCTCATTCTCTTTCTCTCTCATTTTTTTTTCTCTCTCTCAACCTGAGGGCAGACACTCTGCCTGTCCACTTAATAAAATCTCTTGCGTGAGTTCTCGTGTCCACAGTGGTTTGCCTGGGTGCTTTCAAATCCCACCGTTGTATATAAAAACTATAATGCACCAATAAAAATGTGAAAAAATTATTTTTTCATTTTACAAATTAATCAACTGATAATTTATTATCCAATAGATGAGGTGCTTAAGTGGGATCCTTAACATTAATCCTGTCCTTGAGGAGTTAGTTGAAGAGGAAATCCTTGTGAAAAGTTAAATAATAAATATTTGAACATTTCAAAATAATAGAGATCTCACAACATGTTGCACAAATGATTGCCAAATAAGGAACAAAGGTCTCTCTAAGAGATTAGAGAAGTTATGACAAGGATAAAATCTCAGTTGCCTATTGGCACACTGGCAGAATTTGAGTAGATGGAAGGGCAGGAGAAAAGATAGGTATGTTGAAATTTGTGTAAAAGCTTTGTGATCACAGCAAAGAACCAATGTCAGCTGGGTATGGTGGCGCACGCCTGTAATCCCAGCACTTGGGAGGCTGAGGCAGGAGGATAGAGAGTTCAAAGCTAGCCTCAGCAATTTAGCGAGGCCCTAAGCAACTCAGTGAGACCCTGTCTCTAAATAAATTCAAAATAGGGCTGGGGATGTGGCTCAGTGGTGGAGTGCCCCTGGGTTCAATCCCCAGTACCAAAAAAAAAAAAAAAAAAAAAAAAGAAAAGAATCAATGTCAGTATATATTATGGACCATCTTGAAAATTACTACTATTGGGATTTTCCCCCTAGGCTACAAAAATGCCAGCATTTGGTGGTAGCGTCAGTTAAAAATTCTCATTATTTTCACAAGTAAAAATAAGATTTTCTTATCACTGCTCCTATTGTCTGTTTTCCTAGCTTCACCTGACATACTGATTGCTATTTCTGCTGTGCGCATCTGCGACTATCAAGGTCAGTGCATAGCCTTCCCTGAGAAGGTCACACCTGCAGCACAACACAGACAGCAGAGTTTATGGCACTGTGCTCTTTATGCACCATGCCACTGTTTTTTGTTTGTTTTGCTTTGTTATGTTTTGTTTTTTGAGACAGGATCTTTGGGCTCTAGCTCAGTGGCAGATTACATGCCTAGCACACACAAGGCCCTGGATTTTGAGCCCTAGTACACACACCAAAGGAGAAACAGGGTCTCACTATGTTGCCCAGTCGGGTCTCAAACTTGCCATCCTTTTGCTTCAGCCTCCAGAGTAGCAGGGACTACAGGTGTGCACCACCAAGCCTGGTTATTCTACTGTGTTCTAGTGGTGGTGATGGTGGGGACACAGCTTACATGCTATGTGATACATTTACTAACATTATCAGTTAGAAATCTTTTCCTCTGAGCCAGGCGCAGTGGTGCACATTTGTGATCCAAGCAGCTCAGGAGGCTGAGGCAGGAGCAACATGAGTTCAAAGCCAGCCTCAGCAACTTAATGAGGCCCTAACCAACTTACCCAGACCCTGTTTCTAAGTAAAAAATGAAAGATGGCTGGGAATGTGGCTCATTGGTTTAAGTGCCCCTAGGTTTAATCCCAGGTACAAAAAGAACAACGGAAAAAAGTAAAGAAAGAAAGAAAGAAACCTTCACCTGGGAGGAACAGAACCCCCAACCTCAATTAGTTTAAACAATAGAGTAAATCGCATAAAGGAGCCACAAGCTAGGACATCTTCAGGGTTGGTTAATTACCACCCAGACATATCAACAAGGACCAGGTTCGTCTGTCTTTCTGCTCTGGCTTCATCAAAATATTGACTTAGTTTAGGCACTAGTTTCCTGAATAATTGCAAGATGGCTGCCATAGTTCAACTTGACACATATAGACACTATCAATGCAGAAAAAGGAGATACCTCTATGTATCTCTATTTATATGTGAAAAAAATTCCCAGAACCTCTCAGTATACATTGCATCTTATTGGCCAGAATTGTTTCATATATCCATCCTAAATCTGTCATTGCAAGAGAAATGATATTACTATGACTGGCATACAGAGAAATATGGCTGTGTAGAGAAAGATGAATTATTGCTATAAAATTATAATTTTGTTATAAGGAGGAAAAAACAGAAAGTGACATTGGCAGTATAGTCAGTTTCCAGTATGTTCTGTCTGAAAATAATTAGTTGTTTATTTATTCCTTCTTCAAACACTTTCACTGTTGTGTACCAGTATTCTGCTTTCCTGTTGGAAATAGGAAGCAGAAAAAGAGTTGGTCTTCACTTTTTTTTTAAACATATATTTTAGTTGTAAGTGACACAATACCTTTATTTTATTTTTATATGGTACCGAAGTTTGAACCCAGAGCCTCACTCATGGCTGGCAAGCATGCTATCACTGAGTCACAACCCCAGCCCATGGGCTTTACTTTTGAGGTTACATCAATCTACTGATAATACAAATGGGTAAGAATAAAAAAACCCAAATCAGAATAAAGTGAATAATAGCTGAACCAAGTGGCACACACCTATATTCCCAGCTACTTAGGAGAGAGGCAAAAGGATCATGAGTTCAAGGTCAGCTTCAGCAACTTATCAATACCCTGTCTCAAAATAAAAAAGAAAAATTGCTGGGGATGTAGCTCAGTGGTAGAATGCCCCTGGGTTCAATCCCCAGGACTGAAAAAAATAATTGAGTAATTTAGCTATGGGGGGTGCAGGGCGTACAGGGATTGAACCCAAGGGCACATAACCACTGAGCCACATCCCCAGCTTTTTTATATTTTATTTAGAGAGAGGGTCTCACTAGGTTGCTCAGGGCCTTTCTAAGTTGCTGAGGCTGTCTTTGAACTTGTGCTCCTCTTGCCTCATATATTTAGTACTTCATCCACCACTTTAAAACACCACTTTAAAAACTTACTAAGATCTGGGTGAATCTTAATTCTCTTCTCCAAAAGAAATAAGACTTATCTCCTAATTTGATAAGGTTTTTTACCTACATTTTAATTTTTTTGGTACCAGGGATTGAACCCAGGGGTGCTTAACCACTCAGCCACATTCCCAGACCTATTTGTATATTTTAATAAAGACAGGATATCACAGAGGTGCTAAGCACCTTGCTAAATTGCCAAGACTGGCTTTGAACTCAAGATTCTCCTGCCTCAGCCTCCCAAGATGCTGGGATTATAGGAATGTGCCACCACACTTTTACCTACATTTTATTATAGCTAGTAAGTCCAAGAGATGAACCACTGTTGGTAATAAGTATTTACACTACTATACCATATCACTTTGGTGTTCAGGATACAAATGTGAGCTGGAGATGGAGATTTTGAAGTTATCTTATTGGTTGGTAGCCATTGTGGTAATGAAGATGGATCATTATCACCTAAGTAGAGTGAAGGATGAGAAGGCCAGACCAGAATCCTATAGAATAACAAATTATTTGTTTGTTTGAGATGGGGATTATGTCATGTAGCTCAAGCTGACTTTGAATTCCTGGGCTCAAATGATTCACCAACCTCGGTTTCCCAAGTAACTGGGACTATAGGAGTACACTATCACGCCCAGGAATCTTTAAGGTCAGCAATCTCGGAAGATATGCCAGGAGGTTACAGAGGAAACCAAGAGAAAGAATGTTAACAGAAAAGCCATGGGAAGAGAACTTTCAAAAAGAAAGATGAGGGCTGGGCACAGAGAGGCAGGAGGATGGCAAGTTCAAGGCCAGCCTGGATAACTTAGTGAGGCCCTCTCTCAAAATAATAATAATAATAATAATAATAATAATAATAATGATGATGATGATGACTGGGGATATAGCTCAGTGCTAAAGTGTCCCTGGGTTCAGTCCTCAGTGCCCACCTCCCAAAAAAGAAAGGTAAGGTGTCTGCAGTGTCAAATGCATCGGAGCAACTAAGCAAAGGACTGCAAACATTTATTGAATCTGCTGTCAAAGGGTGAATGACTGCAAATAAGCACAAGGGATCTTTATGTGGTGACAGAAATGTTCTAAGATTCAATTGTGATGATGATCACACAATTCTGAACATTTTCTAAAAATGACTGACTTATATGCCTAAAATGAGTGACTTTTGTGGTATAGAAATTATACCTTAAAAAGGAGTTATTTTTTTAAAGAGTTACTGATGGCCTGGGTCTGAGAAATATCAATGGTGTAATTAGGACAGAAGCCAAATTTGGATTAGAAGTAAATTCAAGATGAAGAAATGGAGGCAAGGAGTTAAGATTTTTTTCATTTGAGGAATTTGATTCTTTTTTCCTTTTTTTTTTTTTTTTCATGGTGCTGGGGATTGAACCCAGGGCCTTAGTGCATGCTAGGCTAGCACTCAACCAACTGAGCTATATCCCCAGCCCCCAAGGAGTTTGATTCTAAGGGAAGGAATGAAAAAAATTAGTACCTAAAGAGGCACATGAAATCTATAAAGGGTAAAAGATAATGAGTTTAGTTTTACACACATTCCATTTGAAGTGAGTATCCAAAATAGCTAGATGTAGATAATTATTACTTTTTGTTTTAGAATAGGAGCAAATTTGCAGCAAATTGCTTAGTAGATGTTTTCACAATAGGTTGGCAGGAGGTTGAAGCTGAAAAGAGCAATGCAAGGCATATGAAGACCCCCTCTTTGGTCTCTAGGAAAACTCCATTTTCCAGAACTACTGAGCTCAGAGAATATCTATATGACTTCTTCATCTCCATTAGCTTCCAGGCATGTAAACTTTGCCCAATTATTCAGTATCTGTAGTAAAGCATTTCTCTTTATTCTCCCATTCTCCCCCTTTCCAATTCTTCATTGTCAGCAAATTTTTCCTCATCTCTTGTTTTAATCTCTTATTTCCTATCTCTCCTTTCACAACTGAGTCCTTTAAAATTCCTCCTTTAGGAAGAATCATTGGGACAGGAATGTAGCTCAGTGGTAGAGCCTGTGCATACAAAGGGCCTGGGTTAAATTCCCAGCATCAACAAAAAGAAAAGGGGAAATGTGGGCTGGGGATGTTTCTCAGTGGTAGAGGCTTTCCAAGTGTGTGCCAGGTCCTCAGTTTGATCTTTAGCACCATGGAACTGGGGGGGGAGGGGCAGGGGGAAGGAAGAAGGAAGAAGGAAGGAAGGAAGGAAGGGAGGGAGGAAGGAGGGACGGAAGGTAGGTGAGAGAGAGAGAGAAAAGAGAAACAAAATGTGTGCTGGTGTGTTTTCTATTTCTAGTGTTTATAAGGTCACCAGATGTCCACAAAAATATTGGACGTCTCTAGTTTTTCTAGGATCAGTTAACCCATAAGGATTAAATTAAATGATGTTTATAAAGCTCTGCAGTGCCTGCACCCAGAAAGAACTCAATAAATGGATAATATGACTTAGAGGGAGAAAGATGAAAAAAATAAGTGTTTCTGCAGAGATGTCTCTCTACCCTCTTTCATTCCTTTTACATTATTTAATAGAAAGCAATACTAGTATCTGAACTACTAACCCATTTTACTTAGAGAGAATGATATTAATCACATTGCAAAATGATTTAGGAGTTGTGAAGGGGCCCAGGATTACTTTAAGTATCATCTTCTCAAATGTGTGTTCTGGGATCATTAAACTCTATTGAATTCATTCATTCTCTTTGTCTCTGTCTCTGTCTCTCTCTCTTCAATATTGGGGATTGAAACCAGGGCCTCACCCATACTAAACAAGTGCTCTACCACTAAGCTATGTCCCCAGACTTTTTTATTTTACTTTCAGACAAGGTCTTGCTAAATTGCTCACATTGGCCTTGCACCTTTGGACCTCCTGCCTCAGTACCTTGTATTACAAAACATGCACCACTACACCTAGTAAATTCTTTTTTCTTTTTCTTTTTTTTGTATCAGAGATTGAACCGAGGATCACTTAACCACATTCCCAGCCATATTTTTAATATTTTATTTTGAGACAAGGTCTCCCTAAGTCCTTAACGTCTCACTAAATTGCTGAGTTTGGCTTTGAATTTGAAATCCTCCTGCCTCAACCTCCCAAGAGGCTGGGATTACAGATGTGTGCCATGGCACCTGGCTATTAAGTTCTTTTCTTAAAATTAAAAAAAAATTTTAGTTGTTAAGGGACACAATACCTTTATTTTATTTATTTTTTAATGTGGTGCTGAGGCTCGAACCCAGTACCTCGCACATACAGGCAAGTGTTCTACCAATGAACTACAACAACAGCCCTACTAAATTGTTTCTTTTTAATTTTTTTTTTAGTTGTCAATGGACCTTTATTTTACTTAGTTATATGTGGTGCTGAGAATTGAACCCAGTGCCTCACACATGCTAGGCACTCTACCACTGAGCTACAACCCCAGCCCCCCTCATAAATTCTTAATAGAAGGCCAAACAAAGAGGATAACTATGAACAAACCACTACTGATTGAACATCAATCCATCAATCACAAGATAAAGCAAATTTCAAATTATAATTCAAAAAAGCATTTGTTTACTTTTCTAATTTTCCACTTTACCATATGAGGAGTGAAAATGTTAGTAGTGTTCAATAACAAATATTTATGCATTAGTAACAACAAACAAGCAAAACTATGCTTATTCCAAGACAGAGCTTCACTACAGAGGAAGGACTCTGTTATTACAAATATAAATAAATAATACCTGGAAAGGATTAAATACTCAAAATTCAAAGATACAAAGTACACATAGATTGACAGTCTTATGCAGTAATCTATTACACAGGTAATTTTTGTTTGCTTTTCTGTTTGCCTATTTATAACTTCAGTATCCTGCCTTGTATCTTTCAATAATTGTATTTCCTTGAGGACATAAATTTTATATATATATATACACACACACATGTATTTTTGGTACTGGGGATTGAACTCAGGGTGCTCTATTGCTAAGCTACATCTCCAATCCTTTTTATTTTTTTATTTTGAGACAGGGTCTCACTAAATTGGGGAGGCTGAACTTGAACTCACACTCCTCCCGCTTCAGCCTCAAGTCATTGAGATTACAGGTCTGGACCACTGTGCCTGGAAGAGGACATACATTTTATATTATGTCTAACCTACAATGCCTAGCATAATGTTTTAAACTAGTATTGTTCAATATACACAGTTCAATTGAAATAATGAATGAATAATCTTAGTACATTATAGATTGGATTGCCAGATAAAGTACAGGATGCCAAGTAAAATTTAAATTTCAGATTTCAAATTTCATTTAAAAATTGACTGGCATCTGCTGGGTGTGGTGGTACACAACTGTGATCCTGAGACTGGGGAGGCTGAGGCTTAGGATCACTAGTTCGAGGCCAACTCAGCAACTAAGAGAGACCCTAAGCAACTTGGTGAGATCCTGTCTCAAAAAAAAAAAAGGGGGTGAGGTGGGGTTGGGGATGTAGCTCAGTGGTAGAGTACCTCTGGGTTCAATTGTCAGTACTTCCTCCAAATTTATTGTAATAAATTAAAATAACTGGTATCCTATTTTTATTTGCTAAATCTGGCAATTCTGAGTAATCTTTAACTAGAAATGAGATCTTGCAGCCCTACAGATTGATCAAGGGCTTCTTTCCTTAGCAGTAAGACTAAGCTAATTTGAAAAAGACTGAAAGTGAACTAGAAGCCATGTTGTATTAGAATGGTCTAATTTTTGTAAGGAGGATAAAGTAAAATACTCGCTACCATCCTTTTTGTAAAATCTTGGAGCAGGAGCAAAAGAAATAATTATCATGCCCTTTTTTGTTTCTAAGATGTGATATGCTCTGCAAATACAAAAAAAAAAGAGAGAAAAAAATCATGCTTGGTTTTCTTTCAGGTTTGCTTGTTTTTAAGGCAAATTCTGATAGAATAATGACTCAGTGGGAAAATTGATGGAAAGATTTGAAAAAGGGAGATATGATAGCAATTTTTTCTGCCTGTAAAATTAAATGCTCAATGAAGGGAGCTATTATATAGCCTCTATTTTGGGCAGATTTTTTAAATTTTATTTTTTTTGTGGTGGTAGGAATCATTGGGTAGAAATATTTTAATATTTTCAAGAGTGAAATATTTCATATACTTTTTTTTTTTTCAATGAAAGACAGGATCTTGCAATATTGCCCTGGCTAGTCTCAAGCTATTGGCTTGAGCCTCAGCCTCTTAGTAGCTGAGACTCTAGATGCACACCACTGTACCCAGCTCCTCATATACTACTTTTTAAAGCACATTAGAATATGGGAATCACTACAACCTACTCGCATTAGAATATGATCGAAATATTCCTCCCTCCTGTCCTTGTAATTTCTAATTATTTTCTTTCTATACCCACCTTTATTATGTTAAAGGGAAAATAATAATTTTATTTTGTATGTATGTATATATTTACTGGGGACTGGGGATTGAACCCAGGGGCACTTTAACACTGAGTTATATTCCCAGTGCTTTTTATTCTTTGAGACAGCATCTTGCTAAGGTCCTGAGGGTCTTGCTAAATTTCTAAAACTGGTCTCAAACTTGCAATCCTCTTGCCTCAGTCTCCTTAGTCGCTGGGCTTGCAGGCATATGCCACCGTGCTCAGCTAAAATGATGCTATTTTAAATACTCATTAATGAACTTCATGGGAAGCATTGGTGTTACATCACATTCACCTTGACTTAGAAACATGAGAAAAGGACTAGTCTTGCTCGGGCCCTAACTGATTGCATCATGTAAATCTCAAAGAAGAATAAATTCTTAATACTTACTTTTCAAAGTAATGGATAAAATAAGAATAAAAATCCTAATAGACCTAATGATCTTTTAAAACATTTTAAAGCTAAATTTTCTTAGGACATTTCTGTTAATGTATAATGTTGAAAAAAATTTTCAAGTGAAGTTGACATTTTGGTTCTTGGCACCAGACAGGGAACCCTTTAGGTAACTAAGTCAGGAAAGATTTTTAAAATCCTAGTATCTCAAGCCATTTATAAAATTAAAGGGTCATTCTATAAACTTTGTGTCCTAAGGTAAGACAGGATTCTGTTTATTTCTATATCAAATACAGCAACTTAAGGGCTAGGGTTGTAGCTCAGTGGTAGAGCACTTGCCTGGCTTGTGTGAGGCATTGGGTTTGAACCTCAGCACTACATAAAAAAATTAATAAATAAAAGTATAAAAAATACAGCAACTTGAGTTGGGGATGTAGCTCAGTGACACAGCACTTGCCTTTTCCTAGCATGTGTGAGACCCTAGGTTCAATCTCTAGCACTGTTAAAAAATAAATAAATAAATAAATAAAATTAAAAAAAGCAGCCTTGTTTGTTTGCTTATTGAGCAACATTCAATCAGAGTTGTCTACTGTCACAATAATTTGAGCAATATACAACTTTTTCTGTTTATTCTGGGAGGAAAATTGTTCTAAAGGTTTTAGTCTATTATAATATTTTATTATTGCAAATAAATCTTGACTCAATAGTTTTTTTTTTAAAGTTGGTTATTAGCATTAGTTGTGAAGAGAAATCTGGGTCTTAGTCCCAGCTGTCATTAACTTCCAGTGACCTTGAGACCTCAGGTCTTTTCCCTGAAGTTTTCAATTTCTACACCTGTAAAATGAGATGGACTGCATGACCTTGGATTTGGCAATGGTTCCTTAAATATGACACCAAATGAACAGACCACTAAAAAAAAGTAGATAAATTGGATTTCATTAAATTTAAAAATGTTGTGTATCAGAGGACACTACCAAGGGAGTGGAAAGACAACCAACATAATGGAAGAGGAAAAAAAAATATGTATACACACATACAATACATAATATAAATATTTATCATATATCTGATACAGAAGTAATATCCAGAATATATATTTAGAACCCCTACAATTCAACTACAGAGACAGAAACCATCCATTCTGAAAATGGGCAAAAAACTTGAATAGTCATTTCTCCAGAGAAAATAAACAAATGACCAATAAAAACATGAAAAAAATGCTTGACATCATTATTCATTAGGGCAATGCAAACCAAAACCACAGTAAAATACCATTTCAGAGTCCTTAGATGGCTTTAAAAAATCAAAATAAAAAATTCTAAAAAGCATTGGCAAGAATGTGGAGAAACAAACCTTCAAACAAATGCTTGTACACAAATATTCATAGTATTATTCACAATAGTCAAAAACAAAAAAACCTAAGTGTCCATCAACAGATGAATGGATTCGAAGGTATATTGTTCAGCCATAAACAGAATAAAGTATTGATACATGTTACAACTTTCAACATGGATGAACCTTGAAAACATGAGAAGTGAAATAAACAGATGGGAAAGTGTGGCGGGAAACAGACTGGTGGAGAAGCAGCAAGCAGCACTTGGAGAGGAGTAGAACTTTATTTTACAGGGTAGCGGGGGGCGCCCAGAGGAAAACAAAAACTCCAAATTCTGGGTCCTGATTCACAGTTTCTCACAATATTTATAGGTTATTTGACGGCATCTTAGACCCATCCTATCATTTCCTAATCTAGGAAAATCCTAGATTTTCCTAATCTCTGCAGCTGAAGGCCTCTTGCAGGGTCTCTAACATAAAGTATGAGCACAGAACAGATAAGAAGAAACAGCTCCTCTCACAGGAATGAATTACATTTCAGGAGGAAGCGGTCAGATTCTTAAGGTCAGTTATTGACAATGCAAAAAAAAAAAAAAAAAAAAAAGTTAATTAGGCTTCCTGGAGAAAGGCTGAGTGAGGAGAGTGGACCTGACCCCTTCCTCAGGCATTGGTCTCTTACCATAACGTTTTTGTAATTTCATTTCACAACCAGGTCTGGTTTTGCCATCACAAAAGGACGAATATTGTAAGGCTGCTTTTAGTGAAATGTCTAGAATAGGCAAATTCATAGAGACAAAAAGTAGATTGGGGATTACCAGGGGCTTATGGGAGTGGTTAATGGGAAATTAAGCATTTAATGAGTGTGGATTCTTTTTGCAATAATGAAAAATTTTGGAGGTACATAATGGGATGTTGAGTGACACTGTGAATGTAATTAATGTCAATGAATTGTATGCTAAAAAATGGTCGAAATGGAAGATTTTAAAAAATGTATTTTACCACAGTTTTTAAAAGGAGGGGGGCCTGGGAACATACCTCAGTGGTAGAGGGCTTACTTAGCATACACTGAATTCCTAGGTTCAATCTAAAACACCATTAAAAAAAAAAAAAAATTCTGGCCCTAAGAACTGATGATCTCTTAAAGTGGTGCAGCTATAAACCCCAGAACGGTCCACATTTAACGCCTGTTGTGCTGGTCGTAATTACTGGACTCTTAAAGCTGTCCCAGTTTGAACAGTGAATTACCTGGTCACCCAGTCTAAAAGAAGCTCTGGCTTTGAATGGGCTATAAGATTCTAACGTCGGGCATTAGGACCTTGGAAAGGTTTTGTGATGACATCACCTCTAGGAAACTAAAACCCATAGGCCTTCAGGAAATTGGAGGCAGAGCTGGAGACTGAGGACTTCACCGATATCCCAGCTCACAGGTGGGGATCATTTTAGTGGAAAACCAGATCTTTCCTTCGGGACCCCGAGAGCCCGTGACCACGGTGAAACTACGACAAAACAGGAGGGACTAAGTCAGAGGCGGCGGCGAAAGAGAACCGCCACACCCGCCTCCAGGGGGGCCACACTCAGCATGGCCGTTCCATGCATAGTCGAGGAGGAGCGCCCCTTCTCTGGCAGGTCGCGGGGCGGGGCCTGGGACCCAAACGACGGGCGGCGAACCAATGGGGAGCAGCGAGGGGCGGGGCTATCCGGGTTGGCAGGAGAGCTGCGGGTTTAGCTTGTCTCCGCGGGCCTTGGCAGGCTGTGGTCGCCACGTTATCCTCAGCTTTTGCGACTTGATTTTGCTCGGTGTTGTGCCACCGTCAGCGCTTCCGGGTTGAACTGTGGCTCAGCTGATCAGTCCCCTCCCTATCCAGTGCCTGTCCCTCCCTTCCAAGCCTATCCCAGTAGAAGCGGTGTAGTCTCTTCCCTCTCTGAGATGATTCATCTCTGTGAGTTGGCGGCGCCAGGTGTGGCCTGACACGTTTGAACTTAATTTTTTTATTATAAACATACATGCATATTTTATAAAACTAGGAAGTTATAAAAAGAGTAATAATTTATTTACTCACCAATCGAAAAGAAAGAAAAAAGAAAATCATGATTGTCATTTTTCTGTGAATCTTTTTTTAATACAATGGGACAAACTAATATGTAATTGTTGGTTGCATACTGTTTTTCTTTATCATTTTAATAGAATGCATAGAGGTGGGCATGGTGGTGCACGCCTGTAATCCGAGCAACTCTGGAAACTGAGGCAGAGGGATCGCAAGTTCAAGATCAGCCTTTGCAATTTAGTGAGACCCTGTCTTAAAATAAAAAATAATAAAGGCTGGGATTGTGGCTCAGTGGTTAAGTTGCCTCTGGGTTAAATCCCTGGTACACAAAACAAAACAAGCCGGGCGCATTGGCCCACGTCTGTAATCCCAGGCCTTGGGAGGCTGAGGCAGGAGGATGGCGAGTTCAAAGCCAGCCTCAGCAATTTAGCGAGGCCCTAAGCAACTCAGTGAGACCCTGTCTCTAATAAAATGCAAAATGGGGCTGGGGATGTGGCTCAGTGGTGGAGTTCCCTGGGTTCAATCCCCAGTACCAACAACAACAACAACAACAACAACAACAAAAACAAAGCTCAGGATAAAGTATTCCATGGATGAATGTGCCATACGTTTTGTATTTCCCCATTGAGCATTTAAACACTGAACTGAATGGATAGCAGATTGGAGGTGTGGCAGGGAGGAAAGGAGAGCTGCTAAGAACTGACCATTCCACAACTTCACCACCCCTTTGAAAGTTGTTCCACAAGCAGTAGAAGATTTTAAGAGTCAAGAGTAAGTACAGTCTTGAGAAACTCAAGAATTATAACATCTTGGACCAGTAAAGACCTCTGAAGAAAGGAGGAAACTTTCATTTAAGTAGGAGTTCCTAAGTGTAGGAGCCTTCTAATAATGCTGAATCCCTTAAGTTTAGAGTGTTGCCCATAGCTGTACTGTCTTTCTCCCAAGTCAGAGAGAGGGTGGGGGGAGGAAGGAAGGAAGGAAGAAAGAAAATAAAGAAATTAGAACTTCTAACTCCAACCTTTCCAGGTAGATTTCTTGGGTATCCAAATGTGGTTTGTCTTGAACTGCAGGGTTTTTGTTTTGTTTTGATTTGTTTTTGTTTATATTGGGGATTGAACCTGGGGTATTCTACCACTGAGCTACATACATCCACAACTTTTTTTTTTTAAGGCACGGTCTCACTATGTTACCCAGACTGATCTCAAACTCCTGGGTTCAAGGAATCCTCCTGACTTAGCCTCCTAAGTAGCTGGGGCTACAGTAATGCACCACGGTTCCCAGCTAAGAGGGAGTTTCCATGGGCTTATTCACTTTTTATTTGATGTAGAGAAATAACTTTTAATTCGATGTAGAGAAATAACTTTTAATTCCTTTGGTCCTTTCCATGTGGCCCTGGGGAAGAGAGACTGACTGCTCAGGGACTCTGTAATAATGATAAACTGGCCTGAATATGGAATCTACTGCTAACAATTGTCAAATGAGGTAACATTGAGTGAGTAGATGAGAATAGGCTCTACGGTATTCAGGTATCCCAGTATCTCTGTGCTGGAGCAGCTCTTTTTTAGCAGGGACTCTTTCAGCATTCCTCTGCTGGAGCTGAGCTGACCTGGATCAACCAGAACACAGGTTCTGGGTTTCTAGAAAGATTCGTGTCTGAGTTGCATACCTAGTTGCTTGGTAAGTGGTTCACTGCACCCTCTTTCTACATTCCTATGGGCTTCTATGACTTCACTACCCACTTGAACTTCCTTTTTCAATCACTTTCATCATCTTTTAGGTGCCTCTCCAGGGTTAGGTAATCACTACTCTCTCAGCCCAGCCCTGTACAAACAGAAAACCAGTTAAGAGACTGGGGAGTGAGCACATCCTCTTTCTTTTCCTAGGTAGCCAACCTCTTCTGCCTCTGACCTTTTATGTTGTTTTTCCTTTTAAGTATAATATTCTTTGTACCAAAACCATACCAAAAAGTAGAAGCAGAAAAATCCTACTGAAGTTAAGATACTTTTTAATTTGAGGTAGCTTAATTTGTATATTTTCACTTAAGCCATAAATTAGAGCTTTTTGGCACCATCGGGAAACTTTATTATAGTTTATTATACAACAGAATGATTACTTTAAAGGAAGTTTAACCTAAGGACAAACATAAAGGACCTCTCTTTTTTCTTTTGTTCCCTAAGGTTTTCTCTGATGTGGCTATGCTGAGAACTGAAGCACATTTGGTTGGGTTTTTTTTTTTTTTTCCCCTAAAGCTTTTTAAAGAAGGCTAGCTTTAAAAATAAATCAAGAAAGGCCAGGTACCTCCACACTTTTTTTTTTTTGATGTAAGATCTGGGAAAGATCAAAAATCCATAGTTTTATCTAGCAACTTTTTAATATATACATATTCATTATTTCATTCAGTATTTGTTGGAGCCTTATTATGTCCTATAACCTGTGCCAAATGCTGAGGATACAAATTAAAATAAATAATATTCCTCTAAAAATGCTCACAACCTAATAGAGAAGATACAAAAATAAACAAATAGTTACAGTATTCTGTTTTGGGGGTATGAGAAAAAGGTTGTGGAAGTTCAGAAAAGAAACCACACCATTCCTGTAAAGTGGTTGGGAGAAATTACATAGAAAGGTATTATTAACCTTGTATCTTGCAAGAGGAGTAGGAATTTTCCAGATGAATGAGTAAAGAAATGCCATCTTAGCAGAGACTGCAAAAACAGGAAGATGTGATAGACTATATTATGATTAAAGAATTACAGGATTTTACTTTGGCTGAGGAGTAATGTTTGTGTTGAAAGGGTGGAATGTGAGGCCAGATAGATAAGACCTAGAAAGTAAAGGACTAGGTACACATATTTAGGAATTTGGATTTGATCCTATAAGGCATAATAGAGAGCCAATATATATATATATATATTTTTTTTTTTTTTTAACTCGAGTTCATGGTTTGTTTTCTTTCTTTCTTTCTTTCTTTCTTTCTTTCTTTCTTTCTTTCTTTCTTTCTTTCTTTCTTTCTTTCGCTGGGAATTGAAGCCAGGGCCTTGTGCTTGATAGGCATGCACTCTACCAGCTGAGCTATATGCCCAGCCCTAGATGTATATTTAAATTAATTAAAATTACAATAACTTAGAATCCAGTCTCTAAGTCAAACTAGTTAAATTTTAGGTATCCTGCAGCCACTGTGGTTGATAGCTGCCTATGGACAGAACAGATACAGAATATTTACATGTTTACAGAAAGTTCTGTTGAATAGCACTGCTAATTGGTGGTGGTGGGGGGCCTTAAATGACCTGAGGCAGATGAGTATCATGATCATATTTGTGTTTAGATATATCACTCTGGCCTGGCACAGTGACAGAGACCTGTAATCCCAGCAGCTCAGGAGGTTGAGGCAGTAGGTTCACAAATTCAAGGCCAGCCTCAGCAACTTAGCAAGACCCTCAGCAATTTAGTGAGACCCTGTCTTAAAATAAAAAATAGAAAGGACTGGTGATATAGATCAGTGGTAATGTGACCCTGGATTTGAACTCCAGTGCCAAAGAAGAGGAAAATATCATTCTGGCTGGGTAGCACTTAACCACCGAGCCATATCCCCAGCCCTTTGTAAAATTTTTTAAAATATTGAGACAGGGTCTCATTAAGTTACTTAGGGCCTTGCTAAGTTGCTGTGGCCGGCCTCAAACTTGCGATCCTCTTGCATCAGGCTCCAAAGTTGTTGGGATTACAGGTAGGCACCATCATACCTGCATGTTCAGTCATTTTTAAAGTGAAGTGATCATAAATTACTATTTGGTTCTGTCTTCCTTAGCCCTATTATCCTAGCTGCCTTTCTTCCAATATTTCCTCATCATGACGGGCAAAACCATTCAGAATTTAGACCTAAAGTATTGACTTGAGGCAGCAATGGCAACCAAATATTCCATCCCTTTCCTTCTATCTTTCCTCTAGGGAGTTTAAGGAGGGATTTGATGAACCTCATTTATTTCATACTCCAGGCTGATGGTCAAAGGAGTTTCCCTGCAACCAAGACAGGGCAACAGCAGACCCCATACCTGGGAGAAAATCAAACTTGTTAATTTACTATCTAGTTAAAGAGTGATGTCCAGTACTCATATTGTATCCTTTACCAAAGCCTGCCCATTCTACCTCCTTAACATCTCTCATATTGATTCCTCCTTAACTTAGGTTCTCCTCCTTCTTACTTAAATTACCACCTTAGTCTTCCAGCTGGACTTCCTGACTCCATTCTCTCCTTCATTATTCCACTTATCATTGGTCTTGACTGACCAAAGCTTCCCCTTGACATTTAACAATTTAACATTATCTTGCCTCTCTAATGTCTTTTCTCACCAGTTTTCTCTATATATCTACATTTCAGTTAAATTTGAAATCCCCAAAGCATTTACCATTCTCTTTTTCAAAACCATAATGGATAAATGACAGAAGCAGGATTGAATATGAGTCAATCTTCTATGCACATTCTCCCTTTTCTATGTCTCCACTATGCCACCTGTGAAGATGCAGACAGGAAATGTCACAGTAGTGATAAGTTAAAGGAAGGAGAAAAGAGAAAGAAGAAGCAGCATTCAGTCAGTTCACCAGGTGCAAAATACCATGGGCCAGGCCCTGGACTAAATGCTGGGATGCAAAGATAAATAAGGTACATAAAAAGTTTATCCTTGTCCTTGAGAACTCAAGGATGAAGTAAAAAAGCAGAAGTCTTGGTACCTGGGAAGTGGCCTGTGCCAAGCTGTCTTTATTTTCCCCAAGAAATTCTTAGTTTTTGGAGGCTAGACACAAAATAAGTCAGTAGCTAAAGAATGATGGATACATAAGGATTTCTGGTCACATTTATGTGAAAAAGTGTCCTTGTGAGTTCAGTTAGTTCATACACCTTCATAACACATGACATCAGAAACAGTTTGGCAACAATAATGTTCATTCCATTGTGTTCATGGATACTGATAGCTTTATATCCATAGACTCTGATTGTACCTCCCTTTAGGGGTGTAGATTCCTGATCTTTTGAAATATCCTAGTTGTCTTGGGAATCCTTTTACATAAATACAAAGAACCTTTCCTTTATTCCTTCTTTTCCCCTTTCCCTTCACTTTTCCCACTCTTCAGAGTATATGAACACTACAAAGATGGTTTTGTATCTTATCAGATTGTATTTATCTGAACTAGACAAGGAAAAAACTCTTTGTCTTAGTCTACCTGTCCTTTTACAAGCCTACAGTCACAATCCTGTGGAGCAGGGGGAGCACAGGACCTGAAATGGGACAGCCCACCATTTATATTATGACTTTATGTTAACTAGGTACCTTCTTGTCTCTGTTCCTCATCTATGAAACGGATGTAAGGATCCTCAGCCTCACAGAGGTAATGAGAGGATTAAATGAACCCATGCACCTGAAAAGATCTCATCTGATGCATACTAAGCATTTGACAGATTTTTATTTTGTTTTATTTTTATTTTTATTTTTTTTTGGAACCAGGGATTGAACTCAGGGACACTCGGCCACCGAGCCACATCCCAGCCCTATTTTGTATTTTATTTAGAGATAGGGTCTCACTGAGTTGCTTAGGGCCTCGCTAAGTTGCTGAGGCTGGCTTTGAACTTTCGATCCTCCTGACTCAGCCTCCCAAGTGCTGGGATTACAGGCATGCGCCACCACGCCCGGCTTGTTTTATTTTATTGGTACTGGTTATTGGACCCAGGGGTGCTTTACCACTGAGTCACATCCTAAACCTTTTCATTTTTTATTTTGAGATAGGGTCTCTCTAAGTTGCTTAGGGCCTTACTAAGTTGCTGACACTGGCTTGGAACTTATGATCCTCCTGTCTCAGCCTCCTGAGTTGCTGGAATCACAGGCCTGCACCAGGCTATTTTTATCTTATTAAAAATAGCACCTTGGATCTGGGGATATAGCTCAGTTGGTAGAGTGCCTGCCTCACAAGCACAAGGCCCTGGTTTCAGTCCCCAGCACCACAATAAATAAATAAATAAATAAATAAATAAATAAATAAATAATAAATAAAAAATAGTACCTAGCTATTTTTTAAATCTTATTTAAAAATTCACTTCTAAAATTTCAGTAGCTCTGTGTGTGTGTATGTGTGTGTTATTGAGAATAGAACCCAGGGCTTAATCCATGCTAGACAAGTGCTCTACTATTGGGTCACATCCTCAACCCATTTTTTAAAAAAATTATTTTGGGACAGGGTCTCACTAAGTGGTGAGGCTGGCCTCAGAACTTGGGATCCTCCTAGCTTAGCCTCCTGATTAGCTGAGACGACAGGCATGTGCCTCTGCACCTGGCTTTCCCAATATCATTTATTGGGCACTAACCTATGGTGGAGGAGCTGAAACTTCTAATTTCTGTGCTACCCCAGTGCTTTGTACACAATTTTGGTATTTTACATGCTAAACTATATATTTATTATTTGTTACTATCTCTGCCCTTTCTAAAGTTCCTGTCTGATTAAATCATTCTAGCATCTAGCACAGGATGTAGAAATCAGATTTCAATTTCAGATCTGATTGACCCACTGTGAACCATTCTGACATTCAATTGACTCATAATAATTGATAACAACTGTCTTTCATGGAATAACTAATATGTGCAATGCATTCTCCTCAGTGCACCATTTAACTGTGAATTTATCTCTTTTGATGGTCTCTACTAGTCAGAGTTCTCCAGAGACAAGACAGAGAGGGAGAGAGGGAGAGAGAGGGAGAGAGAGAGAGAGAGAGAAAGAGAAAGAGAAAGGAATTGGTTTATGTGATTATAAAGGTTGAGAACTGGCAAACTATAGACCTAGAGAGCTACTGATATAGTCCCAGTCTGAGTATGAAGACCTGAAAGCTATGAGAATTCATAGTCTAGTTCTAGTCTAAAGGCAGGATGGAAAACCTAGGAGAAGCAAATGTTTCAGTTTGAGTTGAAGGTAGGAAATAACTGATATCCAAGGTCAAATGAAGTAAAGCAGAAATAATTCTCTTATTTAGGGAAAGTTCTATTCAGGTCTTTGACTGGATAAGGCCCACTCACATTAGGTAGGGTAGTCAGCTTTAATCAATCCACTGATTTAAATCAGCCAGATGTGGTGGCACATGCATGAAGGCCCAGCAGCTTGGGTGGATGAGGCAGGAGGATTGTGAGTTGAAAACCAGTCTCAGCAATTTAGTGAGACCCAAAGCAATTTAGTAAGACCCTGTCTCCAAACAAAATATAAAAAAGGACTGAGAATGTGGCTCAGTGCTTAAGCACTCCTGGATTCAATCCCTGGTACAAAAAAAAAAAAAAATTAACCTCACCTCAAAACAATATCACAGTAACACCCAGAATGATGTTTCACCAAATACCTGGGTACCCCATTGCTCAGTCAGGTTGACATACACACTTAACCATCATAGTTTCCTAGCAGGTCTGCCCCAGAGGAGAGAAGAGCTACCTTTGGGAAGAAGTAGATTTACATACACATCTCGCCATGGCTCCTTGGAATTTCATCATAGGAAGCATTGATAAAATATCAGGATAGGAATTTTGGCAATAAATCAAATTCCCTATCATTGAAACCCCATTCATATTTACCTGCTTTTACACATTTTCCTACCAATAACAATAATAAAAGCTAAGCAAAAGCAACAATTTTAATTGCTAAACAATATATTTCAAATTTGTGTATTTGTTATTTTACACGATGCTGACTTTATCTGCTCATGCACTCCTTTTGTATACAGAGTATATGTGTATATTGCTGTAACTTGAATTCCTCATTCTTCTATAATTTGCTTGTTAATGACTTGGCCTCCCCACTATTTTCTATGTGCTACTTAAGGTCAGGGACCATTTAATATTCACTTTTGTGTGCCTAGGATTCTATCGAAGGACTGGCACAAAGTAGTGTCTTGCAAATGGTTGATTTACTGAGGGTAAAGGAAGTAAATGCGTGAAGTGGTTTTATCTCATGTAAGAAGGGATATGTCAGAAGGAAAACACTATACAAAACCAGACCGAGTTTGAAACTCAGCTGTCTCAACTGTTCTGAGACAAGTTCTTAACCTTTTGATGCATCAATATCTTTATCTATAAGATCAAGTGATATTTCCCTAAGAGGATTGTTGTGAGAATAAAGTGAAGTACTGAGTATTGCACATGGTGGCCGTTCGATAAAAGTTGCCAATTATAAGGCTATTGAATGTCAGGTTCACATTGGGTCAGTCAGCTTTGAAATTGAGGTCAGAAGTCAAGATTTCCATGTCTTGTGCTAGACGCTGGAATGAATCAGACGATCAAATATGGGGCAGAGATAGTATCAAGTAATAGATATATAGTTCAGCAGATGAGATGCCAGAACTGTGTGCAAAACGCCCGGGTAACACAGAGATGACAACTAATTCTGCTTAGAAAAACAGCAGTGAAGGTGACACTTAAGCTGTAGCGAGAAGTGGAATCTGCGGGTATTTCTCGACATTGAGACTCAGAAGCTGCCGGAACCAAGGTGCTGTGGCGGTGGAGTGATTCTCGGTGGGATATTGCTACCGGACCTGATCAAGGCCATTCCGTCTGCGTTTTCAGACGCAAAGGAGTCGCGACTGCTGCGACAACATCTTCGATTTGCACATTTAGAGTCGCAGCAGCAAAGGATGAACGGAATCCTGGGGAAGGTAACCTAGATTCCAAGCAGGGCGCTGGGGAAAGCAGTGGGGAGAGCAGAGCTGGGGGATGGCGGCATGCAGGCATCCGGGTACTAGACCTTGGGAGAAACAGGCCTTTCCCAGCAGTCTGTGCGGCGCTCGCAGTCAAAGGGGATGTTCTGCTTCCTTGCGTGCACTTGGCTGCACAGGCCTGCGCCACGCCCCTTCCACTTGCAGCCCTCGCCGCCCAGTACCTGGGAAGGGGAGAGCCCCACAAAGAGAAAGTTGACACCGAGATATGGTCACCAGAAATTGTCTGATTTGGGGCAGGTCGTTTTTATTTTATTTTGCATTTAATCAATTTCCAGAATTTTTCTGCTGAAAAAATTTTGTGTAGCTGAATTGGTTGGAATGTGAAGCTACCTGGTGCTTAAGGGAAGAGTAATGATAAACTGCACTTTTACTTTCAAAACCTTAAGTGGCTGTCGTAGAATCGTGTGAAACACTATTCTTAAACGCATTCCATTCCCTCCCGCCCCCATATTGGGGATTCATCCTAGAGTGCTCTAACACAGAGCTACATCCCTAGCCTTGTTTTGTTTTGTTTTTGGAACAGGGTCTCGCTAAGTAGTTGAATCTGTCTTCGAATTTGCAGTCCTGTCTCTGCCGCTTGAGTACCTGTAGTTAGAGTAACTGGGGTTACTGACATGCACCACTGTACTTGGCTTTGCCCATTCTTTTAACAGATTTAAGATTTCAACCGTATGGACTCTTTCAGTTGTATCATGCCGCTTAGATTAATTTTTTTGGAATTTACATTAAAAATTCATTTTAGGCATTAAATTGTAGAGACTTCATCTCCATAATACAAAATTCAGCATGCTCATTGCTGTTTATGGATCTATCTGTAGTTATCTAGGGGCTGCCCCTAAATATCTCTAGATTTGAGTTTCTCAATGCCTCCCCTTACTTAATTTTTTATGAACCGACCCCCTTGTTCACCTTAGCCAATTTGTGAGAATTTGGCCCGATCAGATGTAAGTTTAATATAAGATAATCAAAAAGTTTAAAAATTCTTTTTTTAAAGATGGTCCTTGTTAAAGATGGTCCGTTGTTAAAGATGGTTCTGCCGTTTTTGCCTTGGTTCTGTGGAGTGCGCTCGGGATCATTTTTCAAGGAATACTATTTCCTTCCATTCCCTCCTCCAGAGGAGCCCAAGAAAGTCTATTCTTAAGTCCATCATCTAACAATTCTAGAACTCCTCCAAGTCCAGTTGTTCCCTTCCAGACTCCATTATTACTTACTTTTCCATTCTGCTTGACCAGCTAGTTTTTGCATTACTTTTCGTTCTTGAGAAGGGTTCTCACTGTATTGCTCAGGCTTGTCTCCAGCTTGTGAGCTCAGGTGAGCCTCCTACCTTAGCCTCTCAAGTAGCTGGGACAGTTTTGCCTGGGTTTCATTATTTTTGAAACACTGAATTTCCTTATTTTTTTCAAATATTTTTTTAGTTGTCAACGGACCTTTATTTTATTTATATGCGGTGCTGAGAATTGAACCCAGTGCATCATGCATGCCAGGGAAGCACTTTACCACTGATTATGACCCCAGCCTTGAATTCCTGATTTTTAACCTTGTGATTCCTTCTTACTTGGAGTACTCTTCCCCTTGGCACCACCTATGGAAGAGAAGTGGGGCCTTGGAACCAAAAAGCCTGTGGGAGGGGATGTGACTTGTTTGTTTTTGTTTTTGTTTTTTTTGAACCGCAGTTTGCACTCAGGGGCACTCGGCCACTGAGCCACATCCCCAGCCCTATTTTGTGTTTTATTTAGATACAGGGTCTCACTGAGTTGCTTAGTGCCTTGCCCGTACTGAGGCTGGCTTTGAACCTGTGATCCTCCTGCCTCAGCCTCCCGAGCCACTGGGGTTACAGGCGTGCGCTCCCATGCCCAGCTCACGGGACTTGCTTTTTAATAGACCACAGAACTTCCCTCTTTTATTATTACCTTCTCTTTGTTCTCCATATCATTGACCAAGGGCAGGAGCATGGAGGTTAACTGTTAGCAACCCAGAGTGCTGAGGAGCACAATCTTGGAGGTTAACCATTAGCAACCTATTGTTCTCTCTTTGACAACCAGTTGTCAATCCTCTCTCCACCCTCATCCTTTATTACTTTTGACCTTTCTCCCTGCCTCAGTTTACTGAGGAATGTGACAGATCCTGTCCATGTAGACCAGGTGGGGCTGCAGGCAAATTGCCTTTTGGCAAAAAAGATTGTGGAGTCAGCACAGTGAGCCCATTTTATAGAATCATTCTCTTAACCCCATGTTCCCACCATTCTCATCTGTCTGCCATCTAACATTGTGGCCATCCTTGCTTCAGTCTGTTTTACAGTGTTAATTAATTCTTTACATTTATGAAAGAAAAAAAACTCATGAGATTTGTGTCCAAACTGGGTTCTATCTCTTGCTAGCTGTATGACCTTGGGCAGGTTATTTAACCTCTCTGTGCTTAAGTTTCCCATTTATGAATTGCAGATAATGATGCCCATCACATAGAATGGTTGTCAAGATTATAAAGTAAGTAGGAGGAAGTACTTTGTAAGGTGTGAAGGATAATGTAAGCAAAAATATTGATATTCTGTAGTTAATAAACTGCTATCAATTGCATGATTTTATTTGATCTTCCCAATATTATGAGATAATCCTGGCAGACACAAGAGATGAGGAAACCCAAATCAGGAGGATTATAAAACTTGTGTTCCTAACTGCCAGAAGAGTCTTTGCAGAGACAAACTTTGATGGATCAGAGACCTAGGATTTGACCCAAAACTCTGCAATTGCTAGAAAAAAATATAGGGTCAACCCTCCAACATAATGGCACAGGTATCAACTTAATAAGATTCCTAAGCCTCAAGAAATAAAACCAAGAATCAGTAAGTGGAATGGTATAAAATTAAAAGCTTATGGACTTGGATTGTAGCTTAGTGGTAGAGTGCTTGCCCAGCATGTGTGAGGCACTGGGTTCAGTTCTCAGCACTGCATATAAATAAATAAATAAATAAAAGGTCCATATTTCAAAAGAAGAAAAACAAACAGCTAATAAATATATGAAAAAATGTTCAACAGCCTCAGCAATCAGGGAAATGCAAATCATAACTACACCAAAAAAAACCACAACAAGATTTCATCTCACTCAAGTTAGAATGGTAGTCATTAAGAATACAAATAATAAGGACCGGGGTTGTGGCTCTGTGGTAGTGCACTCGCCTAGCAGGCGTGAGGCCCTGGGTTCCATCCTCAGTACCACATAAAAAATAAAATAAAGGTATTGTGTTCACCTGTAACTAAAAAAAAGTAAATATATGTATGTATATGTAAATATATATATAAAATACATATATACATATATAAAGAATACAAATAGTAAATGCTGGTGAAGATGTGGGGAAAAAGGCACACTTATTTTTTTGGTGGGACTGTAAATTATTACAACCACTTTGGAAAGCAGTATGCAGATTCCTCTAAAGACTAGGAATGGAACCATCATCTGACCCAGACATCCATGGTATTTATCCAAGAACACTAAATCAGCATATTGTAGCAGTTACTTGCATACCAGTGTTTATAGCAGTGCAGTTCATAGTAGTCAAGTTATGGAACCAGCCTTGGTGCCCATCGGCAGACAAATGGGTAAAGAGAATGTGGTATATATACACAGTGGAGTTTTATTCAGCCATTAAGAAGAATGAGGGTCTGGGTTTGTGGCTCAGTGGCAGAGTGCTTGCCTAGCATGTACGAAGCACTGAGTTTGAGTCTCAGCACCGCATATAAATAAATAAAATAAGGGTCCATGGCCAACTAAAAAAATTTTTTTAAAAGAAGATTAACATTTAATTTAATAGTAAATGGATGGAGCTAGAGAACATCTTAAGTGAGATAAGCCAGACTCAGGAATTCAAGAGTCAAATATTTTCTCATGGGGGTAGGAAGGGAAAGGAATTTTAAAAAAAAAAAGGATCTCACAAAAATAGAAGGGAGACCAATAGAGTACATGGGAAAGTATTGGGGTACAAAATTCACCAATACTACGGTGAGTTCCATATATATATTATTATATATATATAATGCACTAACAAATAATAATAATAGAAGGGAGATCAGTAGAGTGGAGCAAATTGGTGAAAGAGGGACTAGGGAAGGGAAAGAGAAGGTACTGTAGAATGAGATTGATAAAATTTTTATGTGCATATATGAATATGACCTAATGAATCCCATTAGTATGTATAATTATAATGTATCAGTAAAATATTATATAAAACAGCAGATAGTCAACATAAACATGTTCAAGAAAAGTATCCAAAGGAAAAACAAGAAACAAAAGCAATTAAAATTTTTTTTTTAGTTGTAGATGGACACAATCCTTTATTTTATTTATTTATTTTTATGTGGTGTTGAGGAGCAAACCCAGTGCCTCGCACATGCTAGACAGGTGCTCCATGACTGAGCTACAAACCCAGCCCAACAAAAGCAATTTTGAAAGAACTTAGGAAGAGAGAAGCTGAGGCAGTGATGATTACCTCCAAATACTTGAGGTGCTGCTGTGAAAAATAAGATTTGAATTTATTCTGTGTCATACCAAAGTGGGGAAGTAAGTAGGTTCAAACTATCGATGTTATTGGGGAAATTGGTTTTTCTACGTTTGACAGCTTTCAGATAATTAGAACTGTCTGCAAATGTTTCAATTCTGGTCCAGAGAGATATTTAAGTAACAGATGGATTATTATGGACAGAGGGGCTAGCATTGTTCCTCTGTGTAAGAAAGGTAGTGGTTGGTGGGTGTGGTGGTGCATGCCTTGTAATTCCAGTGGCTCGAGAGGCTGAGGCAGGAGGATTGTGAGTTCAAAACCAGCTTCAGCAAAAGTGAGGTGCTAAGCAACTCAGTGAGATCCTGTCTCTAAATAAAATATAAAAAATGGCTGGGGATGTGGCTCAGTGGTCAAGTGCCCCTGAGTTCAGTCCAGAGTATCAAAAAAGAAAAAGAAAAAGGAAAAGAAAAAAGAAAGGTAGTGGTGGAAACTGAGACCTATGAAGAGAACCTAAAGCTCCTGGGTTTCTGATGTGTGTTGTATGGCTGGGGGGGATTGTTTGTTTGTTTTTGTTTGTATTGGAGATCAAATTCAGGGGTCCTTAACCACTGAACTACATCCCTGGCCCTTTAAAAAATATTTTATTTAGAGACTGTGTTGCTTAGGGCCTGGCTAAGTTGCTGAGGCTGGCTTTGAACTTGCAGTCTTCCTGTTTCCACCACCTGAGCCACTGGGATTACAGGGGTATGCCACTATGCCTGGCCCTTTGTAAAAATTTTTTTAATTTTATTTTTTAATTTTTTGATTCTTTTTAGATATATATGACAGTAGAGTGCTTTTTGACATATTATTATATACATGGAATATAACTACTTCCCATTCTTGTGGTTGTACGTGATATGGAACTATTTTTTAGAGACAGGATCTTGCTGATTTTGCTTAGGTCTAGCTTAGTAGCTGAGGCTGGCCTCGAACTTTCAATCCTCCTGCCTCAATCCCCTAAAACCCTGGGATTACAGATGTGCACCATTTTTTTGTTTGTTTTGAGATGGGGGTTTCTCTGTGACACTCAGGCTGGCCTCAAATTTCTAGTCTCAAGTGATTCTCCTTCCTCAGCCTCCTAAGTAGCTTGGACTATAGGTGTGCACCACCATACTCAGCTCAACTTGAAGGTTTTTATTGTGTGTGTGTATATATTTTTAACCATACTGGGGATTGAGGTTGTTGTACCACTGAGCTACATCAATAGCCCTTTTTCATTTTTATTTTGAGGCAGAGTCTCATTAAGTTGCCCAGGCTGACCTCAAATTTGTGATCCTCATGGTTCTGCCTCCCAGGAACTGGGATTACAAGTGTGCAAATGGGCCCAAGTCAACTTGAAGCTTCCGATGAACCCAGGCAGGAACTGGTGTTTTCAAGGATGGCTAAGATAAAAGTAACCACCATTTCAAAAATTGAAATGCAGATCAAGATGTTGTTCAGGCCAGGGAAGAATATAAGAGCTGTTATGTAATTGCAGAACTTGCTGTGCAACTGGTATACATGCTAGAGGAAAGAGCCCCGATTGTTGGGTCATCTTGAACACACACAGTCACTTACCACCTGTATGTATTAGGCATATTAATTTGCCTTTCTGAGCTTTGATTTCCTCACTATAAATAAGGGTAGAAATATCTACTTCATGGAATTGTTGTGAGGATTAAATAAGAGGATGTTTGGCATATGTCAGGTCTTCAACAAATGGTAGAATTATTGAGGCTATAATTATTAGCATAGGAATTTTATTAGTCTGAGTTGATGCCACTGTTTTGGGAGGTAGTATAGCAGAACAGAAGACATGGACTTTGGATTTAGGCAGCTGATCTGGTTTTAAAGTCCTGGACCTCTTATCAACCCTATGACTTTGGGCAACTTACATAAACCTATAAAATAGAGATAGTTGTTAGGAATGAGTCAATTAGAAGGTTGGCATAAAGATTAATTAAAATTGTAATAGTATTAAGTGTTTAGCACAAAGGATGTACTCAGAAGATGGCATTTTAAATAATTTTAAAACAAATATATTAATATTCATAAAATATCTCTCATTTGCTTGCCCCAAGAACCCCTGAACTACTGCATGCCTAACCCCCTATAGGCTTTAGTGTTTGAAGATACCCACATGGTATAGATTTTGTCCTGTGACTTTGGTGTTTTGGTAGCTGTGCAGTCCTTTCTTGGTTCCTGGTTTCACAGCTCACGGGACAACTATTTTTGTAACCCACTGTGGCAGCTGTGTCCTCATTCATTCATTCACTGGCATCGCTAAACCTCCTCTTCCACTTGCAGAGCCAGAGCTTCTCTTCATCTGCTGACTGGGGGGAGGGAATATTTGTGGATTCAGTCTCAAAATAGATTACTTTTGTCCTGATAAATAATGCCAAGCATAGCAGAGGGAAGGAAGCACATTTCCCAGAGCCTAAGAGTTCACACCACAATTTGAATGTCTTCCAGAAAGTTGTCAACTGTTTAAGTCTAGCTTTTAGATAATTATATCCTTAGCTAGAGACTCAGAAATCTGAACAGTTAAAATGGGGAGAAAGCAGACTCATCTGGATCTTTCTATCCGATGCCTCTTCAGTATGAAATGACCCATTTAAAATATATATTCAGTTCACTCTGATTTCTATTCTGTTTGTTATGGTTAAAAGATCTTGGACCGGAAGGGGCTTCTGAGTTATCTGTCATAACTTTGAGGTATGTGGCCTGTGATGGGGCAACCACCTAAGATCTCCAGGGGCTCTCAGTTCTCTACTCTGTTATGCTTGTTAATCGTAGGTAAAAATATTGTACAATATTTGCAAAGTCTTTGGTCTGTCATTTAATTGTGCTTTTCTGGATCTTCTATGCTTTTTGCCCTTGATTCTGTCTGCTCATGTCCTTCCCAATCTTAATGACCTCACATTCACTGAGAGACTCTTCCTAAATTTGATCTTTTGCCCCTATGATTTCCTAAGTATCACCCCTTCATGTGAGAGATGGTCTAGAATAGTGGAGAAATTATGAACTTTGGAGTCAGAGAAACTGATAATCCTGTATAGGTTTGATAGTAGCTGTGTGACCTTGAGTAAATTACTTAATCTCAGTTTCCTCCACTATAAAATGGAGACAGTAATACTACTTTTAAGGTTATAATTTAGAGCCAGGGTAGGTCATGAAAAAAATAGATATCAGTACTTAGTAAATGGTAGCAATGATTCTTATCCATTTACTACTTTCTAATTATTTATTTACCAAAACAAACCTTGATTGAGTGTGTACCATTGCCTGAGAGGAGTAAAACATGACCCTTGCCTATGAGGATCTCTTAGTGTAGCATAGGGGTTCTTGGGTGAAGTTAAGAGTTTTAGTGAATTTCTTAAAGTAATACGGAAACTTTTTGTGTATCCATGCTATAGGCATTTGTCTAGGAAGAAGTTTCATGACTTTGAGCAGATCCTCAGCTATGTCTGTACCACTGCAGAAACTGAGAACTTCTGCCATCTCCACTTGAATATTTTGCCAGGTGTGCTCATTGTTCATGACACCTATTTTGACTTCCCATAATGACTGTGGTATTGCTTAGCTCTTTAAAACAAGTATATCATTTCATCTCTCTACAAAGAAACCCTAACAAGGTCTCACTAAGTTGCTCAGGGCCTCACTAAGTTGCTGAGGCTGACTTTGAACTTGAGGTCCTCCTGCCTCAGCCTCCAAGCCCCTAGGATTACGGGTATGCCACTGGGCCTGGCCAGTCCGTGTGATTCTTGACTTCATAATAAATTCAACAGAATTGAAAAAATAAAAATAAAAATAAACCCTATACCCCTTAGTTGTCATTCCAGCTCCCAGACTCTCTAGCCAAGGGCAATTGCTAATATACATCTTGTCTGTATAGATTTGCCTCTTCTGGATGTTTCATAGACATGAAATCATACAATATTTGGTCCTTTGTGACTGGTTCTTTTCGTTTAGCTTTTTTTTCTTTTCTTTTTTGGTACTGAGGATTGAACCCAGGGGTACTTTACCACTGAGCTACATTCCAAGCCCTTTTTATTATTTTTTATTTTGAGACAGAGTCTCACTAAGTTGCTGAGGGCCTCAGTTGCTGAGGCTGGCCTGGAACATACTATTCTCCTGTCTCTCCAGTCTCTGTGATTACAGGCATGTGCCAGCTTCTTATTTAGTGTGTTTTAAAAGTTCATCCATGTTGTTACATTTTGTTTTTATATTCCCTTTAAAATTTAGCATAGTAGGACTGAGGTAGTAGATAAGTGGTAGAGTGTTTGTGTAGCACCATAGCATGTGTGAGGCACTGGGTTTGATTCTCAACACCACATAAAAATAAATAAATAAAATAAAGGTAGTGTGTCCATCTACAATGAAAAAAAACGTAGCACCATAGTTGACACATAGAAGTCTTTTTAAACTGGGCACAGTGGCGTTTGCCTATAATCCCAGCGGCTTGGGAGGCTGAGGCAGGAGGATCAAAAGTTCAAAGCCAGCCTCAGCAACTTAGTGAGGCCCTAAGCAACTCAGTGAGATCCTGTCTCTAAATAAAATACAAAATAGGGCTGGGGATGTGGCTCAGTGGTGGAGTGTCCCTGGGTTCAATCCCCAGTACAAAAAAAAAAAAAAAAAAAGCCTTTTAAAAATAAACTTGTTTTAGAATAGTGTTAAATTTATAGAAAAGCTGCAAAGATAGTAGAGTTCATATATACTCTAGTATCCTCTATTACTAATATTTTACGTTAGTAGGGCATGTTTTTCATGATTAATGAATCAATATTTATTTTTTAAATATATTTTTAGTCTTTAGAGTTTTTAAAAAATATATATATATATTTAGTTGTAGGTGGACATAATACCTTTATTTTATTTTTATATGGTGCTGAGGATCTAACCCAGAGTCTCACGTGTGCTAGGCGAGTACTCTACCACTGAGCCACAACCGCAGCCCTAATGAACCAATATTGATATATTATTATTAGCTAATGTCCATGCTTTATTCAGATTTCCTAAGATTAAAATGATCTTTTTCTGGTCCAGAATCCCATCTAGAATGTTACATTATGTGTAGTCATCATGTTTCCTTAGATTCCTCTTGACTATAACAATTTCTCAGATTTTTCATTTTTG
>JAJEJO010001070.1:409439-481066 GCA_020662805.1 Glaucomys volans
ACAGGGACACTCGGCCACTGAGCCACATCCCCAGCCCTATTTTGTATTTTATTTAGAGACAGGGTCTCACTGAGTTGCTAAGGGCCTCGCTGAGTTGCTGAGGCTGGCTTTGAATTCGCAATCCTCCTGCCTCAGCCTCCTAAGTCGCTTGGATTACAGGCGTGCGCCACCACGCCTGGCTACTAAGCATCTTTTTAAAAAATATTTTTTTAGTTGTAGACAGACACAATACCTTTATTTTATTTATTTTTATGTGGTGCTGAGAATTGAACCCAGTGCCTACCACGTACTAGGCAAGTACTATATCACTGAGCTACACCCCTTGCCCTACTAAACATCTGTAATCCCCCACCATATTACTTCTTCCCCATTGTCAGTTAAAGGCAGTTCCATTCATCTGGTTGTAATCCTTGTCACTATTAGTTCTCTTATTTTATACCCAACTCTCCAACAAAACCTGTTGGTTCCACATGTTTTAAGAAATATTTTTAGTTGTAGATGGACACAATACCTTTATTTATTTATCTTTATGTGGTGCTGAGGATTGAACCCAGTGCCTCACATGTGCTAGGCTAGTGCTCTACCACTGAGTCACAACCCCAACCCTGGCTCCATTTTTGAAATGGAGTCAAGCCTTTTTTTTTTTTTTTTTTTTTTTTGGTGGCGCTGAGGATTGAACCCAGGGCCCTGTGCTTGCAAGGCAAGCACTCTACCAACTGAGCTATATCCCCAGTCCTCAAGCCGTTTTTTTGTGTGTGTGTCATGCTAGGGATTGAACCCTGGGGCTCTCTACAACTGATCTACATTCCCAACCCTTTAAAAACCATTTTTAAATTTTGAGATGGGGTATTACTAAATTGTTGAGGTGGGTCTCAAACTTGTGATTTTCCTGCTTTAGTCTCCCAAATTGCTGGGTTTATAGGCATATGCCATAGTGCCCAGCTAAATCAAACCATTTTTTAAAAAAATTTTTTAGTTGTTGATGGATCTTTATTTTATTTATTTATATGCAGTGCTGAGAATTGAACCCAGTACCTCACATATGCTAGACAAGCACTCTACCACTGAGCCAAAATCCCAGCCCCCTAAATCAAGTCATTTCTGACCTCCAGTTTTTAGCCTGATAATTTCTGTTTTTCTAAACCACTGGGGACCAGCTCTTCATCTTCATCTCACTTTTGCTACCATCACCCTTCTTCCTAACTGATCTCCCCCTGTTTACTTTTGTTTTCTCTCCTTCACACTAAAATCAGAGTGATTCTTTCAAAACCAAGTTAGCTCACATCACCACTCTTCTGCTTAGAATTCTCCAGTGGTATCTCCTCTTACTCAAAATAAAATCTACAGTCCTTACCATTGCCCACAAGACCTTACATAATCTGCTCCCTCATTTTATGCTAGTTATTCAGCTTTGCCACACTGATGCCTTCCTATTCCTGGATGATCTAAGCACTTTCCCAGATTTTTGCACATTCTTTCTTCAGATATCTACATGACTCACTTTCTGACTTTATTCAGGTTTGTGCCTGAATATTATCTTATCAGAGAAGTCTTCTGTTACTACTGTATGTAAAATACTTCTGTTAGTCTCTGTCCCTTTGCTTTCTTTTTCTTTTTTTTTTTTTGAACCAGGGATTGAACTCAGGGGCACTCGGCCACTGAGCCGCATCCCCAGCCCTATTTTGTATTTTATTTAGAGACAGGGTCTCACTGAGTTGCTTAGGGCCTCGCTAAGTTGCTGAGGCTGGCTTTGAACTTGTGATCCTCCTGCCTCTGCCTCCCAAGTTGCTTGGATTACAGGCGTGCACCACCACGTGCTTTATTTTTCTTAATCAGATATTACTCTTTTTAATGCATTTTATACATTCTTCCCCTGACGATAAACATCATGGGA
The DNA here is from genome assembly GCA_020662805.1 of Glaucomys volans. Lineage (NCBI taxonomy): Eukaryota > Metazoa > Chordata > Mammalia > Rodentia > Sciuridae > Glaucomys > Glaucomys volans. The sequence goes on from JAJEJO010001070.1 coordinate 411,334, forward strand.
ATAAGGACTTCTTAATTTTGTTTACTGCCTAATTCCTAAGACCGAATGAAGTCTGGCAGTGAACTTTTAATAAATATTTGTTTAGGGAATGAATCAACCCTCATAGTGACCTGGTAAAATGGGTGATAGTATCTGAATTTTTTACATAAATAATTGAGGTCCAGAGAAGTCATTCTCTTTCTCTAAGATGACGTAGTTAATATGAGTCAGAATTAGGGTTCAAACCCAAGTTGTTTTACTGAACTGCTTATAGAGTATACCCACCCCATTGTTTTTCTCTAGATGCTCATGAAATGCATTTGGTAGTTTATTTCTCTATTCAGCAGATATTTATTAAACGTCTTATGTGTAGTAGGCACAGGATGTAAAGCAATTAATTGCTTATCTTCCTGAACATTCACATAACTTGATGATTTTATGGGTCCTTCACATTTTATTGAATCCTTTTTCTTATTGCCTTTTTGTCTCAATCTATTTTTTCATCATTAGTCAATCAGCTACTATTTGATAAGCAACTATTAAGATCATGTTGGTCACTTTACATGTTATGTATTATTCTCTTTTCTGTACTTTGGCTTTTATATGCAGTCTGAGTATCTTTACTTTCTTTTCTTTTTTTTTTTAGTACTGTACTCTGGCTTCTATATGCAGTCTAAGTGTCATTACTGTCCTTTATTTATTTATTTATTTATTTTTTAGTACTGGGGATTACCACTGAGCTACATCTTCACCCTTTTTTATTTTGAGACAGGGTCTTCCTAAGTTGCTAAGTTGCCTGGGCTGCTCTCAAGCTTGCTATCCTCCAGCCTCAGCCCATCAAGTAGTTGGGATTGCAGGTGTATGCAATCACACCCTCCATCAGCCTGTTCTAATAATGCAAGGCTTTTTTTTTTTTTTATTCTGTGCTATGGCAAGAGCCACCTCACTTGTTTTCTTCGCCTCAGTCTTCTTCCTATTCTATTGCTCACTTGCTGCTTATTGCCGAACTCAAACTCGATATCACTCCTGTGCTTGAAATCTGCCAAGAGCATCCCATTGCCTATAGAGAATAAAAACCAAACTCCTTAGTATAGCATATAGGGTTCTTCATGACCTGGCCTCTGAATACCTCTCCAACTTTATCTTTTTTTAAAAAAAAATTTTTTTCTTTGTTCCAAATGGACCTTTATTTTATTTGTTTTCATGTGGCACTGAAGATCAAACCCAGTGCCTCTCATGTGTTAGGCAAGTGCTCTACCACTGAGCCACAACTCCAGCCCCAACTTTATCTTTTTACCCTGTCTCCTTCCCTACTGCTTAAATTCCACTCATAACCTACTGCTTGCTGTTCCCCAAACATACCCTTTCATATTTCTGCCTACGATGCCTTTCTTGCAATGCTTAATAATTGACAACAGTTCCTTTTTATTTACTTATTTATTTCTGTGCTGGGGGTTAAACCTAGGGCCCTTGCACAAGCTAGGCAAGTGATCTCCTACACCTCCAGCCTGTAGTTCCTCATTTTTGTTTTGTTTTGTTTTGTTTTTTTGGTACTGGGGATTGAACCCAGAGGTGCTTAACCACTGAGTTATATTTTTTTATTTTTTATTTTGAGACAGAAACTCCATAAGTTGCTGAGGCTGTCCTTGAACTTGGGATCTTCCTGCCTCAGCCTCCCCAGTCACTGGGGTTACAGGCCTGTGCCACCACACCCATAGTTCCTCATTTTTAAAAACTCAGTTCAAATAGTTCCACCTCCCTGATAGAGGTGACCACACTTTGCTTTGTATATCCTATTGAACCTTTTTTTTTTGCAGTGCTGGGAATTGAGTCCAGGGTCTTGTGCATACTAGGCAAGCACTCTACCCCTGAGCTACATCTCCAATCCTCCTAGTGAATATTGTACATGTTTCTGTTCTGGATCAATACTAGCCTGGATTTATTTCCATAAATCATTCCCATGTAGATAGAGGTATCTTACTTATATTTGCATCTTTAGGAACTGCCAATTTGGCATATAATAATAGGAGCTTAATAATGTTTATAGAAAGAAGGAGTAAGGAAGTGTCTAGCATTGGCATATCCTTACTGAGGTGCATACAACTTTTGGTAATTTTGCAAATAAATGTGGATATCTAATTGTATTAAACATGCTTTCTCCTTCTCTTTAGAGTCAGAGCTTGGGGAGAGAATCCCACTTATTCTGCAGGTAAGTGGTTATATGGTCTGTCTACTTTAGGTGACCTTCCTTATATGGTCTGCCTACTTTAGGTGACCTTCTAGCATTCTATAATAATTTTGCCTGGAAGGATGCCTAACGCATATTTGAGAAGAGTGGCAGCAAAGACAAGTCCCACCCCTTGCATAGAATAGAACCGTGAGCAAAAAACCCTGAAGTAGTGGTTAAAAGCAAGAGTCCTATAGTGAGTTTGTATTCCACCTTTACCACAAACTAATTCTGTGATCTTTGGCTACTTCTCTGTAGCTTGGTTTCCACATTTAAAAAAACGGGATAACTCTAGTAAAAATCGCAGTGAACTCTTTGAAGATTCAGTGAAATAAATACTTAATAATAATAATAGCAGCTAACTTTTTTTGAACATTTAAATAATAATGTTCAAAAAAGGTTAGCTGCTGTTGTTATTAATACTGTTAGTGTTCCAGACCTATCTTTCAAGCCCACAATCTACCAGGCGAAGATTTTTCTTTTCTCATTATATATATATATATATATATATATTTTTTTTTTTTTTTTTTTTTTTTGGTACTGGGGATTGAACCCAGGAGCACTCTACCACTGAGCCACATCTCCAGCCCTGTTTTGTATTTTATTTAGAGACAGGGTCTCACTGAGTTGCTTAGGGCCTTGCTAAGTTGCTGAGGCTGCCTTGAACTCGCGGTCCTCTTGCCTTAGCCTCCCAAGTGCTGGGATTACAGGTGTGCGCCACCGCGCCCGGCTCTTATAATATTTAATTCAGAATTAATGTCCATTTAATCTAATTGATTCAACTAATTTCTTTTCCTTCTTTCTTTCTTTCTTTCTTTCTTTCTTTCTTTCTTTCCTTCTTCTTTCCTTCTTTCCTTCCTTATTTCCTTTTCTTCTTTCCTTCCTTCCTTCTTTCTTTTTCTTTCTTTCTTTCTTTCCTTCCTTCCTTCCTTCCTTCCTTCCTTCCTTCCTTCTTTCTTCCCTTTCTTTCCTTCCTTCCTTCCTTCCTTCCTTCCTTCCTTCTTTCCTTCCTTTCTTTCCTTCCTTCTTTCCTTCTTTCTTTCCTTCCTCCTTTCCTTCCTTCTTTCCTTCCTTCCTTCCTTCCTTCCTTCCTTCCTTCCTTCCTTTCTTTCTTTTATTTCTTTTCTTTCTTTTCTTTCTGTGCTAGAGATCAAACCCAGGGCAGGACCTCATGCTTGGCAAATGCCCTAACCACTAAACAGCCCAATTCAACTAATTTCTTGTCTTTTTTTCTTTTCTTTTCTCTTCCTTTTTTTTTTTTTTTTTTTTTTTTGTGGTGCTGCTGATCAAACCCAGGGCCTCATGCATGTCAGGCAAGCACTCTATCACAGCCATATTCCCAGCTCCCAGCTCAGCTAATTTCAATCTCTTGACCCAATTACTTGCCATTTTTGCTTTGTCTATCATGTGGCAAATTTCAAAGCATTGTTAGATTCTAATTCTATTTGTCATATGACTAAATAGTGTTAGAGATAAAGGTATATGTAAGGAGTGAGGAAGGGAGCTGACATGGACTCAGTGCCTGGCAGTCAAGGCAGTGTAAGAGGCTTTACATATGTTAATTATTTTAGAAGATAGTAACATTGCTACTGGACTCAAATCCCAGTATCTCAAAATGTGGGTTTTACTTATTCATTCTCTCAGTAAACATATATTGTACCAGGGTGTTTGTTAGGTGCTAGGGATGCAAAGTTAAGAAGATATGTGGCTGGGGTTGTGGCTAAGTGGTAGAGTACTTGCCTAGCATGTGTGAGACACTGGGTTTGATCCTCAGCACCACATAAAAAAATAAATAAATAAAATAAAAAGTATTGTGTCTATCTACAACTAAAAATATTAGGAAAAAAAAAAAGATTTGGACTGGGGCTGGGCATGATGGTGCATCCCTGTAATCCCATGACTCTGCAGGCTGAGGCAGGAGAATAGCAAGTTTGAGGCCAGCCTCAGCAACTTAGTGAGACCCTGTTTCAAAAAAAAAAATAAAAAAAGAACTGGAGGTACATCTTAGTGGTAGAGCACCCCTAGGTTCAATACCCCTAGAAACACACACACACACACCAAAAAAAAAAAAAAAAAAGAAGAAGATGTGGTCTAAGGATGTAGCTTAGTGGTAAAGTATACTTACTTGACTTTGCGAGTGCAAGACCCTGGATTTGATTCCCACACCCCTAAAAATCAAAACAAAAACAATAATAAAAAGCAAGGATACAGTTAGTACTTGCCATTTAGAAGCTTACAGTCTTATAAGAAATAATTTTGCTCTCAATAATAATACAGTTCAATATCTACCACTTAGATTTAGCTGTTAATATTTTGTCATGTAGGCCTTCCTTATCAGATATGATACGTCATCCTTAAATGTTTCAGCATGCATAGGACATTCTCTATGTTCTGTTAAAGAAACATAATGCCATTATTTCTCTCAAAAAAGTCAATAATAATGCCCTGATATCATCTAGTATTCTATCTAATTTCTCATTTGTCCTTTGAATTTCTTTTCTGGGTGTTGTTTTTAACCAAAAGTGAGTGAAATTTCACACTTTGTATTTTACCATTTGTCATTGTTAATCTAAAACAGTTTTGCTACTTTGACAGTAGTGATTTTTTTCAATTATGGGGTTTGAATTTAGGGCCTTACACATGCTGGGCAAGTGCTCTGGTTACCACTAAACTACATCCCCAGCCCAGCAGTGATTTTTTTTGCTTTTGTTTTTGTTTGTTTTTTATGGTTCTTTATGAACACATGGCACTGTACCAGTGAGCTACATCCCCAGTCCTTTTAACATTTATTTTGAGACAGGGTCTTGCTAAGTTTCCTAGGGTGACCTTGAATTTGCCATCCTCCTGCCTCAGCCTGCAGAGTCACTGGAATTACTGGTATGCACCACCATGCAAGTCCAACAGTGATATTTTTGATGAGACTGGATTATTTGTCTTAAAGAATGTCTTGTCTTCTGCCTTGTCTGTTTATTTTCTCATGGCATGGCATAACATGTTCTTTTGTTCCTTTCCTACAAACTGGAAGTTAGATCTAAAAGTCTCAGTTCTAACAATTTTAGCAAGAAAATGTCATAGCTGATACTCTGAATTTCATATTGCATCCTATCAGGAGAATTTTTAAAACTAAGAATATATGATTACAAAATTAAAAAGCAGGCAGGTGTGGGGGCACTGTAGTTCCAGCTGTTTGGGAAGCCGAGTCAGGAGGATCATAAGTTTGAGGCCAGCCTCAGAATCTCAGAAGGACCCTATCTCAAAATGTAGAAGGGCTAGGGATGTCACTCAGTGGTAAAGCACGCCTGGGTTCAATACCTAATACTGAAAATTTAAAAAAAATAAAAAGCATTTCTTTTTGAGACTACAGAGAACATACCTGCACCCACACCACACACACAGGAAGAAGCTAAAAGAGAAGATTATTATGTAATATTTTGGCACATATCTTAACAGGTTGCTTGCTCTATTTCTGTCATGACATTTTGTATTTTTTTCTTATGCTGTGTGTGTTATAGTAATGGAAGCAAATGATATATAATGCTTTATAATCTTCTATTTTTCACTTAATCTGTGGTGAACATATTTATACTGAAATAAATGTCTACATCATTATTTTAAATGGCTGCATAGTACTGTATTAAGTGGAACAATTTTGGGGGCAAAATTTTGAATTTTTTCTGGGTTTTTTTTTGGAATCAGGGATTGAACTCAGGAGCACTCGGCCACTGAGCCACATCCCCAGCCCTATTTTATTTAGACAGGGTCTCACTGAGTTGCTTAGGGCCTCGCTAAGTTGCTGAGGCTGGCTTTGAACTTGTGACCCTCCTGCCTCAGCCTCCTGAGTCGCTGGGATTACAGGCGTGCGCCACCGCGCCTGGCAAAATTTTGAATTTTAACGTGTTGAATTGGAGTGTCTGTGAGGATATTATAAGTAGTCTATTGGATGTGCTAATCTTTAGCTCAAAATGTAGGTCTGGATTGAAACTATAAGTTTGGAAGACATCATATTGTTGATTTTAATTGCAGCCATGAGAGTGAATGACATTACCTAAGGAGAAAAGACAGAGGACAGATAGGACCCTGAGGAACTCCAACATTAAACACTTGAGTAGAAACTGAGAATGATGGCTAATGAGGTTGAGAAAGGGAGGCCAGCATGGAGAAAACCAGGATAGTATAGTTTCCTGGCAGGCAAGAGGAGTGTTTCAGGAAGGAGAGAGTGCTCAACTATGCCACAGTTTCAGTTTCTTGTGATGAGAGATCAGGAGAGATATGATTTTAACAGTATTGTATGCATTTTAGCAATATAGAGATCATTGGTGACCTTAGGGAGAGCAGTTTGTGTAAGTGAAATGGGTGGAATGAGTTGACTTGGGAATGAAAGTTCAGGAGTTGGAGAAAGCAACTATAAACAATGCTAAGAAGTGAGACTGAGTTGGAAAAGAGAACATTGGCTGGAGCTGGAGAGGGATGTGGAGTTGAGGGAAGGATCTGTGTATGTGTGTGGTTATTTCTCTATTAATTCAATTTGAATAATATAGAAAAGTAAAAATGGTCATATGTCCAAAAGCCCCAGTATTGGGAATTATTAACATTTTTTCAGATTTTTGTTATCTTTTGTATTAAAAACAAATCAACAAGGGTTATATTCAAATCTTCTTTATTCCCTTTCCTTAGTCTCATCTCTTATCCTTCAACTTTGCAGATGCAGACTTTGTTTGAAACAGATACATATTCTGAGGAAGGATTTTTTTAAAAAATTACTATTTAAAATATCGACTGTTAAAAATATGAAATAAATACATGGTGAAAGTAAATATAAACCATGCAAAAACAGTGTATGATGAAAAATTAAATTTTCTTTGTCTTTTCCAGTCAGTGGTATCTGCTGATATCAGTTTCTTTATATCTTTTTTGTGTGTGTGCTGGGGATTGAATCCAGCATCTTGCACATTCTCAGCACTCACTCTACCACTGAGCTGTACTCACAGGCCCTCTTGTATGTGTTTTAATGCACTTGTGAAGATATATATTGTATCTATGTATGACAGTATCTTAATGCTGGACATTTAGGTTATTTTTAGTTTTTGCAATTTCAAAAAATGCTGCAGCAACCATTTACATATACCTTTATAAACTTACTCTTGTGCATTTATAAGAAATTCCTGGAACTGAAATTGCTGAGTCAATGGATTATGAATTAAAAACTTTGGTAAGTATTACAAGGTTGCCCTTTAGAAAAGTATTAATTTACATTTGTATTTTGTGGCCCAAACTGGCTTTTTTTTTTTTTTTGGTACTGGGGATTGAACTCAGGGGTGTTTAACCACTGAGCAACATTGCCAGCCTTTTTTTGTATTTTATTTAGAGACAAAGTCTTGCTGAGTTGCTTAGGGCCTCACTGAGTTGCTGAGACTGGCTTTGCTAGCAATGCTCCTGCCTCAGCCTCCTCAGCCACTGGGATTACAGGTGTGCACCACCCAAACCATCTTTTATAAAGCATTTTATTTCATTTTTTGCTAGTGAAATATTATGTCACATTGTTTTAATTTCCATTTTTTTAGTTTGTCATTTTTTAATGTTTATTAGTCATTTAAATTTCTTTCCTTATGAACTTGAATTACCTGTTTAGATTTTTTTACCCATTTTTCTATTGAATTGTTTACTTTTTCTTTTTTTTTTCTTTTAATTTTTTTGGGTACCAGGGATTAAACTCAGGGGCACTGGGCCACTGAGCCACATCCCCAGCCCTATTTTGTATTTTATTTAGAGACAGGGTCTCACTGAGTTGCTTAGTGCCTCACTTTTGCTGAGGCTGACTTTGAACTTATGATCCTCCTATCTCAGCCTCCTGAGCCCCTGGGATCACAGCTGTGTGCCACCATGCTTGGCTACTTTTTCAGTTTTGATTTGTAAGAGCTTTATAGCTTTTATATATTAAGGAAATTAATATTTTTATCTTTTATGTGCTTTATATTTTTCCCAGTCATCTTCCCTTCACTTTGATTTTTGCAGAAGTTTTACTTTTTTATATAGTTAAGTTGTAATCTTTGATTTTTAAATTTTCTTTTAGGCTTATAAGAATCTTCTCCAAGATTATTTTGCAAAATCTTTTGTGTTATTGTCTGGTATTTTGTTTTTCTTTAAATAGGTGGTCCATCTGGAATTAGAAGCTTTTTCCCAAAAATGGGTAGTGAGTTGTTTCAGCATTTATTCATTTTTTTCCTATTGATTTGAGGATGTTACCTTTATTATATACTAAGTTTTCATATAGATATGGGGTTATTTTTTAACTTCGTTTCATTGTTCTGTATATTTGGTGCCAGTATCAAACTGCTTTAATATTTTTGGTTACTGTACACGGTTTTGTTTTATAATTTAGTATCTGTTTGCTACCTAATTCTGAGGTTGTTTTTGTTGTTTTGTTTTTAAAGCCAAGATCAAATGGCATGTAAAATGCTATTAAAAAAGATCTAATAGGGATCCTTTTGGGAAAAAAAGGTAGGGGATAATTACATAATATACTAAAAAATATCCTATTTGGAATAATTCAGATTATGTCCAAGATTTTGCTGTGTAAACAACACTATGAAGAACATCCTTGTACACTAATTTTTATGCTCTTGTCTGATTTATTTAGGATACATTTCTAAAAGTAGAACTCTTGGGTCAAGGAAATGTGTATTTTTAGAGCTATTGATGTATATTACCAAATCGTCCTCCAGAAAGATTGCATCATTTAATATTACTTTGATATTTGAAAATCTTTTTATATATTCATCAACACTGAGTATTATTACTTTTAATATTTACTAATATAGGTTTAAAAATGCTATTTTTGGTTTGCATGCCTTTGATTACTCGCTGGTTGAAAATATTTTCATATATTACTGGTCATTTATCCTTTTCTTTGCTCTTTTTCAATTGTGCTCAGGAAATACCAGTCCCTAGAGGACTTTAAGGCCCAGAATAACTTAACCACTGTTGGCTTGCCAAGAAAATTCTGCTTGAGAGAAGATAGTTTTGTTGGCTTTTTAATTTGTTGTACCAGAGATCAAACTCAGGGCCTCATGCATGCTAACCATGCACTCTACCACTGAGCTGCATCCCCAGCCATGCCATTTTTCACAGTTTTGTTTGTTTGTTTGTTTGTTTGTTTTTGTACTGGGTATTAAACCTAGGTCCTCATGCTTGCTAGGGAAGTGCTTTACCACTGAGCCACATTCCTAGTCCCTTCATATGTTCTTTGAGATATCTTTAACATCAGAAATTTTCAAATTGAATTACAATGATGCTCAGAAAAGAAGAGTAGAAAGCAGTGCCCTGTTTCTACCTTTATCCATCTACTCTGTGTATGGGCCCTGGGTACCATCCCAGCTGCTTCTATCCATGGATGGGCCTAATGTTAATCAGTTTTGCACCCCTGCGACCAAAATGCCTGATAAGAACAACTTAGAGGAGGGAAAGTTTATTTGGGTGCTCACAGTTTCAGAGGTCTTGTCCATAGGTGACTGAATTCATAGCTCTGGGCCTAAGGTGGGGCAGCAGATCATGGCCAAAGGGCATGCCAGAAGAAAGCTGCTCTCTTCGTGGCATCCAGGAAGCAGAGAGGGCGGGCAAGAAGGGACCACAGGGTAGATGAACTCCTCTAGGGTTCCAGTGACCCACCTCTTCTAGCCACCCCTCACCTGCCTACAGTTCCCACCCAGCAGTCCATTCAAACTAGTATGAACTGATTAGATTACAGCTCTCACAATTCGGTCATTTCACCTGTGAACTTTATTGCATTAACACAGGAGCTTGTGGGGGACACCTCATAGCTAAACCATAAACAGGCCTAGTACTGGTAACCATATTTTTCTTATTAATTTAAGCACAATGGATATGTAGAAGTAAATATATTAAAAAAGATCTAAAGAGGCTAAATGAATGGTACTTAGAGTGCTGTCATCACAGTGTGAGCAAAAAGGTAGAGTCAGAGACATGGTATATTCAAATCCAAGTAATTAGAACTAAAAGGAGTATGACAATAATTTTTTAAGAAAAAAGCAGGCAGCTTCAGGGAGAAATTTGCTAAGGACAAGTCATTGCAGATTGTCTTCATAAACTAACCCAAGAATCATTTATGGAGGCTGAGGTTGTAGCTCAGTGGTAGAGTGCTTGCCTAGCATGTGTGAGGCACTGGGTTTGATTCTTAGCACCACATAGAATAAATAAATAAATAAAATACAGATATTATGCCAAACTTCAAAAAAAATTTGTTTATTTGTTTTTTGATGTACACTAACTGCATACATTGTTTGTCAGGTGCTGGCATTGTTTCTGCCCTTGAGGGACTTATAGTCTAGCAGATGCAGAGATTATCCTGTAATTAGAGTCTTGGCTAGGGCTGTCCCAGTTTTTCCCCCTTTCCCTATCTGCATAGCCCTGCTAAAATTGTTTGTTCCAATTTCGAAAGGGAAATAATTAAAACAAAATTGTCTATTCCCATCCTAGATTGACAGGTTTAATTCTTAATTTAGAAAACAAGGATATTGAAGGACAGTTGTCTCTGGCATATATACAGGGAAGAGGAGCCATGTGGGAGAAATCAGTATGTGCTTACATCTTGTAATTGTAGTAACTGAAAGTTTTTCAAAGCCTCTTTTTGAGACATGAAGTTTTGTGTCTTTGTCAGTGAAGAGTGGCCTTTTTTCTCAGGAGGTTGCAATGTTAATGTGACAGTAGGAAACCCAGCTTAATGAATCAAGCAAAGGAAAGAATCCAGTTGAATTTAGTGGAAATCAGAGGCTTTCAAACTTAATACATTTTACAATTAAAACAACCAGCTAATTAAGCAGTTTAACCACTGGTAGTTTGTCACAAACCTTTCATTTAAGGGGGAAAATGGTTAATTTAACAGTGGTTTGAACCAGCTTTTTAATTAACCAGCTGCTCTAATTATAGGAATTGCCCCAAACTGAATTTGAAAATGTCTCCTTACCAAGGAATTCCTGCAGATGAGACTGAGGCAAGCATTTGCAGCCCTTTCAACTTCAGATGTATAATCATCTCAAAGATCAGTTTTCCTTCTGCTTTTTTGAAATCACTGGTGGATGATTGAGTGTCTGTGTACTTAAAGATGGTGACTGGTGACCCTATATTCTTTTTTTTTAATTGGTTCTTTTTAATTATACGTGACAGTACAACCCATTTTGATATAATTATACAGCAGGGAATATATCTTTTTTTTCACAATGTAGATTCACACAATTCATATCATCTTACATATACATAGGGTAATACTGTCTGTCTCAGTCTACTATCTTTCCTTCCCATCCTTCCATTCCATTTTCCTCTACACCATCCATACTTCCTCCATTCTTTTCTTATCCCCCCCATAACCTCCACCCCTGTTATGTATCAGCATCCACTGATCAGAGAAAACATTCGACCTTTGGTTTTTTGGGCTTGGCTTATTTCACTTAGCATGATATTCTCCAACTCCACCCATTTATCAGCAAATGACATAGTTTTATTCTTCTTTATGGCTGAGTAATATTCCATTGTGTATATATACCACAGTTTCTTTATCCATTCTTCAATTGAAGGGCATCTAGGTTGGTTCCACAATCTAGCTATTGTGAATTGAGCAGCTATGAACATAGATGTGGCTGCATCCCTATACTTTGCTGATTTTAAGATCTTTGGGTATAAAGATCTTATACCCAAAGATATTATATCCCACGAGGATCTTATATCCCACGAGGAGTGGGATAGCTAGGTCAAATGGTGGTTCCATTCCAAGTTTTTTGAGAAATCTTCATACTGCTTTCCAGAGTGGCTGCACCAATTTGCAACTCCACCAGCAATGTATGAGTGTACCTTTTTCCCCACATCTATATTCTTTTTTTTTGTACTGGGGATTGAACCCAGAGGTGCTTAACTACTGAGCCATATTCCAGCCCTTTTTATTTTTTATTTTAAGACAGGATCTCACCAAGTTGCTTAGGGCCTTGCCAAGTTTCTGAGGCTGGCCTGGAACTTGCAATCCTCCTGTTTCAGCCTTCTGAGTTTGAGGTTTATAGGCATGTACCTCCACACCCAGCTTGAATTTTCTTTTTTTTTTAAATTAATTTATTTACTTTTTATTTTATTTTTTAAAATATTTTTAGATGTTGATAGACCTTTATTTCATTCATTTATTTACACGTTGTGCCGGGAATGGAACCCAGTACCTTACACGTGCTAGGCAAGCACTCTCCCACTGAGCCACAACTCCAGCCCCTTTACTTTTTAATTTTAGGTCATTGTACACAAATGGAGTACAACTATCATTTTTCTGGTTGTACACAAAGTAGAATAATACAATTTCCATACTTATACATATACATACGGCATAGATGTTTGTCTCATTTTCTTTCCTTCCCCACCCCCTTCCCCAAATTTTCTTTTTTATTTATACAAAATGTTTTATTATGTAATCCAGGCATGAGAGCTATTATAGTGAAGTAAACTCTTCTACTGTATGGTTAGGGCAGTAGAAGAGTTTCACAGAGATGGTGACATTTGAGCTGGCCCCAGACACTGTATAGAATTTCACTTGTTAAGAGAGGTATAGTCCTTGTGTAAGGGGACAGACCAGAAAGCACAGAGACATGAAAATGGCAGGGTTTATACAGAATAAACAGCATAGCTTTTTGGCTGAAAAGCAGGGTTTTCAAGACCTAGGAGAGTAGGAGAATGAGATGAAATAGACCTTAGAATCAGCGTTCTTAAATACTTACCTAAAACTTCCAACTTTAGGCAGTGGAAAGCCATCAAACATTCAAACATTGAAAAATATGGCTAAGACCTTCTCTGTCTCATTCATTGTGTAATGCCTGACAAATATGAAGTACTTTTAGAGAAGTGTGTGTGCATTATATAAGTGAAACAACATAACTAGATTTGTGTTTTAGAAGAATTTGTCAATTCTAGGGGATGGAATAGGGGTGTCCGAGGGTACAAAGGAGATCAACAATAATAGCGTTGCTCTGGTTTTTAATTTCCCAACCCTTCCATCTATACTCCTTTTCCCCATTCCTTTCACACACAACCAGAAGGATCTTTTAAAAACATACCAGGCACAAAGGTCTCCTATCTATTATTGTTCAGTATGAAATCCAAACCCTTTAAGGCCCAGCATTTTTGGTTCTAACCTACCACTGACTCTAGTCTTTGGTGTGTCCCTCTCTCTTTGCTTCAGTCATAATGATGGCCTCTCTGCTTCTTGAATATGCCTAGCTGTGTCCCGTCATAGGATTTTTGCACATGCTGTTCTTCTAGGTAAAACTTTCATCCTCCATTTTTTCATCCAAAAAACTCCTATGTGCCTGTTAAATCTCTTATTTTATTGTTTTGAATATATAATACATGTTCCTGGAACAAAATTTAAAAGAAATTAAGAAAAAAGTCTCAGACTGGGATTGTGGCTCAGTGGTAAAGCGCTTGCCTAGCACTGGGTTCCATCCTTAGCACAGCATAAAAATAAATAAATAAAAGAAAGGCGCAGTGTCCATCTACAGCTGCAAAAAAATTAGCTAAAGAAAAGTTAGTCTCCTTTTCCTTCTAGCCACTTACTTTCCCTGCCTGAGTTCAACTTTCCCTGGTCTCAGTTCAAATGTCACTTTTTCAGAAATTTTCACTGATAACACCATGCTAAAAATAGATATGCTTATTGTGTCGTCATTGCCTTCTATGATTTCTTTTTTATAATTTATCATAATTTGAATTTTATACTTATTTTGTAACTATTCCACTAGTGATGCCCTCCTCCCACTAGACTGGAAGCTCTAAAAACAGAATTTTGTTGTCACTGTCTACTGTTGTGTCCCCATATCATAAGTACCCAATAAGTAAACTCTTCCTAAGCCTTGCTTATTTTTCTAGGTTCATCTCTGAACATCCTGTTCCTCATGTTCTGCTTTGAAATTCTCTCTGGCTCTTCCCCTCTCTATACCATGTATTCTTTTCGCTAAATCCTGCTAGTCCTTCAAGTTTTACTTAAAACTCTCCTGCTCCAAGAAGCCTTTCCTGATACCTCAAGTCAAGGGAAGTGCTCCTGCCATGTGCAGGCCCTATCATAGATAGACCTTGTCACCCTACGCTGATGTACTCTTCGTCTCCCTAGGTGATAGGTTCTGTATTGTAGGGACTTTGTTCATTGTTAAACTGTGGCTTCTGGGGCAGTGCTTGGTACCATTCAGGTCTCCACACATACTGGTTTGGTTTAACCTCACAGATTCACAATTCTAGTGTGTGTCATTTACATAGCTGTGAGGGTATAATTGTCACTGGATGCCTGAATGCATAATAAGTATTTGTTGAATGAATGAACATACTTGGGAGAGTTCAGTGCTTTTTAGGAGTTCATATTTTAAGGTAATAAAATTGTGTTAGATAGGATTCATTTTTAAGACTCTGGTCTGAGGATCATCATGTACCCATCAAGGAAATTTGGATATCATCTCCTTGGGTGGGGTCCTAGGTTGAAGGATCTAAAGCTCAATTCCTCAAAGGTCTTATATTCAGAGAGAGACAATTGGGGTAGCAGCCAAGGACATCTCATTTATGTTTATTGCTCTTTGGGAATTTATGGCTGAAAACACCTGCCTCAGATGGGTGTGTTGGTACACACCTGTAATCCCAGCTCCTCGGGAGGCTGGCTCAAGTTTGGGCCAGCTCAGCAGCTTAGCAAGGGAAGAAAGATCTTATTCTTCCATGGTAAATTCTCACTCCTCTTTCAAGAACAGAGCTATTATGTCTTCTGAACTCATTCCCCTGTACCCTGCACCCCTACCTCAAAAGGAAAGTTAATTTTCCCTTTGTGTTCCCACAACATTGCTCACATCTCCATCTAAGTGGTATACCGTAAGGTAATTATCTGCTTTCCCCTTATCCTTCTGTTGTCGACCTTAAGTGTTTCAGGGGAAAGTAGCATATTTTATTTATCTTTGTAACTGTCCCGGTGTTTACACAGTTGTTGGTATGTAAATGTAAATATGGACTAGTCCATATCATGGGAAGGAACCATAATATCCCTGGGTTGTCTTGATAAAATAAGGTTGACCGTAAATGCAGGAAAGCTCTGAAGCCAGGACTGCCTCTGATCTGGCACAGAACTTCTTTGGAGCCCATTTTAGAAAACAGGGGCCTAGCTGGGTGTGGTGGTGCATGCCTGTAATCCCAGCGACTAGCAGTGGAAGGATTATGAGTTCAAGGCCAGCCTTAGCAATTTAATGAAACCATATCTCAAAATAAAAATATCAAAAGAACTGGGGGTATAAGTGCCCCTGGATTCCATTTCTGGTACCAAATAACAACAGAAGTAAAAAACCAAACAAAAAACAGGGTCCTAAGAAAACATTTTCATTGGGTGTCAAACTTCTCAATACCATCTTGTGTTATGCCTGTCAGAGTGATGACCCTGAGGAGATGAGGACAGGATCACAGAAGCCAGAAGGAAAAAGAGTAGGAACCTAGGATTGGGACTTCTCCAGAGAGTAGAGAGAGCAGAAAAGAGGCAAACTAGCAGACTTGTGCAGGGCTGGTTCCAGTGAAAGGGTAGAAGTATGGAACAGAGACCAGAGCCAGGAAAGGTCAGGTCCAGCCAGATTTTGTATTCTGGAAATTCAGTTGTTATGATAGTGGTTATGGACACTGGGTGTGCAGTCAGATAGACCCAGATTTAAATGGCAGTTCTACCTCTTTCTTCCTGGATCATTTCACCAATATTTTGAGCTACTATTGCTTCTTTATTTGTAAATGAGGATGATAGGATTAAAAGGGAATGTTTGCTGTGTATATATGTTTATATGAAAGCAGGAAGCAAGATGTGGTCAGCAAGTCCTTCCTTCAGGGAAGATTTGGGTGGCACCTCTCTAAGTCTACCATAATAAGTATGTATATAGGGATGTATTCTCTCTCTCTCTCTCTCTCTCTCTCTCTCTCTTTCTCTCTCTCTCTCTCTCTCTGGGACTGGGGATTGAGCCCAGGGGTGCTTTACTACTGATCTACATCCCTGGTCTTGCCAGGTTGCTGACTCTAGCCTCAGCCTCTGAAACTGCTGAGATTACAGACATGTACTGCCTCTCCCAGTTTAGGGCTCCTCCTTTTTTAGCCTAATAGTAGCATGCATATACACTGTTTTGAACCTAAGGCTTTTGTTGTTGTTGTTGTTGTTGTTCACTTAACAGAATATTTTGGATATTGTTTTATAGCAACACAAATAATTCAAATTGGATAATTTCTGTTTGTGATGCTGGGGATAGAACCCAGGAGCTTATACATGTTAGGCAGGTGCCCTACCACTGAACTACATCCCCAGCACTAAATTTTTTAGAACTCAGTGATTCTTTTATTTGCTGGCTATTTTTGTTGTTTGCCTCTTTCTCTATATAGTCCTGACAAAAGGGTTATTGCCTATTGAGGAACAAGAGGAGATGAGAGCCCCATGAAAATGTATTTTGTTCTCCTACCCTGTTACTTTTGTAGGAGAGAATTTCTCAAAGAAAGATGGGTGGTGGGAATTAGATATATTCCATGGGCTAAAGAGAGAGAAAAGGAGGGCAAATAGAATTTGTCCAGAATCAAGAAAGACCTATGGTTATTTAAACAAACAATATGCTCTCTGGCCCTAAATATTCTCAGTCCTTCAGTGGATAATTTGCCTCCTTATACATGATCTGTCTGACCTTGGAAGAGCTTAGAAACAGGTTTCTTTTATTTTCTCTTAGGTGGCATTCTATTGATTACCAGTCGGCACTATAAGACAAAACCCACTCATGGCATTGGAAGATACAAGCACCTACTTAAAGAACAAGAGGTAAGGAGTGAAGAGAGTCCATTAGAAAAGGAGTCATGCAGCTTTTGCAAAGACCTGAAGATCACATATGCATAGGTTGGGTAATATTGGAGCTAGAAAGTAAAGGGAGTTGTCCCTCAGTCCTCTATTATTTAGTTTGGGATTATCCAGATGGGAGATATTTCTGTAAGAATCCAGTCTTGTCCCTAGGCCAGATTATGACAATAAAAGGAAAGTGGTTTGATTTTATTATTTGTGATTCTTTCTTTGGTACCAGGGATTGAACCCAGGGGCACTTAACACTGAGCCACATCTCCAGCCCATTTTTATTTTTTATTTTTGAGACAGAGTCTCGCTGAGTTGCTTAGGGCATCACTCAGTTGCTGAGGCTGGCTTTAAACTGGTGATCCTCCTGCCTCAGCCTCCCGAGCTGCTGGGATATTTGTGATACCTGAAAAAGTATCCTATTAGTTCAATATGGATCTCAGAGTAGAAATGATAAATTCACTTTAGTGGTAAATAGAGATGCATTTCTATTTTCAGTCAAAACTAATTTTATAGTGTTTGCAGATTTAATATGTGGGTGTGCTCCTTGAATCCATTGTTGCTAATAACTGGGAGTTAGTTCTAAGCATTGTACAATTATTTAGTCCATTTCTTGGGTCCCAACTGCATAATAGCTGCTGTGGTAGTTAGGTTTCTTTGTGCGTGCAGAGGAGTTTGTAGTGGGGTAGACACGACACTAGCCTGAAAGTCGGAAGAGTTGGCTTTGAGTCTCAATTCTATCACTTTCTGTAAACAGAACAGTTGGGAAGATTTTGCTGTTGTACTTGGGGAGACTTCAGCATCTTTTGGTTCTTTGACTTATTTAATGCTCCCCCGTATTCATGTATATCTCCTATTACTTCTCCGTCCGTCCTTGGCAGAGGTCCAACCTCGGGTCTCAGAAGCCATTAAATATGAGCATCATCCTTCTTTTTTTTTTTTTTTTTTTGCAGTGCTGGGGATTGAACCCAGGGCCTTGTGCTTGCGAGGCAGGCACTCTACCAACTGAGCTATATCCCCCACCCGAGTATCATCCTTATATCAAGGAATTTCATGAAAAGAACATTCACACTCGAGGCCTGTGTCAGGCAGGTTTCCAGTAGGAAATATATGCCCTTTGAAAGTTGTTCCTTTGTAATGGAACTGAATTAGGAACTGAGTAATGATTTAGGGGCCAGGAAATTTGTGTTCAAGGCTTGTTCTGCCACTTTATCTTTTTGACTTTGGGTAAATCAATCTAACTCCTCTAGGAATGGTGGGGTCTGAAATTATATGTAGAATGTTTTCTGTTTGTGAGTTTTTCTGGGAAGAGAAAGTTCTTCTGGGAAGAGCTTTTATCTGAAAAATATTTTCCCCAGTATTGGGGATTGAACCCAGGGCCATGTGCGTGGTAGATAAGCACTCTACCATTGAGCTGTATGTATCTCCAGTTCTCATAGCTTTTATCAGACTGTTTACAAAGATTGAGAAATTTTAGGTTAGAACATCCTCAAGAGTCTGTCAACTTAGAACCACAATGCTATGAAACATTTATTGAGCATTTAGTATGTGCTAGGCCCTGTTGATACCTTGCTTGTTCAGAGTGGTTTGAAAAACCATTTTACAGAATGAATGAACAAGACCTGGTTCATGCTTAGAAGGAAAATGTAATCAGCAGAGATAAGATACAGATTATTATGCTCCCAGGTGGAAAGTGCCAAGCGCTAAAAGGAAGATATAAAGTGCTATTAAAATTCAGAAAAAGGAGTGATTTACACCCTTTTTGAGTTGTAACATCTTAGAGTAAGTTGTTGGAATTGTTTTATTTTAGGACATCCCCCTTCTAAAAGTCTCACATAAATTAGCAGGAAAGGAAATAAGTTTTTTGTTTGTTTTTGTGGTACTGGGGATCGAACCCAGGGGTGCTTTATCAACTGAGCTTCATCCCTATCCCTTTTTATTATTTTGAGTTAAGGTCTCACTAAATTGCCCAGGCTGCCTAAAACTTGTCATCCACCTTCCTCAGTCTCCCGAGTTGCTGAAATGACAGCTACCACATTTGGCATTTTCTTCCTGTTTTTATAGAATTCCTTGGGATCCTCCAAGATAATTTTTTAATATACTTTTTTATAACTATTTTTAATTATTAATTTATATGTGGTGCTGAGTATCAAACCCCATGCCTCACACGTTAGGCAAGCACTCTACCACTGAGCTACAACCCCAGCCCCCTCTAAGATAATTTTATGCATATGCCATGCTCTGACTTGCTCCTTAGCTTGGTCTAAAAGGAAGCTTAATGCCTTCTGTCCCCATCTTTCTAACCTCTTCTTGCCATCTCACAAATACATGACTTAATTGTCTTGCTTTCATTCACATTGTCCTACTGTTTTAAGGCCTCTCACGTGCTGTTCCATCTGCTTGAAAGACCTTTTCTTTTTCACTTGGCAGACTCCTACTTAACCTTTATATTGGGACACGAATGAATCTCTCCTCTGAGAACTCTTCTTGGATTCCCTGTACTGGGTTATTTTTCTTACCATGAGCTGCCAGAGTTCCCTGGGCTGCTTCTGTCCCAGGACATACTACATTTAACTCTCTGGATGACTATCTCCCCTTGTAAGAGGCCATGTCTTTTCTCTGTATCCTCAATGTCCAGCGCATGGTCTGGTATCAAGCAGGGGACAATAAATATTGATTGAGCTGAAATGTGATTATTGAAACTGCCTCGAGGTTTTGTAAATCAGTGCTGGCAAACATGACCCGCTGTCTGCAAACAGCGGGCTCCAGATGACCTTGTTGCTTAAAGGGAACGGTGCTCTCTTTCATTAGGGCTGTAGATTCTTCTCTGATGCCCTTCAGTGTTCCAGAGTGGCTAGGACTATAGTGCTGGAGTGGTGGAAGCTGCTGCAGGATCCTTACATCCTGTGTAGGACAGCACAGTGAAAGCTTTTATCTGCCACTTTACAGAGGTTCTGTCCCAAGAGCCTGTCACTTTTACTCTCCTGGAGACCTGGATTGGATAAATTAGAAGGAATCTGCATAGCCTCCTTTCTTTTCTTTCTTCCCCTCCACCCCAAGTCTAGAGCCAAGAAAACACAATAAGTAGCCAGATTCCCATTTTTTCCTTTATTGGTCTCATTCTGACCCTCTTTGAGCTCAACATCCCTGAGACAAAAGTTAATTCTAGGCCCAGCATTTGTCCCATTTATTTTCTCTTTCTTTAATTTTTTTCCTTTTTGTTTTTTATTTTGGAATAATTTCAGGAAAGTTGCAAAGATATTAGGGTGAATTCCCTAATGTTAACATCTTATGTGACCATGGCACCTGTATCAAAAGTGTGAAATTTAGTATTGGTACATTACCATTAACTAAATTACAGTCTTCATTCACATTTCATGTTTTTCCACTATTTTTTTTTATTGTTGTTGTTGTTAATAATACTGTTCCAGAATCAAGGGTATCACATTGCATTTAGTCATTCTGTCTTCCTAATCTTTAGCTGATGACATTTTCCATATTTCTCTGACCACAGTACAATTAATCTAGCATGTGTGATTTTTACTTATATTATAGCAATTATTTTTCCTCCATCATATTTTTTTCATCATATTCTTTTGTCATTAGTCAGCTTGTTGTTGCTGGGATAAAACATCTTTTAGTGCTCCACCTAACCTTATACAATGAAACTGGACAAAATAATCTTAGAAAATCCACATTGAGCTCATGACTGCTTTTCAGAAGCATAACTAGATTTGGGTGGTTTCAGAGGTCTGAGGTGGGGCTGAGGTGAGACAGAACATCCTGGTAGAAGGGCATGGTGGAGGAAAGGTGCTCACCTCATGAAAGTTAGGAGGGAGAAAGCGCTTTTCCATTTCTGTTGGTGTAATTCTTTTCCTCCTTCCAAAGGTCTCACTCAGTCTTAGGACTTGTAAACCTTGGAAAGGAAAAGGGGCATCTGTTTCATTTCAGCTTTCCTTGTCAGTACTGGTTTTACCTTTTTCTTATGTGGCCTGGTTTATAACTCTAAGCTAATTCCCATCCCTCAATCCTGTGCCCTTGTCTGTGATGGTTTTCTGAGGAGGTAATGAGAGGAGAAAGAAAAATGAAGCTCCTCCTTGGGTGGCAGCATGGGTGAGCAGCAAACTACAATATTCCAGGTCTCTTACACTGCAGACCTAATCGCCTTCCCAGTGATTTCTCTGTTTGCATCCCATGTTTCAGGCACATTTTCTCCTGCACCCACGCTGTCTTTGCACATGCTCTTTCCTCTGTATGGGGGGATACCCTTTCCTTTTTCTCATGGTACTTATCCTGGAAGACTCAGCTTGACTCCTGACAGCGAAGGATCATATTTCAGAGGATACCTCTGGACCTAGCACTGTCTGAATATGTAGATCTCATGTCTTCGAAGACACTGCACCATTCATTTAAATTTTAAAGCCTTCAGGTTTTTTGAAGTGATTTAGATTTGATAGGAAGAAAAATAATAATAGTCTTTCACATTTGTATAGGCTGGGTCATTTCTGCCAAGTCACTTACTTGCCCTCAGTTGTCCAGCTTCCAATCTTGGTGTAATAGTAGATTAATAATCAGAGAATTGTTAAGAGAAAGATGTAGGAGGATGAAATAGAGGCAATATAGATTGCTGTCTGTTTGTAGTTGTTGAATGTTCTCATTTATAGACTGTGGGGTAAGAATATAAAGTGTATTTTTTGTAACCCAGGTAATTTCCTTTCTGGTTTTTGTTTTGCTTTTTTTTTTTTTTTTTTTTTTTTGAGGTACTAGGGATTGAATCCAGGGGCACTCTGCTTCTGAACTATACTCTCAGCCCTTCTGTTTTGAGACAGGGTCTTGCCAAGTTGCCCAGGTTGTCTTTGGACTTGCAGTCTGCCTGTTTCAGCCTCTCTAATTACTGAGATTTTAGGTGTGTATCACAGCACCCATTTTAATTTTCTTCCTCCTCATAGAATGTCTCATAGTAATCAAAATACTGCTTCTCTTGGAAATTTTATGCTCTTTTTACTGTTGACAGTTAGATGTCTGCCATTTCTGACACCTATCTATTTTGTTGTAGCACCCATATGTAAATCAGCACTCATGGCCACAAGTCTGTAAGGAAACTGGAATCATTCCCAGAAATATCAGCTTATGACCATAGTCCTTGTTTCCTGGGAACAAAAAGATTGGTTTTGCTGATCGAGTGACTATGGGGTTAGTCATGGATTACAGGACTGGCTTAAGGAGAATTGTTTTATACCAGCATCTGCATTTCCCTTCAAGTCTACTTTTTGTAACTTAGTAAAAAGAAAAACCATCATTGAGCATTTACTGCATGTGAAGCATTGTGCTGAGTATTGACCAGCTCAGGTTAAGGGGACTGGGTATCTTCCTACAAAAAGCATAGTCTACTGGGAAAGTTAGTCCTCCAAAATGTAACTAAGTACATGTGGTAAGTACTTTACAGGAGGAATAAACTCAATATGAAGAGATCAAAGATACAGAAGTCATTCTATCATGTTGTACATGGTAAATACAATTTTATCTGCCAAATTTCAAATGAATGAAGCAGTTCTCCCTAAGAGTCAGTGAAGGTGTCATGGAGCTTAGTGCAATAAACATTTATCAAATGCCACCTGTAATCTTGGCACTGGGTATGTTAAGTTGAACCAGACACTCTTCTAGGAGTATTTAGTTGCTTAGGATAGCTGGTAACACTGGAATATAAAGAACATAGGAAAATTCCTTTGGCAAAAAATAGTTCCCTTCTATGGAAGACCTGATCTTTGACTGTGACTTCAGAGCCCCTAGTCTTCAGCCCACTGGGAGTCTTACCTTGCTTTACCTGTCTGCCAAATTATAACCAAGTCAGCTATTTAGAGAAATAATAATCCCTTTCCATTTTCAAAGTGCTTTCACATCTGTTATCTCACTGCCTTGGAACCCTGGTGGTACTAGAGCTGAACCCCTCTTCAAGTTTTAATAACAGTCTTCCCCATTTTAAAAGTCATTAAATGAATGAACAGAATTATCTAAGTTTCAGATTTTTCTCCCATCAGTATTACTTGATGAAAACAAATATTCACAGATAAACTCAGATATATTTTCATATTTTTGAGATGCAGAGCATTTCATTTATATAATGTGACCATATCTTCTGCTAGTAAAGTCTGCTTGTTAGGTTTCAAAGGCACATTGCTAAATATTTTATGGTGTTTCACTAAGAGAAACATGATTTTTTAAGGCATTTTGCAAATCTGAAAAACTTTCAAGGCAAAAAGGAGACCAACTGAGGAGCAGAAGTGATTTCTGTATGAAGATGCTGCTAGTACTTCTGTAAATGACAGAACTAGAACCAGAATTCAGTTCAATTTTAACTCAACATTTAATACTGAGCTCTAGAAATAAAAAGATGAATGAGACATAGGACCTTCTTTTATGAATTGAGATAGTAGTTGGGCTACCATAATAGAAGACCCACCATAATAAGGGCTTAAATACAAAGTGCAAGTAGATATTCTAGTCCTCTGCTATGCCGTACTTCTTATACTGCTTCTCTCATATAGATGGCTGCTCCCTCTTCAGCTATCATGTCCACATTTCAGCCATCAGGAAGAGGAACAGGGAAAAAGGGACATGATTCTTCTCTTTAGGAATATATCCAAGAAATTACACATTAGCACTTCTGCTCATATCCCACGACCAGAATTCAGTCACACAACCATAGCTACCTAGCAAAAGGTTAATTGGGGAATGTCGTTTTTGTTATGAATGGTCATGTGCCCAGTTAATATCCAGCAGTTTTGATATTAGTGGGAAAAGTGAGGTTAGATATTGAGGAAACTGACAGGCTCTGCACACTGTCCTTTGAAAAAGAGAGGTTAAGAAAAATGTCTTGGAATTAGGCAAACTAGAGTTGAAGATTCAACCCTGATGCTTCACTGTGGGTCCTTGGGGATATTACTTTTCCAAGCCATAATTTCCATGACTTGGAGTAGGAAAGTATGCTTCCTAGTGTTGCTGTGAGGAGTAGGTTCAGTGAGAAAATTTTAAATACTTAAGTGTATTTAAAATGTCTACAGCACGGTGTCCAGAAGTGGTTACAACAATGATTATATCATCAGGACTTCTTTTTATGATCCTATAGCACTCTACCCTCCTTTTTCAAAATGTGCATCTTCTCACAATTACTTGTTCTGTAAATGCCTTTCCCAACAGATTGCAAGCTTCAGAGAGCAGGGACTATGCTGTCTTATTTACTACCATATCCCTAATACTAACCCTAGTCTGGCTCATCACCAGTAGGCAGTAAATGTTTGTGAAACGAATAAATGTGATAAGTGATAGCACTGGGTATGGAGAAAATGTTGTGGGACTGACCACATAGAAGTACCTAACTCAGTATGAGGAATCAGGGAAGGCTTTTTGGAAGAGCCTGAACTGAGTCTTAAAAAATGAATAGGATCCCCAGCACTGCAAAAAAAAAAAATAAAATAATAATAATAATAAAATAAATAAAAATAAAAAATGAATAGGAGTTTCTCACAATTAAGAGTGTGGGCTGGGGAGTCAAAGGCTCTGCAGGGAGTGCAAACATTCTGGGCAAAGGTGAGGAGACATCGATCCTAGAAATGGAATTGGGAAACTTTCAGCATTTTGTTAATTCTGGAGTTTCAAGTGAGCATTTGGGAATGAGGGGAGATGAAACTGGAGAAGTAGGCAGGTCTGAATGAATTGGGGATTGAACCCAGAGGCACTCTACCAGTGAGCTACATCCCCAGCATCTTGCCTTTTTTTTTTTTTTTTTTTTTTTTCTCCTTTTCTTTCTTTTTTTTGAGACAGGGTGTTGCTAAGTTTTCCATTCAGGTCTTGAATTCACCATCCTCCTACCTCAGCATTCTTACTACTCCAAATTAAATAAATTACATTTACTGAGTAACTACCATACACTCTCATATGTTATGCCTAAAACCCAGGGATAGTGACTTTTCACTGCTTGTTCAACTGTATCTGTCTGAAATGGTTGTCCTTGGGTTCCCCTTATGAATTTAATTGCCAGGGTACAGTCAAGGTAGCTTGTGTAAAAGTCACCTTGCACATGGGAGGTAGGTTGCTTTTTATAATTAAATTGAGAGGAGGAGTTCTTTTTGTGTATGTGTCCCTCACACATGCAAGGGGAGTACTCTACCACAGATTACATTCCTAGGTATTTTATTTTGAGGCAGGGTGTTACTAAGTTGCCCAAAACTTGCCTCAAATTTGTGATCCTCCTGCCTCAGCCTCCTGAGTAGCTGGAATCATGGTTGTGCATTACCACACTCAACTAGGATGTGTCTTTCTCTCTGTGAGGGTTCTGGCACTGTTTTCTACTTCTTTGTAGTCTTTCCTTAGTATGGTTGAACCAGCATTTTATACACAGCAGATGCTTATTAATTTCTTCATTCTGCAAAACTTATCAAAAAGATATTGAGCCGGGTGCAGTGGTGCATGCCTGTAATCCCAGCACTTGAGAGGCTGAGGCAGGAGGATCGCGAGTTCAAAGCCAACCTCAGCAATTTAGCAAGGCCCTAAGGCACTCAGTGACTCAGTGAGACCCTGTCTCTAAATAAAATAGAAAATAGGGCTGGGGATGTGGCTCAGTGGTGGAGTGCCCCTGGGTTTAATACCCCCAAAAACAAAAAAAAAAAAAAAAAAAAAAAAAGATATTGAGAACATGCTTACTTCTAATTTATAGTACTAATAATATCCTATCTGTATACATCACTTTTTTCTTTTTTTCTTTTTTTTCCTTTCTTATTTTTTATTTTGAGATAGGGTCTTGCTAAGTTATTTAGGTCCTTGCTAAGTTGCTGAAGCTATCTTTGAACTTGTGATCCTCCTGCCTAAGCCTTCTGAGTCATTGGGATTACAGGCATGAGCCACCACATCCAATTGTACACGTTGGTAAAAATACCAATTATTGAGTACTGTATACCAGGTGCTGTAACTACTATGTGCCAGGCTTTAAAAATATAATTTCACTTTACAGTATTATAAGTGATATGTTTAATTTAATC
Organism: Glaucomys volans; assembly: GCA_020662805.1. NCBI lineage: Eukaryota > Metazoa > Chordata > Mammalia > Rodentia > Sciuridae > Glaucomys > Glaucomys volans. Next base: position 437,441 of record JAJEJO010001070.1, read on the forward strand.
CTCAGAATATTCTATGGTTGTTAAAGTCCCTGTTTGAGGAATCTGAGACTCAGTGAGATGAAATGACTTGCACAAATGACTTGCTCAGAATCCATCTAATGTTTTACGCTATTTCCATTTTATATAAATTTACTATATTGAGCTTCACAATAACCTTTGCTATAGCTGATGAAGAAACTGAGGCCTAAAGTGGTCACCCAGTGTCATAAAGTGACTAAGCAGATAATTAGGATTTTTTTTTTTTTTGGAACCAGGGATTGAACTCAGGGACACTCAGCCACTGAGCCACATCCCCAGCCCTATTTTTGTATTTTATTTAGAGACAGGATCTCACTGAGTTGCTAAGGGCCTCGCTAAGTTGCTGAGGCTGGCTTTGAACTCCAGATCCTCCTGACTCAGCCTCCCAAGTCGCTTAGATTACCGACGTGCGCCACCCTGCCCGGCTGATAATTAGGATTTGAATTCAGATTTTCTTTGGCTTCCATCTGAGTCTGGTGCTCTTGATGCAGCCAAAGTTGTGCCACCTTGCCACCCCAATCAGAGTCAGGCCTTCTGTGTGTATGTGTGTGTGATATTGAGTTATAAACATGCTCACACAGTTCATTGTGGACTGTTTAGAGTGCCATCAGCAAATCATTCAAGTCCCCAGTTGTAATTTTATTATTTTTATCACCAGAACTTTTGGAAACTGAATATGCTGCAGGCATATTGGGCTTTTTATCTGAGGATTAGGATGATGCAATTCCTTTCCAATTTTCTCACCCTAAAGAGTGCCACCTGTGGCTCAGTGGTAGAATACTTGGAGTACTTGCCTAATATGCAGAAGGCCCTGGGTTCAATCCCCAGTACCACAAAGAGAGAGAGAGAGAAAAAAAGAATGCCACCTATTATAATAGGCAGATACTCTCACCTTTCACTTTGAAAGAGAGAGCCTGGGGTTGGGCTGGACCCAGTTTCCAGCCCTGAGTAGACATAAAGTGGTTACCTTTGCCATTTCCTTATTATTGTAACCTTATATATGTACATATATATACTTATATATTATTATGTGTGCATGTAATAATGTGGACATTTCTGTTTCAAAGTGGTAGTTTATCCCATGGTCCATTTGGAGGTTCATAGTGTAATACTGCAGGGTCTTAAGAATGGCTACCATGGGCCATCCTGTAATTAATCCAGGCTAGTCATAGAATGCCAAGGTTTGATGGTGGACCGTAGCCCATCTTCCCTACCACTTTTCTCCTAGCCTTCCTTTTTTTCTGCCTGGCTGTCTTCCATGTACAGTCAGGGTGGGCTTCCCAAAACAGCCATGTCTCATGTACATTCCTTGCACAGATATGTACTCTGCATGGCATTCATGAAGGTATGAACTCATTCAGTAGGAACAGAGGAGGGGATGGATGTGAGAAAAATTGTGCAGGTAAAATTACAGAAACTAGAATCTGATATTATATGCAGTTAAGCTCTTGCTGGCTATGCTGTTCTCTGGTTCAGAACTGAAATATAATAATGTAACAGTGGGCTCCTGATGAGTCCAGGCAAATCTAGGTCAATATGGAAAAAGCAAATAGATACCAAGAGGAATACTGGAGTCAGCTTTCTTTCTCTTTTCACCCAAAGCAACACCTTTGAAGAGCCTTGGCATTTTCCTTGGGTAAGAAAAGCCTCCTAGGACTTGGGAAGCTCCTCCCCTCTCTGCTGGAAAATTTCAGCCTCTCCCCATTGCATTTAGACTTTAGAATTCTTCACGGCTCTTACTGAAGTATTGTCCCAGTGCGAAGTCCTGTTACTGCATTTGGTCATGGGTGTGGTGGACTATGAACAAGAGAGAGCAAGGCCCTGCACCTTGATGGTTGGTCTCTCTAGAGATTGGCTCTCACTCATAGCAAGGTCTAGCATCCTGATCTGGTCACCATTGTTAAAAACTTTGCTAATGCAGCTGGGTGTGGTGGCACATGCCTGTATTCCCAGAAACTTGGGAGGGTGAGGCAGGAGGATTGCAAGTTCAAAAAGAGCCTCAGTGACTCAGTGAGACCTTGTCTCAAAATAAATAAACAAATAAAAAGGGCTGGGGACGTAACTCAATAATAAAACACCCATGGCTATCCACCTCTGCAAAACAAACAGACAAACAAAAACAACTTCAGTGGATGCAGTTAAAAAGGTCTGGGCTCAGGGCTGGGGATCTAGCTTGGCTGGAAGAGTGCCTGCTTCGCAATCACAAGTCCCTGTGTTCAATCCCCAGCACCGCCAAAAAAAAAGAAAAAAGAAAAAGGTCTGGGTTCTATCCTGCCTGCCTGTGTGACTCTGGAGGACATTCTGAATCTCTTTCTCATGACTTCATGTTCTGTCCACACAAAGATGAAGAACTAGGACAAAAATAATTTCTTTTCCCTCTCTCTCTCTCTCTCTCTCTCTTCCCCCAGCACTGGGGATCAAATCCTGGGCAAGTTAATGTTTTATTGAGTGTTTAAATATGTCTCACAGAATGTATTAACTACTTTATGTAGCATTTGCAGGGCCCTGCGTTTAATTCCTAGCAATCAGAAAATTAAAATAAAATGGACAAAATACATGAATAGGAAAGACACTATCCAAATGACCATCAACATGGGAAGGTACTCAGGCTCAGTAAACATAAAGGGAATGCTTATCAAAACCTCAGTATGTTACCACTAGATATCCACCAAAGTGGCTAAAGCACTAACCAGAGTAACTAACCAGAAAACCTGACTGTACTAAATCTTCTAAGTTTTGACAAGAATGCAGAGCAACTAGAACTCCTATACAGTGCTGGAACAGGACTAAATTGAAAACTACTGTGTAAAGCTGAGAGTATCTATTAAGGATGAACATATGCATACTTCATGGTTTAGTATTTCAGTTCCCAGATATATTCCCAAGAAAAATGCATATGTACTTTCAGTAAGATACATACAAGAACATTGGTAGCAATGCTGTTCAGAATGGCCTCACACTAGAAACAACCCACATTCCCACCAACAGTAGAAAGGGTAAATAAATTTTAGTATATTTGCACAGTGGACTACTAGATCATTCAGAAGGAAAGAGCCATTATTGTTTAATAGAATACATGTCAAATTTTACCAACAAAATGAGAGAAGCGAGACTTAAAAGAGGGTGTACCATATCATTCCATTTTCATGAAATTCAAAATTAGGCAAAATAACCATATGGATATATACCTCAGATAGTGATTACCAATTTGGGGAAAGGCAGAGACCTTTTGGAGTACCCGTAAAGATCTATATTGTCTAAAATACTGATTGCACAGATATTTTTCACTTTGTGAAAATTTATTAAGCTGTATACTTCTTTGTGCATTTTGGGGTAAGAATATTATATTGCAATAATATCTTCCAAAACATAGTAGATTTTAAGTTTTTCTTTTGTTTTATTCTTTTGTAATACCTTGGATCAAACACAGGGCCTTGTGCATGCTAGGCAAACACTCTATCACAGAGCTATACCCCAAGCCCCCAAAGTTTTAAATCTGGAAGGAAAACAGTTAAAAAAAGGCTTCTTCCCACTATGGTCTGGCCACCCAGTTCCCCACAGGCAGCCAGTGATACTAATATTTTTCTTTTTTTTTTTTTGGCACTGGGAATTGAACCCAGGGCACTCCACCACTGAGCCACATACCCTATTTTTGTATTTTTTATTCAGAGACAGGGTCTCACTGAGTTGCTCAAGGCCTCGCTAAATTGCTGAGGCTGACTTTGAACCCTCGATCCTCCTGCCTTAGCCTCCCAGGTGCTGAGATTACAGGTGTGTGCTACGGTGCCCAGTGATACTAATACTTTTGAACATCCTTTCAGAGATAATTTTTGGATATCCAAGCAAATAAGTGTAGATGTAATTATGTAGACACACAAATAGATACATCTGTTGTCTCCCACCCACCCTATATATGTGGCATTATTTTGAACACACTATTTTACAGTATGATTTCATCATTTAATTTATCTTAAAGGTCTATCTATATGAGTATATAAAAAAGTTCCTGCCAGGCCTGGTGGCACATCTTTATAATCCCAGCCACCTGGAAGCTGAGGTAAGAGGATCGCAAGAGTTGGAGGCCAGCCTTGGCAACATAGTGAAACTCTGCCTCAAAATACAGTTTCAAAAAAGGAGCTAGGGAACTGGGAATATAGGTCAGTTGGTAAAGTGCTTGCCTAGCTTGCTGGAGGCCCTGGGTTCAATCCCCAGCACTACCAAAAAAAAAAAAAAAAAAAAAGGAGCTAGGGATGTAACCCAGTGGTAGAATGCTCACTTAGCATGCTTGAGGCCCTGGGTTCAGTCTCCAGTACTGCACACAGAGAAAAGTTTCTTATTTCTTCTTTTTCTTTCTTTCTTTTTTTTTTTTATTACTATGATTATTATTTTTTGTACACAAATAGGGTACAACTTTTCATTTCTATGATTGTACACAATGTAGGTTCACACAATTCATGTAATCTTACTCTTGTTTCTTCTTATAGCTGCATTAATTTATTTAATAAGTCTCTCTTGATGGGCATTCTTCTGGCTGGGGATATAGCTCAGTTGGTAGAGTGCTTGCCTTGGAAGCACAAAGCCCTGGGTTCAATCCCTAGCACCACAAAAATAGAAAAAAAAAGAAAAAAAAAAAAAAGCATTCTTCATCCTGATCTATGTTGTGTTAAAGATCTTTTCCCAGGCCTCATTCCTGCTGTTGATTTCTTCAAGATTTTGATGAATGCCAAGGATTCTCTCCTCAGAAAAGTGTACATGTAAAATTTTGCATATATTTTTTGCAGCTCATAGACTTCTTAATTCATCTGTGGAGTCTAGATTCAGAATCTTTTAATCTAAACTGAAGGTGTAGCTCAGTAGTAGACTGCATGCTTGTCATGTGCATGGCCCTGCATTTAATCCCCAGCACCAAAAAGAAAAGAATCTTAATCTGACATAACTCCATCAATTTACAAATTGAGAAATAGAACTAGAGATGGGAAGTGAGTCTCAAAGCAAGGTAATGGCAGAAAATAATGCCAGCAATTTTCTCTCTCCTGATGTTGCAGCCCAAACTATTAAGGGAAGCCACCCATTCCTTCCCGAGAACTTCAGCTTGTAGGGAGGGTAACCTGAGAGAAACATGATGAACAAGTTTATTTGAAAACTGAATTTTTATAAAGATCCAAATGGTATGATTGGAATTTCTTTTATGATTCTTTGGTTTATTTTCTTTCTCTTTTTATTTGTTTTCTGTTCAGCCCAAGAAGAAGGGAAAAGTGCAAGTGAGACCCATTAATTTGGGGACAGATTATGAATATGGAGTTTTAAACATTCATCTAACTGCATATGACATGGCCCTGGCAGAGAGTTATGCCCAGTATGTTCATAACTTCTGCAACCATCTCTTCATCAAAGTTGAGGAAAGGTATGAGGGTGCCTTTGAATGGATGTTCTTGATGTAGCATGCTCTTTTTCATTATGTCAAGTTTTTTGAGAAATAATTTACATGTAGTAAAATTCACTGTTTTTAGGTATTTAGTTTGCCACAATCAAAATATAGAACAGTTCCATTAAAGTCAAATTTCCCATGTCCTCTGGTACAATCAATTTCCTTCCCCTGCCCCATTCAGTTCCCTGGCAACCACTGATTGATTTTCTGTCCCTGTTGTTTTTAACTTCTTCAGAATATCATGTAAATGGAATCACTGTGTGTAACTATTTGTCTGGCCTCTGACTTAGCATAATGTGTTTAGGAGTCATTCATGGTTTTGTGAGTTTTTATTTATTTTCATTTTTATTTTTGTGGTATTAAGGAATGACCTAGGGATGCTTTACCATTGAGCTACATCCTCAGCCCTTTTTATTTTTCATTTTGAGATAGTCTTGCTGAATTCCTAAGGCTGGCCTCAAATTTGTAATCCTCCTTCAACCTCCCAAGTAGCTGGGAGGTTGGGATTAAGTTTTTACTTTTTTTTAATTGTGGTAATATATGTAAAGAAAAGAAGCCTAAATCCCCCCCGCGCTCCCCCCCCCCCCCCGCATACTGGGGATTAAACCTAAGAACATTCTACCCCTGGGGTACATCCCCAGCCCATTTTAGTTTTTATTCTGAGACAGGGTCTTGCTAAATTGCCAAAGCTGACCTCAAATTTACGCTTCTTCTGCCTTAGCCTCCTGAGTCACTGGGATTATAGGCATGTGCCATTCATATCTTCCTCCACCTTATTCCACCTTAACTTTTTCTTTTTCTTTTTTTAGTTTTAGATGGACACAACATCTTTATTTTATTAATTTATTTTTATGTGGTGCTAAGGATTGAACATGGTACCTGGCCTTGCAAGCACTCTACCACTGAACCACAGCCCCAGCCCCCATTTTAACTTTTTAATTTTTATTTCTGCAGTGTTGGGGATCAAACCCAGGGCCTGGCACATGTAGGCACATGCTCTACCATGTAGTGCCTTAACTGTTTTTTAAAGTACAGTTTATTGCCCAGCATAGTGGTGCACGCCTGTAATCCCAGCAACTCAGGAGGCTGAGTTAGGAGGATGGCAAGTTCAAAGGCAACTTAGCAACTTAGTGAGACCCTGTTTCAAAGTAAAAAATAAAATGGGGGCTGGGTTTGTGGCTTAGTGGTTAGAGCACTTGCCTAGCATGTGTGAGACACTGGGTTCAATCCTCAGCACCACATATAAATAAATAAAATAAAGTTCTTTGGCAACTAAAAAATATAAAAAATAAAACAATAAATAAACAAAATGGGCTGGGGAGGTGGCTCAGTGGTTAAGCACTGCTGGGTTTAATCCCTAGTACCAAAAAGTGATATGCAACCATCACCATCAACTATCTCCATAACCTTTTTTAAACCTTTTTCATCTTATAAAACTAAAACTCTCTCTATACTCATTAAATAACAACTCCCCTTTCCCCCCAGTCCCTACTATTCTATTTTTCTGTCTCTTCATTTTGACTGTTCTATCTCATATAAGTGGAATCATACAGTATTTGTCTTTTTTGTAACTGTCTTATTTCACTTAGTATAATGTCCTCAGAGTTCATCCATGTTGTTGCATATGTCAGAATTTCTTTCTTTTTTAAGGCTGAATAATAGTCCACTGTATGTATATTTCACATTTTGCTTATCCATTCATCTGTCCAAGGACACTTGGCTTACTTCCCTGTTTTAGCTATTGTAAATAATGCTGCTATGAGCATAAGTATACAAAATTGTTTTGTTTTTGGTACTGGTCATTGAACTCAGGGGCACTTAACCACTGAGCCACATCCCTAGGCTTTCTTTGTATTTTGTTTAGAGACAGGGTCTCCCTGAGTTTTTTAAGGCCTTGCTAAGTTGCTGAGGCTGGCTTTGAACTCATGATCCTCTTGCCTCAGCTGTGCAAGCCACTAGGATTATAGGTGAGTGCCACTGCACCTGGCTCATAGGTATGCAAATTTTTACAAGTATTTTATTGCTGAATACTATTCCATTGAATGGTTAGACCCTGATTGGCATATCTGTTCGTCTATTGATGTACATTTGAGCCTTTCCAGTTTATTGGTGATTATGAATAAAGCTGGAATAAGCCTTCTCATATAAATTTTCAAGGACCATATGTCTTCTTTTTTCTTGGCTATTTAGCTAAGAATGTGATTTTTTGATTGTTTAACTTTACAGGAAACTGCCAAACTCTTTCTCATATGGCTGCACCATTTTGTATTCCCAACAGCAATGTAAGAGTTCTGGTAACTCTTGATCCTGGTCAGCTCTTGGTATTGTCAATTTTTCAAAAAGTCCCTTAAGCTGGGCACAGTGTTCCACACTTGTATTTCCAGACACTTGGTAGGCTGAGGGAAGATGATCACAAATTCAAGGCCAGCATCAGCATTTTTGGGAGACCTTGTTTCAAAACAAAAATAAAATATAAAGGGCTGGGGATGTAACTCAGTGGGAGAGCTCTCTGGGTTCCATCCCCAGTACCATAAACTAAATAAGTAAGCAAGAAAGCAAGCTATTCAAGAGGTGTAAGCTTGTGGCTCACAAATGATGGAGGAAGGAGATGGGAAGCAAAGCTTAGATCAGCAAGCTCTCCTTTGTTCTGCAGCGAAGTCCATTGGGTACAGGAGAGTCCATTTTCCGGGTATGGAGCTGGCACTCGAGTTACAAAAGGAGTCCAGGTTTATAGTTTCATTGGAGACTGCGGACGGCTGCAGACATGCAGTTTGACTGTCAGGGACTAGTTGTACAGGTTAGAATTTTAACTTAGGAGGGTAGTTGTAGAAAGGTTGAAACTCGTTGTCTGGGGAGATGGGAGTCCAGATCCCGAGGGATGAGTACTCACATCTTTCCCATTGTTTTACTTTCTCTGGGATCCATTGTTTTCCAGAGTTTCAGTGTTTGCTGAGCCTCCATTTAGGACTAATTTGTGATAGGGGAAGGTCAAGGTTCAGGGCCCAGCATTCAGTATTTGCCTCCTTCCTTCAAGATGCATTGGGTTTGGGAAGGGATAAATGTTTGCTTTTGATGGAGATGCTGGGGATGTACATAGGAAGGGTTGAAAGTTTGCTTTCTGAACATGGCTGCCAACCAAGAATCCTATATCCAGCAAAGCTGACCTTCAGATTTGAAGATGAAATAAAATCCTTCCATGACAAACAAAAGTTAAAGGAATTTACACATAGAAAGCCTGCACTACAGAACATTCTTAGCAAGGTATTCCATGAGGAAGAAACGAACAACAATGTAAGTCATCAAAGGGAGGAACTACCCTAAAAGAAAAGCCAATTAAAGGAGGAACCAAGTCAAGTTAAAAACCAAATCTAAGCCGGGCGCGGTGGTGCACGCCTGTAATCCAAGCGACTTGGGAGGCTGAGTCAGGAGGATCGCGAGTTCAAAGCCAGCCTCAGCAACTTAGCGAGGCCCTAAGCAACTCAGTGAGACCCTGTCTCTAAATAAAATACAAAATAGAGCTGGGGATGTGGCTCAGTGGCTGAGTGTCCCTGAGTTCAATCCCTGGTTCCAAAAAAAAAAAAAAAAACAAATCTAAACCAAATTGGGAATACAAATCATATCTCAATAATAACCCTGAATGGTAGCGGCCTAAACTCATCAATCCAAAGACATAGACTGGCAGACTGGATTAAAAAGAAAGACCCAATAATATGTTGCCTTCAAGAGAACCATCTCATAGAAAAGGACATCCACACACGAAAGGTGAAAGGATGGGAAAAAACCTGTCATGCACATGGACTCAGTAAAGAAGAGGGGGTTTCCATCCTTGTATCAGATAAAGTGGACTTCAAGCCAAAGTTAGTCAGAAGGGACAAAGAAGGACATTACATACTGCTTAAGGGAACCATAAATCAAGAAGACATAACGATCATAAATATTTATATCCCAAACAATGGCCCATCCATGTACATCAAACAAATCCTTCTCAAATAGACCACAACACAATAATTCTGGGTGACTTTAACACACCACTGTCACCACTGGACAAATCTACTAAACAAAAACTAAACAAAGAAGCCATAGAACTCAATAACACAAAGAATAACTTAGACTTAACAGACATATATAGAATATTCCATCCATCAATGAGTGAATACACTTTCTTCTCAGCAGCACATGGCTCCTTCTCTAAAATATACCATATGTTATACCACAAAGCACCCCTTAGTAAATGCAAAAAAGTAGAAATACTACCTTGTATTCTATCAGATCATAATGGAATGAAATTAGAAATCAATGACAAAAGAAAAACAGAAACTACTCCAACACCTGGAGACTAAATAATATGCTATTGAATGAAGCATGGATAACAGAAAACATCAGGGAGGAGATAAAAAATTCTTAGAGGTAAATGAGAATGATGATACAATATATCAAAATTTCTGGGACACTATGAAAGCAGTACTAAGAGGAAAATTCATTGCATTGAGCGCATTCAAGAAAAGAATATAAAGTCAACAACTCAGTGATCTAACTTTACATCTCAAAGCCCTAGATAAAGAAGAACAAAACGACACCAAAAGTAGTAGAAGACAGGAAATAATTAAAATCAGAGCTGAAATCAGTGAAATTGAAACAAAAGAAATAATTCAAAAAATTGACAAAACAAAAAGTTGATTCTTTGAAAAAGTAAACAAAATAGATAAAGCCTTAGCCACACTAACAAAGAGAAGGAGAGAGAAAACTCAAACTACTAAAATTCGTGATGAAAAAGGAAATATCACAACAGACACCATTGAAATTCAAAACATAATTAGAAGCTATTTTGAAAACCTATATTCCAATAAAATAGAAAATCTTGAAGACATCGACAAATTCCTAGGGACATATGATCCTCCCAAACTGAACCAGGAGGACATACACAATTTAAACAGATCATTTTCAAGCAGTGAAATAGAAGAAGCCATCAAAAGCCTACCAACCAAGAAAAGCCCAGAACCAGATGGATTCTCAGCTGAGTTCTACAGGACCTTCAAAGAAGAACTTATACCAATACTCCTGAAAGTATTTCATGAAATAGAAAAGAAGGGAACCCTTCCAAATTCATTCTATGAAACTAGTATCACTCTGATACCAAAACCAGACAAAGACACATCTAGAAAAGAAAACTTTAGGCCAATATTCCTGATGAATATAGATGCTAAAATCCTTAACAAAATTCTGGCAAATTGCTTACAAAAACATATTAAGAAGATAGTGCACCCCGATCAAGTGGGGTTTATCTCAGGGATGCAAGGTTGGTTCAACATCCGGAAATCAATAAATGTAATTCATCACATCAATAGACTTAAGGTTAAGAATCATATGATTATTTCAATAGATGCTGAGAAAGCATTTGACAAAATACAACACCCCTTCATGCTCAAAACACTAGAAAAAATAGGGATGGGAGGAACATATCTCAACATTGTGAAGGCTATTTATGCTAAGCCCACTGCCAACTGAAAGCATTCCCTCTAAAAACTGGAACAAGACAAGGATGCCCACTGTCACCACTTCTATTCAACATTGTACTGGAAATGCTAGCCAGAGCAATTAGACAGACCACAGAAATTAAAGGTATATGAATAGGAAAAGAAGAACTCAAGCTGTAACTATTTGCTGATGACATGATCCTATATTTAGAGGATCCAAAAAACTCCACCAGGAAACTTTTAGATCTAATTAATGAATTGAGCACAATAGCAGGATGTAAAATAAACACACATAAATCAAATGTGTTTATCTACATAATGAGGAAAACAACTTGATTCACAATAGCCTCAAATAAAATAAAATACTTGGGAATCAATCTAACAAAAGAGGTGAAAAACCTCTACAATGAAAATTACAGAACATTAAAAAAAGAAATTGAGGAAGACCTAGAAGATGGAAAGATCTTCCATGTTCTTGGATAGGCAGAATTAATATAATCAAAATGGCCATACTTCCAAAGATGCTATGCAAATTTAATGCAATTCCAATAAAAATTCCAATGACATTCTTCATAGAAATAGAAAAAGCAATCATGAAATTCATATGGAATAACAAAAGACCCAGAATAGCCAAAACAATCCTGGGCAGGAAGAATGATGAAGGAGGTATATCACAATACCAGACCTTAAACTCTACTATAGAGCAATAGTTACAAAAACAGCATGGTATTGGCACCAAAATAGACAGGTAGACCAATGGTACAGAATAGAAGACACAGAGACAAACCCACATAAGTACAGTTATGTCATACTAGACAAAGGTGCCAAAAACATACAATGGAGAAAAGATAGCCTCTTCAGCAAATGGTGCTGGCAAAACTGGAAATCCATATGCAGGAAAATGAAATTAAATCCCTATCTCTCACCCTGTACAAAACTCGACTCAAAATGGATCAAGGATCTAGAAATTAGACCTGAGACTCTTCGCCAAATAGAAGAAATAGTAGGCCCGAATCTTCTTCATATTGGCTTAGGACCAGACTTTCTCAACAAGACCACCAGAGCGCAAGAAATAAAAGGAAGAGTCAATAAATGGGATGGATTCAAACTAAAAAGCTTTTTCTCAGCAAAAGAAACAATCAAGAATGTGAAGAGAGAGCCTACAGAGTGGTAAAAAATCTCCACACACACTTCAGACAGAGCACTGATCTCCAAAACTTATAAAGAACTTAGAAGACTTACGCCAAAAATACAAAGAACCCAATCAATAAATGGGCTAAGGAACTGGGCAGACACTTCACAGAAGATGATATACAAGTGATCAACAAATATATGAAAAAGTGCTCATCATCTCTAGTAATTAGAGAAATGCAAATTAAAACCACCCTAAGATTTCATCTAACTCCAATTAGAATGGCTATTATCAGGAATATAAGCAATAATAAGTGTTGGTGGCTGGGCACAGTGGTGCACACCTGTAATCCCAGTACTTGGGAGGCTGAGGCAGAGGATGGTGAGTTCAAAGCCAGTCTCAGCAACTTAGCGAAGCCCTAAGCAACTCAGTAAGACCCTGTCTCTAAATAAAATACAAAATAGGGCTGGGAATGTGGCTCAGTGGTCAAATGCCCCTGAGTTCAATTCCCAGTACCAAATAAAAAAGTGTTGGCATGGATGTGGGGAAAAAGGCACACTCATACATTGCTGGTGGAGTTGCAAATTGGTGCAGCCACTCTGAAAACAATGTGGAGATTCATCAAAAAACTTGGAATGGAACTACCATTTGACCCAGCTATCCCACTCCTCGGTTATACCCAAAGGTCTTAAAATCAGCAAAGTATAGGGATGCAGCAACATCTACGGTCATAGCTGCTCAATTCACAATAGCTAGATTGTGGAACCAACCTAGATGCCCTTCAATTGAAGAATGGATAAAGAAACTGTGGTACATATACACAATGGAATATTACTCAGCCATAAAGAAGAATAAAACTATGACATTTGCTGGTAAGTGGATGGAGTTGGAGAATATCATGCTAAGTGAAATAAGCCAAGCCTAAAAAACCAAAGGCTGAATGTTTTCTCTGATCAGTGGATGCTGATACATAATGGGGGGCAGGGGTGGGTTACGGGGGGAGGATAAGAAGAGAATGGAGGAAGTATGGATGGTGTAGAGGAAAATGGGACAGGAGGGGGGAGGGGGAAGGAAAGATAGTAGACTGAGACAGACAGTATTACCCTATGTATATGTAAGATTATATGAATCGTATGAATCTACATTGTGAAAAAAAAGATATATTCCCTGCTGTATAATCATATCAAAATGGGTTGTACTATCATGTATAATTAAAAAGAACCAATAAAAAAAAAAAAGTTTGCTTTCTCTCCTCAGGGCCCATTGTTATTGGGAAAGGGTGCACTCAGTGAGGTTTAATGTTTGGCCAATTTCCCTCCCTCTCTCCTCCCGAGCCACTCTGTCTCTCCATTTTTCTTGGGGAGCTGTAGAAATATTATTTTCCATAACCCTTCAATAGGTATGTAGTGGTATCTCGTAGTGGTTTTTTTTTGCATTTCCCTAATGATGTTGAACATCTTTTCATGTCCTTGTTTGACATCTGTATATTTTCTATGATGACATATCTCTTCAGACTTTTTGTTCTAATTAAAAATTGCATTTTGTCTCTTTCTCTTCAGGGCAGACACTGTTTGTCGGCCTAATAAATCTCTTGTGTAGAAAAAAAGATGTTGCATTTTTGGGGGCTGGGGTTATGACTCAGTGGTAGAGCACTTGCCTAGCACTTGTGAGGCACCACATAAAAACAAATATAAATTAAAAAATAAAGGTATTGTGTCCATCTACAACTAAAAAATATTTTTAAAAAATTGCATTTTTTTGTTACTGATTTATGAAAATTCTTTATTTTTAAATACCAGTTCCTTAACTGGGCGTGGTGGCACATGGCTGTAATCTGAGTGTTCTATCATCCGCAGTACTACAAAAAAATGATAGTTTCCTTCTTTTATTTGTATTGTGCTCTTTTTAAGTGTGTGTGTGTGTGTGTGTGTGTGTGTGTGTGTGTGGTGTTTTTAAATGTGGCACTAGGGGTTGAAGCCAGGACCTTCCACATGCTAGGCAAGAACTCTACCCCTGAAACCATATACCCAGCCCATTTTGTTCCTGTTGTTGTTTGTTTGTTTTGGGTACTAGGGATTGAACTCAGGGTGCATTACCACTGAGCTACAACCGCAGTTCTGTTTTTCTTTTGGTTTGTTTGGCTTTTTTAAATACTTTTATTTTGTTTATTTAGTTTTTTTTTTAAGTGGTGCTGGGGATTGAACCCAGTGCTCACATGTGCTAGGCAAGCGCTCTACCACTGAGCCCCAGCCCCAGCCCCATGTTTTTCTTTTGTTTTGAGACAGGATCTTGGTAAGTTGTTAAGGGTCTCTCTTTAGTTGCTGAGGCTGGTCTTAAACTTCCAATCCTTCTGCCTGGGCCTCCCAAGTCACTGGAATTACAGGTCTGGGCCACCATGCCCAGTTTCATTTTATATTTTATTTTGAGAAAAGGTCTTGCTGGGGATATAGCTCAGTTGGTAGAGTGCTTGTCTGTCATGCACAAGGCCCTGGGTTCAATCCCCAGCACCACCAAAAAAAGGTCTTGCTAAATTGGCCAGACGGGTAGCGCTTGTAATCCTCCTGCATAAACAGTAGCTGGGACTGTAGGGGCCTGTGCTGCCACCACGCCTGGATCGCAAGTTCTGTTGTTTTGAGTTTTACAGTTAGGTGTGATCCGTTTGAATTACCTTTGTATGTAGTGTGAGAGTTCTGTCTCCTCCCCCTGCCCCTTTTCTCCCTGTTTCTTCTCCTCCTCCTCCTCCCCCTCCTTCTTTCATGTGGTTATCATTTGTTCTAGAACCCTTTGTTGAAAAGATTTTTTTTCTTTTTCTGGGGGGGTGGGTACTGGGGATTGAATCCACAGGTGTTTTATCACTGAGCCACATCTCCATCCCTTTTTATTTTTTATTTTGAGATAGGGTCTTACTAAGTTGCTCCAGGTCTTGCTGAGTTGCCCAGGCTAACCTCAAACTTGTAACCTCCTGCCTCAGCCTCCCAGATGTGCACCACCACACCTGGTTCTTTTCTTTTTTGTTTTTTTTTGTTTTTCTTTTTTGGTACTAGGGATTGAACCCAGGGGCACTCCACCACTAAATCACATCCCCAGACTATTTTGTATTTTATTTAGAGACAGGGTCTCACTGAGTTGCTTAGGGCCTTGCTAAGTTGTTGCTGAGGCCTCCTGCCTCAGCCTCCAAAGCCGTTGGGATTACAGGCGTCTGCCACCGCTCCCGGCTCTTTTTTTTAATTAAGATTTCTCCACTGAATATCTTAGTACCTTTCTTGGCAGCCAATTGACCATATATGTACAGGTTTATTTCTGAACATGATATTACATTGATCTGTACCTCTATGCTTACACTAATGCCTTACTGTTTTGATTATTCAAGCTTGATTATGGAAACTCTTCTTTTTCAAAATTATTTTGGCTATCCCAGGTCCTTTAATTTTCCATAAAGGAATCCAGTGGCTTGGGAGGCTGAAGCAGGAGTATCACAAGTTCAAAGTCAACCTCAGCAATTCAGTGAGGCCCTGAGCTGTTTAGCAAGACCCTGTCTAAAAATGAAAAATAAAAAGGGTGGGGGACTTGTCTCAATGCTTAAGCATCCGGGGGTTCAATCTTTAGTACCAAAAAAAAAAAAAAAAAAATTAGAATTAACTTGTTGATTTCTATAGAAAAGAGCCTGACAGAATTTTTTTTTATTCTTTTTAGTTATACATGCCAGTAGAATATATTTTGATATATTATACATATATGGAGTACAACTTTCCATTCTTCTGGTTGTGTATGATGTGGAATTACATTGGTCATATATGAACATAGGAAAGTAGTATCTAATTCATTCTACTAAGTGCTTGATGGAATTTTGTTAGGATTGTGATGAACCTTTAAATCAGGTTGGAGAGAATTGAAATCTTTTTTTTTTTTTTTTTTTGGTACTGGGGATTGAACCCAGGGGCACTCAACCACTGAGCCACATCCCCAGTCCTATTTTGTATTTTATCTAGAGATAGGGTCTCACTGAGTTGCTAAGTGCCTTGCCATTGCTGAGGCTGGCTTTGAACTTGTGATACTCCTGCCTCAGCCTCCCCAGCCACTGGGATTACAGGCGTGTGCCACTATGCCTAGCTGAAATCTTAATACAGTATTTTCTCCATTTATTTAGGTATTCTTTGTTAGTTCTCCTTTTCATGTATGCGTTGGATTTGCTAGGAAACTGTAGGAGAGGAGAACTAATATTTATTCTTTCCTTCAGGTCAGGCACTTTACATATCTTATTTCAGTGTTTCAGATAGTATAGGATGTACTGTGGTTTGCCTCAAATAACATTAAATAACATTGTTAGAAATTTCTTCCCTTTTTAATTCTCAATCTAATTGTATCAAGGAGAAATTCCCAGAGTGGTTGGGGTATGTCCTGAACAGTGATCTAGCCCTTCATAATCTTGTAACAGAGGGGACCTCAGACTTGGAATCTTTGACAAGCAGTAGTATACAGCTAGAATGTTTTTAAAAAATATTTTTAGTTGTAGATGGACAGATACCTTTAATTAATTAATTAATTTTTTAATGTGGTGCTGAGGATCGAACCCCATATGTGTGAGGCAAGTGCTTTATCACTGAGCTACAACCTCAGCCCTCTACCTAGAATTTTATAACATTATTTTGTTTTTGTTGTATTTATTTTTTAATTTTAAATTTTTTTCAGTTGTAGATGGAACTTTATTTATTTATTTATCGTGCTGAGAATCGAACCCAGTGCCTCACAAATGCTAGACAAGCACTCTACCACTAAGCCACAACCCCAGCCCTCTTTTATGTATTTTTAACTCACCTTCTATTAATGGCAACTGAATTAATGGCAACTGAAGTCATAATATAAAGTCAGGCTTACTGAGGTATAATCTACATTCAGTAAAATTCACCCTTTTAGTGAATAGTTCTATGAGATTTGGCTAATGTACACAATAAATACCATCATAATCAGGATTATGAATATGAAATATAAATATGAAATATTGTGATATTTCTATCACTCCAAGAAGTTACTTCCTGCCTCTGTAGTCAGTCCCTTTCCTGTCCTTAGTCCCTGTTAACTACTAACTTCTGTCCCTATAGTTTTGCTTTTTCCAGAATGTTATATAAATTGTAAAATACAGTATTTTTCCTTTTGAGTCTGGCTTCTTTCACTTAGCATAATTATTTGAGATTCATTTATGTCATTGCCTGAGTTAAGAACTTTTTTCCTTTTTGTTGCTGAGTAGCATTTCTTTGAAAGAATGTACTGCAGATTATCCATCCACTTATGGAAGGACATTTGTGTTTCCAGTTTTTGCAATTATAAATAAAGTCATTTCTCTGGAAATGTGATTGCTGGGGCAAATATAAGTGTAGTATGTGTTTGCATTTATTAGAAACTCCCAAACTTTTCCAAAGTGACTGTACCATTTTATTTTCTCATCGACAATGCATAAAAGTTTCAAGTTGTTCTATTTCTCAGGTTTATTTTTTAAAATTAATTTTTAAAAGTGAGTTGATTTTTTAAAAATGTTTAATAAATAATAGCTTAGCTAGTTTGCCAATCTGAAAAGGTAGTATACTGCATAGTATGTGGATATTCAAAAATTATACTTCTTATACCTAAAATATTAGTATATTCCTATAGATGGGGAAACCAGAGATTCGAAAAGGCCAAAATTCACAGAACTAATTAAATTGTTTGGATTTATGAGAGTGTACCTGACTTCCATATTTTTAATTATGTAGAGTCTTATTTTAAGTCTTTAACCAAATTTGAACTTTTAGAACCTTTATAACTTTGAGTGCAACTGCAAAAAGTGCTCTTTAGAAGATTTGATAGTATGCTGTGACTTTAGCTCTCACAGCTGACAGTACTTCAATACCTATAAGCCTAAAAATGTACTTTATCTCTTTCTGATGCCCCAGAGGGTTAGTTGCTCTTTCAGCACTTGACATGTACCTCTGTCATGTCACTTAGTGCTCAGGGCTCTAATGATCTGTTCAAGTGTCAGTTCCCCTTCTCTCTGACTGTGCATTCCTTCCAGATGGGGACTGTGCTCTTTGTTTCTTTAGCACCTGGCACAAGGCCTGCCACATGGGAGACATTCAGACTCTTAAATATGACTACACAGTCCAGCTGTAGGGTATGCATTTCCTAAAGTTTAATGAGAATACTTTTAATTAACTGAAATGATTGATTTAATTAATTTAAAAATCTTGCTACCTGGTGGGCACTGTACTAGACATTCTCACTGGAGGGATGGATAGTAGGATGATTTCAGGGAGCATACACCCACACAGTGCACATACATGTACATGCACATATATACACACCAAAAGAAATAATTATAACATAATGTGGAAAGTGGTACATGGAAGATAAAGTGCACTGTCAGTTCAAAGTAGAAGAGTAGCATAGTAATTTAGAATGATGTTTCTGAAAATATCACTTCAAGAAGACCTCAGGAGTTTATGCCAAAATGTATATTAATACTTTGCTTCCTTCATCAAGAAAGACTTGCTGTTTTAAAAAAAAATGGCTGATTTAAAGTGTTTAAATCAGTTTAGTGACTGGTACTTCTTGTTGCGAACTGATGGCAGTTTGCTCACTGGCAGCTTGTCTATGGACCATGGTTGGAATGCAAGTGGTTAAGAATATACAAGGTTTAGGGTGGGGGTTGTAGTTCAGTGGTAGTGTGCTTGCCTAGCACATGTGAGGCACTGGGTTCAATTCTCAGCACCATGTAAAAATAAAAATAAATAAAATAAAGATATTGTGTCCATCTACAACTGAAAAAAAAAATTGAAAAAATGCAAGGTCTAGAACAACACTGCCTATCTTCAAATTCTAGCTCTACCACTTATTAGTAAAATGTCTGAGAAATTCTGGATTTCCTCATCTATATGTTGAGGATGATAATTTTTCTGTTTCTTTGAGTTCTGCAAGTTCAGTAGGATAGTACACTATAGCACTTGGCACAGATATTGACACATTGTAAACACTCTAAATAATGTATTGTAATTCATAATTAATGAAGATGTTTTTTCAGCTGGTAGGGATTAGGGATAGCTACTCAGAGGTGGTGAAGACAAAGAAGCAGCCGGGCGTGGTGGCGCATGCCTGTAATCCAAGCGACTTGGGAGGCTGAGTCAGGAGGATTGTGAGTTCAAAGCCAGCCTCAGCAACTTAGCGAGGCCCTTAGCAACTCAGTGAGACCCTGTCTCTAAATAAAAATACAAAATAGGGCTGGGGATGTGGCTCAGTGGCCGAGTGTCCCTGTGTTCAATCCCTGGTTCCAAAAAAAAAAAAAAAGACAAAGAAGCATGAAATGTCATTCACAGATGTTACTGTCATACCGAGTGGATTAGTTCCCTGAGATATTGTTTTAAATTATCAGGACTCTTTTTAAAGATGTTGCCTTTAAAAACCTAGTGGGGGGCTGGGGATGTAGCTCAGTGGTAGAGTGCTTGCCGGACATGTGTCCACAGTTCTAGCTACTAGAAAGGCTGAGCCCAAGAGTTAAGGTCAGTCTGGACAACATTGTAAGACCTCATCTCTTAAAAAATAAATAAATAAAAACACATCTATGAAAAGCTCTGCCTGCATTTGAGTGAAAGCAGGAAGTCAGTAACGTGTTAAATATGAGCACTAATATCATCCAGACACTTGAAAGCCTAAGTATTTTATTTTTATTGTCTTACTTAATTCAGACAAGCACCTTGTACCTACTTCATCAAAGCATCAACTTTGGAGCCAGCCTGCCTGGATTTTATTCTTGTTCTGCTGCATTCTTACTGTGTGACATTGGCACTTTATTTAACCTCTTTTTGCCTTGATTTCCTCATCTGTAAAAGAGGTTAATAAAAGAACTTACTTAAAAAGGATAATTAAGGGGCATAATATATGTATATTTATTTCTTTGCAGCACTACGGATTGAACCCAGGGGTGTTCTATCACTGAGCTACAGACCCAGAGTCTTACTAAGTTGCCCAGACTGGCCTTGAACTTGCAATCCTCCTACCTCAGCCTCCTGAGTAGCTGAGGGAATTGGCATATTTTTTAAAAATATATATATTATTTTTTTTAGTTGTAGATGGACAGCATGCCTGTATTTTATTTGTTTGTTTGTTTGTTTGTTTTATATGGTGCTAAGGATGGAACCCAGTGTCTCACACAGGCTCACACTCTGCCACTGTGCTACAGCCCCAGCCCCGAACTAGCATATTTAAAGTGCTTAGAACTAGCCGGGCATGGTGGCGCACGCCTGTAATCCAAGCGACTTGGGAGGCTGAGTCAGGAGGATCGCGAGTTCAAAGCCAGCCTCAGCAACTTAGCGAGGCCCTTAGCAACTCAGTGAGACCCTGTCTCTAAATAAAATACAAAATAGGGCTGGGGATGTGGCTCAGTGGCTGAGTGTCCCTGAGTTCAATCCCTGGTTCCAAAAAAAAAAAAAAAAAGTGCTTAGAACTATGCCCAGTGACTCTTGACTATTATTATTATTATTATTATCATCATCATCATTAAAGCTTGTCCATAGTCCTACACCTAATTAGTGGTAAGGTCTGGATTTGGACCCACTTCCCCCTCTTCCTCATAGTACTCAATTCGTCTAACAAATTTTCCACAAAGCATTTAGGGTAATCTTTCTAGAATGGAAATATGACTATGTTTCCCCTACTTAAAATGCTTCCCACTCCCTTCCCACTTCATGGCTTCCCACTCTTTTAGGATCAAAATAAATGTTCCTTCCCTGGCTTGCTAGTGCTCCATGGCCTGGGTTTGCCCCCTTACCTTACTTTACACTTCTCTTTCTTTTTCTCTCTGCATCCAGTTGCTGTCTGTTTTTTCTGATTTCTACTTCAGGGCCTTTGCATATCTTCTATAAAAATTTAGAATACCTCTACATTTACCTCTACATTTTTCCTAGGCATCATCTTAAATATTTACTTCTTCAGGAAAGATCATTTAGTTAGGTCTTCATGTTATATATTTAGGAGATATAAAGGGTATATAACTCCTAACATGCATTTTCTAACCTTGTAGTTGTTTGACTGTTATTGGTCTTTCCTATTAGACTCTGAGCTCTGTAAGGCAAAAACTGCTTCTATCTTTATTACTAGTCTAACCCTAAGACCTAGTCTAGTACCTGACACACTATAGGCATTGAATAAATATATATTGATTTGGTTTGAGTTCTAACTAGCATGGACATTTCCTAGAACAGAGAATGACCGATACACTGCTTTTTTTTTTTTTTTTTTTGCCTTTCTTGTCTCTGCCCCAAATGGCCTGGAACATAAAGAACTGTTTGTTTTTAACGACTGCTCTGATTGATTGAGGTTTTCAGCCTATTGTGTTGTTATTCTCATTGCCTGAGTTTTCAGAGATGAGATTGTTTCCTTCTGATTTTCACTTCATTTTGGTCCATTTTTCCTCTGGAGCTGAGGGAGGCGCGTTCGCACACGTGTGTGTGTGTGTGTGTGTGTGTGTGTGTGTGTGTGTATAGGTAGGGATGATAGCTATGACCTTGAGTTGGAATTGGGCTAAAGAGTGAGCCGTGTGCTGGATTTTGTTCTGTAAATGTTTTGTTCTGTATATGGTCTTCCTGCTGCAGCTGTAACTCATGGAGGAGAGAGAAAGAGCCTCTCCTGTAGGCCTCTTCATTGGCCTGCATCCCTTCCTGGGGGCAGCCTGGAGAGATGGAAATCTCACTCACCTGAGAGCAGCTTCCATGCCTGAAGCTGACCAGCCCTATGCCCTGTGGAGAAGGAAGCTCACTATCGCTCATTGTGACATTACTCTCTTCTCTTCTATTTTTTTAAATCCATTTAACATTTTTCAAAATTGTTGTATAACTTATGTAAAGTCAAGTCCCTAGATTCTGAGTCCCCAAGCACCCACGTAGGTTCCGTGAGTCCGTCTTAGGTGATATTTCCCAAAGATAGCATGGTTTGTCATGTTGGGTTGACTCTTGCAATTCAGTTATTTCATTTCTTCTCTTCTGTTTTTACTCTCTGATCATCCAAGTAATGTTTATTGCAGAAAAAATGGGGAGTACAGAAAAATGTAGATCCTGAAGAAAAATTACCCATTCTCTTTTTACTTAACAGTCTGTTCTACTTTGAAATGTCCAGAGTTCCCAGTATTTCTTTATCAAAGTATGTCTGGCTTTCTGTTGACTCTCTTTGAGGGCCTCTCCTGCCCCTTGCCTTTGTAGATACTGTCACACCTTCTTGGAATGCCCTCCAGAAGCACCTGTGCTCCTTCCTTACACCCTGATAAAGCCTTCCATGAGTCCCACTTCTCTGCCTCTTGTCCCTACACTATTCACATACTGTAATGGCCTCTGTCTTTCTGCAGTGCAGATGTGTATGTGCTTACCTGTCTCGGAATGCTCAGTGAACTTGAAAACATGGGCTGCATTTGCCCCAGAGTGCCCAGGACAGAAGAGACTGTTAGTAAATGTTTATTGAATCAAATAAATAAACCAATCAAGGAAATCTTCAGTGTTGAAGAATAAAACCCATGATTAATAGCAGGAATAGATATAACACCTGCTCTAGTTGATCTGATTTTTAAATTTTTTTTTTTATGCTGAGGATCAAACCTGGGCCTCTTCTGTGCTAGGCTTGTCCTGTCACTGAACTTCACCTCTAGCCCTTAGTCAGTCCTGTCTGCAGAATACTATAAAGGAAAAGTAGCATATTAGAGTCCTTTTTTTTTTCACTTTTCTGAAAGCTTCTACATAATTATTTTATTTGGTCTTCTATAAGTATGTGTAGTCTATGATTGTATCTCAGTTTTTTCATATTGGGGAATTATCACTAAATTTGAATCACAGGAAGAGGAGATCAGATATTGTATTGAGAAGTGGAAGGGGATGTTATTTAGAGAGGTTACCTGAAAGATGTTGCAATACCCAGCATTTGATGACTAAATAGTCATATGAGCAAAGATATATGGATGTGCTATGCCAGGCAAATTGCTTATGTAATCTAATTTAATCATTGCAACAACCTTGTGAACTAAGTATTATTATTATTCTCATTTTATAACTGACGAAATTGAGAGAAAGCTGTATCATCTCTAAGTTCAAGTAGGTAATAAGTGGCAAAGTCGTTATTTAAATCCATGACCATAATTTTTCCATTTCATTTTCTATTATATTTAACTTGCTTTTGCAGAAGTCTATCTACAGAGGGTCATGCTCCTTGCTGTTAAGTGATGAAACTTTGTGAAGCATGAAAAACCAAGATTCCTACATCATTATTATTTCATTTTTTTATTAATTTGGTCAACTTTTTGATCAGATGAACACACCACTAATATTACTGTGTAGCCTGTTCTTTCAGTCCTATTGGCATCACCATATCCAGTCCTCACAATTGTGTATTTATATAGGCTCAGATTGTAATTGCACTTATACATGAGGAATCTGAGGCCCAGAGGGGAGAATGACTTACCTCCTAGAGTAAGTTTTGCTTATAAATGGCAAGGCCAGCACTTGACTCCCAAGTCCAGTATTCTTTTCACTGCAGCATGTGGATCTGCTGAAGCTGATTATATTAAGTGTAAAACAGTGGTTCTTTATCTGGGTCACTGCGATAACGTCTGGAGATAATTTTGTCACCATTTGGGGGGTACTAGTGACATCCAGTCAGAAGTGCTGGGGATACACAACAAAGAATTATCTAGTCTGGAATAACAGTAGTGCTCAGGTTGAGAAATCCTGTTCTAGAACAATTGGGTTTCATGCCTCATTTCTCCAGGAAGAATGAAATACCCAAGGTTAGTCTCCAAAGCATACCTAATGATTGATTTGATTGCTTTAGAACTTGCTATTCATCTGTAAAAGTGAATACTTATTAATCACCAGGTGTCAATCATAGTGTTATAGTGTTGTATTAAAGCATGATTGGGACTGCAGAAAGGTATTAGACACAGTGTAGTACCTCAGGAAGTTTAGGGACTTCTGGAGGAGGTAAAGGATATCTGTTACTTCGCTTCTGGCGAGCTCTTCCATACAGTGGTGGCTGTATGCATAGACAACCTTTATTGAAGTAGTACTGCTGGTATAAATGAACGCTCCCAACAGTTGCCTCTTCTTCCCACAGTTATGCGATGCCCACTAAAACCATGGAGATATTGCAGCTGCAAGACCAAGGCAGCAAAATGTTCCTGGACTCAGTTCTTACCATCCATGAGCGAGTGGTTCAGGTAGGCACTCTGGAAGGATCTGAATGTATTTACTTCTCTGGTTTTTTCTTTTCTTTTTTTCTCTTTCTTTGGTATCCTGTTCTTCCTCTTACCTGCCCTTGAATGATGGTGTACTCAGAGTTCAGTTCTTGGTCCCTCCATCTTTCCTTTTAGGCAGTCTCATTCATTGCCCTGGCCTCAGCAGTCATCATAATGCACTTGTGACCTCAGATGTACATGTATATATCTGCATTTGGTCTGTTGGCTGAACTTCATTCCCGATACCCAATTGTCTGCCAGAATTCTCCACTTAGATGTCCCATGGTGCTCTCTCTGTCCCAGTGTATGCAGAAGTAATTGTAGAGAGATTTTCTTTTTCTACCATCTTCCCCACCTTTGAGCCTAATGCTTGACCCTTCATTGTCTTCTGATATCCATTCATTCAACAAATTTCTTAGCTTCTACCTCCTAAAACTTTTGGATTCATCCATTTACTTCACCCTCATACCAATGTGATCATGTCATTTTTCTACTTAAAACCTCTTGGTGGCTTCCTTTTAACTCAAGCAATTATCCTGTTGTTTTTTTTTTTTTTCCTGTAGAGACAGATGGGTGACAACCACACTGCCATGAGGGTACCCAGAATTATTAAAAATTCACAGCTTACCAGCTCTACATCACTCCCCCTTTTTATAGCAACTTTATTGAGATAAATTTGACATATCATATAATTTATCCATTTAAAATATACAATTAGATAGCTTTTAGTGTATTCAGAAAATTATACATCCATCACTAAATCAATTTTAGAACATTTTCATCACTCCAAAAAGAAACCCTGTATCCATTAGCAGTTACTCCTCTTTCCTGGTGCCCCCATCCTCTGCAACCATGAATCTACTTTCTGTCTTTATAGATTTACTTCTTCTAGGCATTTCATTTAAATGGAATTGTACAATGTACAGCCTTTGGTGTCTGACTTCTTTCATTTTGCATAGTGTTTCAAAGGTTCATCCATATTGTGACATTGTCAATACTTCATTCATTTTTATTGCCAAATAATATTCCATTGTATGGGCATCTCCCCTTTTTTGATCTCCTGAAGAAACATACCAGTATCAGCAAAGTAATAAGAGAAATGTTAAGGTGGGAACACCTTAATTCTAAGTATGCTAAAGTAAAAACTAACTAAAGCATTTAGAAATCTTTTGTTCTCCAAATTTTACCAGGAATAAATTACTTATAGTACATCTTATGATGGATCTTACTTGCCACTGAGACTCATAAAGTATGAACTCTTTAACATTCAGGTGCCTTCATGATTCTTCTGCTTTTCCTCTTCATATCTCATTCCCTCTGGCCACACAGGAACTGGTTTTCATTCCCTGCACTGCATGCCTCCACATTTGCTGCATGCTGTTTCCCTTATCTTGACTACTCCATACTACTCTTGAATTCTCCCAGTGTAATCCCGTTTTTCTTCAAGACTCCACCCAGATGTCACCTTCCCTGGAAGCTTCCTTTACCCTTCCCTGTGTTGGTAGGTATTTCTCTTGTGGGTTCTCATAGCACCCTGCAGACCTTTCTACTGCACATTTGATTTGCTTCTAGATTCTCAGCACAAGTACTGATACCAGTCAGCAGTCTGTGTGGGTAAACCTGGGTTTGCATCAGAAAGTCAGCCAAGAAGTTTATAACTTCTTGGTCCAGTTATGACATCCATTGCCTACAGGAACAGATATTGTCATTGGCCATCTCAGCATGCAAATACCTTGGCAAATGGGAAGAAAAATCTTACAGGGGCAGGCTCAGAAACTAGCTCTGGGTGTTCATCTTTACCCTACTGGAGCTGGCATTTGAGCCTGGGCCATGTCTGCCTGATCACCTGGCTTTTTGCGCCCTCCCTTAGAGTGTTCTTTCATTTTGCAGATCAGCGGTTTGAGCGCTACATTTGCAGAGATTTTCTTGGAAATACTCCAAAGCAATCTTCCTGAAGGAGTCAAATTGTCAGTAAGGGAGGTAGGTAATAGTTTGGGAAGAGGCCCCCTGGTGGCTTACTTTTGCCTAAAATAAGGATAAGAACATCTGGGTCTGGGAGTATAGTTCAGTGGCAGAGTGCTTGCCTTGCATATAAAAGGCCTGGTTTGAACCCTAGCAGTGGAAAAAAAAAGAGGGGTACAGGGAAGGGGGACTGCCTGGCTTTAGAAGCAACACAGAAATGTGGATAATGTAGCCCAGATAATAATCAGGAAAGGAATGCAGTCTGGTGGTACTGGTGTCATCACTCTGGTTCTTCTGAAGCATCAGGGATGATCTTTGTCAACCATGGGAGCTGATCTCTATCACATCAGCCTGATATTGGTGAGCTCACAACACTTCAAAATTAACTCCTTTCAGGCAGTTGTATAGTGGAAAGAACAAAGTTTAAGATTATATGCAGCAGGGTACAGTGACACATGCCTGTAGTCCCAGCTACTTGGGAGGCTAAAGCAAGAGGATCACAAGTTCAAGGCCAACCTCAGCAATTTAGCGAGACCCTGCCTCAAAAATAAAAATAATAAGAAGGTCTGGGGGTTGTAGCTCAGTGGGTAGAGCATTTGCCTAGCAGGCTAAAGGCCCTAGGTACGATTCACAGTACCACCACCACCACCAAAAAAAAGAGAAAAAATATTATGTATAGTATAATAAATCATAACACAAATATGAAAGTGTACTTTAGAGAGAAGTTTCTTGGACTTTCAAGGCTTGACTATATTTTTGTTTGTTTGTTTTAGTTTAGGTAGACACAATACTTTTATTTTTATGTGGTGCTGAGGATCAAACCCAAGGCCTCACTCATGCTAGGCAAATGCTCTACCACTGAGCTACAACCCCAGCCCTTGACTATATCTTGATTGAATGTATTTAGTAAAGAATGCCAGTCAGAAGGAGGTTTGGTTGGGTAAGGAAAACTTGCAAAACATCAGGAACCTTAACCTGAATACTGGGTATTCAAGTCCAGTGACCACGATGATTCTTGTAATGACACAGACACATCAGGCCATGTTAGACTGGTGCCATTGCTTCATCCAGCTCTCCTTGCCCTGAGTTTACACTTGTTATGCTTCTGGTTGTTATTTAGATTTCACATAGATTTATGTTCAGAGAGAATGTGCTGGTCATGCTAACTTAAAATATTCTATTCCCTGTGATGTTATTCTTACTTTTATTTATTTATTTTTGCAGTACTAGGGATTAAATTCATTGGTACTCTACCACTGAGTTCCATCTCTAGCCCTTTTAATTAATTTATTTTTAAATTTTGAGATAGGGTCTTGCTAAAGTTGCTGAGACTGCCCATGAACTTGTGATCCTCCTGCCTTGGCTTCCCAAGTAGCTGGCATTAATAGGTGTGTCCCCATCCCCCAGTTCAATTGATATTTTCTATTATTAGAGGATAATTTTTATATTTTAAAAAATACTTCTAGGCTGGGGATATAGCTTAGTAGTAGAGTGCTTGCCTAGAATGTATGAGGCCTTGTGTCCAATTCCCAGCAACACACATACATGCTTCTATTGTTATACTTGTAGCATCTATAACATTAGTTCCTTTTATGTATGTCTTCTTGCACCAAACTCTACATACATTGAAGGCAAAGAGTAAGTTTGAGTCAACTCTGAACCTATGGTACTGAATACAAGTCTGAGACATAATGGATATTCAGTATGAGTTGGCTAAATCTGAATCATTCTGTGCAGAGCTAGCCAATGACTCTCTTTGGGTGTTGTGCATGTAAAGATAACTAAAAGCTCTGTATTAATTACCACTTCTTTTCTACTCCACAGCACACTGAAGAAGACTTCAAGGGAAGGTTCAAAGCTCGGCCAGAACTAGAAGAGCTGTTGGCCAAGTTGAACTAGTTATTGCAGGCCCTTTCATGCCCCAGCACTGGTGATATTAAGTGCCAAGGAGAAGAGCTTTCAGATGGTCGGGGTTAAGCAGGAGACCCTGGCTCTTAGATTTCATAAGTACCCATTCCCACATCAAGGAATTCTTCTCTGTAGCATGGCTGCACTTGCCAGTTCTTACCACATACCTTTGTGATAACACAGGGTATCCTCTAATAAAAATCTGCTACTGTTGTTGTGTATGTGTGTGTGTGTGTGTGTGAGAGAGAGAGAGAGAGAGGGAGAGAGAGAAAGAGAGAGAAAGGGAGAGACAGAAAGAATGAGTAAGAGAAGGGAGTGGTGGGAGGAAAAAGGCCATCTTGCCATCCTGGGGAGTATTTTTTTAAAATATTTTTTTAGTTGTCAATGGATCTTTTACTTAATTTATTTATATGTGGTGTCAAGTATTGAACCTAGGGCCTCACACATGCCAGGCAAGCACTCTACCACTGAGCCACAACTCCAGCCCCTGTGGAGTATTTTTAAGTAAGGGATTCTTTTTTCCCTTTGCATGATGCTTTAGTATAAAAGCATGTATCCTTTCTATATTTCTTCAGTTTAAAGCAATCTCTCATGGAGTCCTATAGTGAAGTATGGATGATAGCATGAGTATATTCTCTGTATTAATTTGTTTTCTATTGCTATAATGAAATACCTGAGGCAGGGATTTAAAAAAAATTTTTTTAGTTGTAGATGGACACAATACCTTTATTTTATTTATTTTTATGTGGTCGTGAGGATTGAACTCAGTGCCTCCCACATACTAGGCAAGCACTCTACCACTGAGCCACAACCACAGCCTGGCTTTTTTTAATAAAGGGGTTTATTTAGCTCACAGTTCTGAAAGTTCAAGCATGGCACCAGCATCAGCTCAGCTCTGTGAGGGCCCCATTTACTGTATCACAATATGGCAAAAGGCACCATGTGGGAGCACATAAGAAAGGGAGAAACCACATGGCAAGACAGGAAACCAGAGACCAGAGAGTGGCTAGTCTTATGCTCTTTAAAACAACCTACTTTCTTTCTTTCTTTTTATTGTTTGTTCTATTTAGTCATACATAACAGCAGAATACTTTTTGATTCATTGTACACAAATGGAGTACAACTTTTCATTTCTCTGGTTGTACGTGATATAGAGTCACACCATTCATGTAATCATACATGTACATATCGGGTAATGATGTTTGTCTCATTCCACCATCTTTCCCATTCCTCTGCCCCTTCCCCTCCTCTCATTTCCCTCTATACAAACCAAACTTCTTCCATTCTTCCCTTACTCCCTGCCCCCACCCCCGCATTACGTATCAGCATACACTTATCAGTGAAAACATTTGGCCTTTTGTTTTTTGAGATTGGCTTATCTCACTTAGCATGATATTCTCCAACTCCACCCATTTACCTGCAAATGCCATAATTTTCTTCTTTATGGCTGAGTAATATTCCATTGTGTATACATACCACAGTTTCTTTATCCAGTCATCTATTGAAGGATATCTAGGTTGGTTCCACAATCTAGCTATTGTGAATTGAGCTGCTGTAAACATTGATGTGGCTGTGTCACGGTAGTATGCTGATTTTAAGTTCTTTGGGTATAAGCCAAGGAGAGGGATGGCTGGGTCAAATGATTGTTCCATTCCAGGTTTTCTAAGGAATCTCCATACTGCTTTCCAGAGTGCCTGCACCAATTTGCAATCCCACCAGCAATGTATAAGTGTACTTTTTCCCCCACATCCTCATCAACACCTATTGTTGTTTGTATTCTTGATAATAGCCATTCTGATTGGAGTTAGATGAAATCTTAGGGTAGTTTTGATTTGCATTTCAGTGATTACTAGAGATGTTGAACATTTTTTCATATATTTGTTGATCGATTGTATATCATCTTCTGTGAAGCACCTGCTCAGTTCCTTAGCCCCTTGATTGAGTGGAACAACCCACTTTCAAAGGCTCCCAAGAGAACTACATTAATACCTTCCCAGGGAAAAGCCTTCAGTGACCTAAACACCTTCTACTAGGCATTACTTCTTTCACTTCTTGAAATCACCACACTGGAGACCAAGCTTCCAGCACATGAACCCTTGGGAGACACATTCAAACTGTATCCAAATCATAGCAGTATCTATGGCACTCTCTATGGGTACAAGTGATGGGAAAGGAGATTTTGACGTTATATATGGAAAATTCTCCATATGGAAATGAGGTCTATCCATACACAAAATAAATTCTTTGTGGGTTAGTGAGTAATTTGACATAAGTATTCAGGTAAAGGTTACATAACTGATAAGTATGCCTGGAATGAGATTAAGCAAAGCATTGAAAGATGATCTTTTTTAAATTTTTTGTATTTGCTAATGGACAGCATGCCTTATTTATTTTTGTTGTGCTAAGGATCAAACCCAGTGCCTCACTCATACTAGGCAAGTGCTCTGCCATTGAGCTACAGCCCCAGCCCTGAAAGTTGATCTTGATCAAGGGTTAGCAATCTACTGTCCATGAACCAAATCCTACTCACTGCTTCTTTTTTTTTTTTGGACTGGGGATTGAACTCTGGGGCACTCAGCCACTGAGCCATATCCCCGGCCCTATTTTGTATTTTATTTAGAAACAGGATCTCACTGAGTTGCTTAGCACCTCGCCCATACTGAGGCTGGCTTTGAACTCACGATCCTCCTGCCTCAACCTCCCAAACCGCTGGGATTACAAGCGTGCACCACCACGCCTGGCTTTGTTTTTTAAAAGAAATAATTTATTGAAGGAAAATTCACATACCACAAAAGTAGCCATTTTAAAATAAATAATTCAGAGGCATTTAGTACATTCAGCATGTTGTGAAAAACACCTCTTACCTAGTTCCAAATTCCCATTCTGTTTTTGTAAATAAAGGTTTATTGGAACAGAGGCATGCTCATTCACTTAATATTATCTATGGCTGCTACAATGATAGAGTTGAGTAGTTGGAACAGAGTTCATAAAGCTAAAACATTTTCTGGTCCTCTGTAGGAATGGTTTGTCAAACCCTTGTCTAAATGATTGATTCTCAAACTTTGGCATACATCAGGAGGGAGTTTTAAAGCACAAATTGCTTGATTTCATAGGTATGGAGTGAGGATCCAGAATTTGCATCTCATGAGTTCCCAGGTGATGATGTTGCTGCTGGTCCTGGGTTACCTCGGAAAACTAGTAGTCTAGGTGATCTCTAATGTTCTTGCTCTTCTGAGCCCTAATGCATTCATACTTTCATGCAGAATAGCTATCATTTATTGAGTTAGACCTTGTGCTAAGTACACATTCATTCTAATCCTCTCACTAGTCTTCCAGGGTGTGTATGTATCTACCTGTGTATATGTACATGTGAGTATGTTTTAACCTTGTGGCTGCTGTGACCAAAAGGACTTGACAGGAATAATTAGAGAAGGAAAAGTTTATTTGGGCTTATGGTTTCAGAGGGCTCAGTCCATAGAAGGCTGGCTCTATTCCTTGGAGCTCAAGGTGAAGCAGAACATCATGGCAAAAGGGAATGGCAGAGGAAAGTAGCTAGAGACATGGCTCCAGTATACAGAGAAAGAGACTCCATTCACCAGGGATAAAAAATACACCCTGAAGGCCTGCCCCCAATGATTCACCTCCTCCAGCCACACCTTACCTGCTTAGAGTCACCATTCAGTTAATACCTATGAGGAATTAACAACCCAATCATTTCACCTCTAGACCTTCTTGTATTGTCCCACACATGAGCTTTTGAGGGATACCTCTTATCTAAACCATAATAGAATACATGTATCTCTCTGGCTCACTCATTCTCCTATTTTGCTGTATATATTATACAAATTATCTTTAAGGTTATTGGTATTATCCCAGTTTTACAGATGAGAAGTGACCTGCTAGGGTAAAACAACTGATAAGAAGCAGAACCTCTTTACCCTCTACTTCTAGCCTTCTCCGGGGTGTCCCTAACCAGATGTCTGTGGGAGCTTAGCACATTCTCAACATTGCATGTATATTTCTAACACTCATAGCTTCATACCTGAAGTTATTTTGGGTTTTTTGCTTGGTCTCCACAGTCGATAAGAGGAAACTCAGACTTCTTCCCAAGGTGAACATTATGGAAGGCTGTCAAGATAGCAGATGCCCTTAAATTAAAATGCTTCTCTGGCGGGGCACAGTGTGCTGCACTGTAATTCCAGCAGCTTGGGATACTGAGGCAGGAGGATCGCGAGTTCAAAGCCTACCTCAGCAAAAGTGAAGCGCTAAGCAACTCAGTGACACACTGTCTCTAAATACAAAATAGAGCTGGGGATGTGGCTCAGGGGTTAAGTGCCCCTGAGTTCAATACCTGGAACCAAAAAAAAAAAAAATTTTCCTATTGCTAAATCTCCCTTATGGAAGATAAAAGAGCAGCCGCTAATGGTTGAGTGTGAAGCTGGGGGATAGATAGTGATATGAAGAGTTAATATATGCATGTGTATACACAAATATTGTCCCCATAGCATATGTGCAATGTCACATGGGTTCCATTTAGGAACCTGAGAAACCCACCAGATTCCAGTTACCCAGTTTTCCTTGTTACCAATATGTAGAAACAGGACTTACTTTCATAAAATGGGTAAGATACTGGAGCAAGTGCAAGTTAGAGGCCCAGAGAAAGCAATGCTTTGCCCCAGGTCACAGGGCATCTCGATGGCAGAGCAGCAGCAGAATTCAGATCTGATGTACCAGTCCATTCCTTCCCATCATATCACTGTGGGATGAATTAGGTTTATCTTAAATAGGAGACAGCTGGATTCTGTCACTTGGAGCCCTTGTGTCACTAACCTAGTTGATTTATCTTCTCACTGGAGTCAAAGGGCTTTTATTACTCATAATGAGTCTACTCTAAGAAATGGAAATTGCTCTTAATGTTCCATCCTAGTAAAGGACAGGAGATAGTCGTAGTATTGCTATAACCTCAGAGTTACAAAACAATTACAAGCTTCATTTGACTCTCTAGAGTGAGGCCCAGGGGGATATGGACTTTCTGAGGACCACATGGCTGTGAAATCAAATGGAACACAAATTTCCTGGTTCCAAGCTGAAAATACCTTTCCCTCTCTTCTTGAGGCAACCTATTACAAGAGGCAGACAAACCTAGGTGGTGCTTGGGCCTCTACATTTATTAGTTTTAAGGTCCTTTGTGAGTTTTTTTTTCTGGTGAATTAATATCATTGAACTTCAGTTTTCTGATCTATAAAATGGATAATCCTTTCTTAGAGTTTGAGACAGAGATCTATAACAGGCTGGCCAAGTGCTTGATAAATGTGATTTTCTTCCCTTCTAAACAACTTCAGTATATATTTTTAAAAAGATTTCTTTGAGATCTAATTTATACATAGTGAAATACAGACCTTAAGTGTATATTTGATCAGTTTTGAAACTGATCTGGCTTTTTTGGAGGGGCAGCAGGTACTGGGGATTGAACTCAGGGGGACTCAACCACTGAGCCACATCCCCAGCCCTATTTTGTATTTTATTTAGAGACAGGATCTCACTGAGTTGCTTAGCACCTCATTTTTGCTGAGGCTGGCTTTGAACTCATGATCCTTCTGTCTTAGCCTCTCAAGCTGCTGGGATTATAGGTGTGCACCACTTTGCCTGGTGAAACTGATCTGTTCTGAAAATGTATTTACCTGTGAAACCCACCATTCTGTCAATTACCCCAGAAAGCTCCCTCATATTCTTTAAGTCATTCTCCTCTAAAAGCAACCACTAATCTCATGTCTATTGCCATATCTAGTACTGCAATTAATCTCATAAAATATATGCTTTCCTGTGTCTTACTTCATTTATCCATTTTGTTACATGTATCAGTAGTTCATTCCTTCAGTATACTTTTAGTTTTGAATGCCCCAGTTAAAAAATTTCCAGTAGGGTGCTGGGGATGTAGCTTAGTGGTAGAGTGTCTGCCTGCTATGTATGAGCCCTGGGTTTGAACCTAGCACTGCAAAAAAAGATTTACAACAGTGCTTCCTGCTTTATGTAGATACCTGTGAATAAATAAGCAAAAAAAAAAAAAAAAAAAAAAAAATTCCTAATAGGACCATGAAAACAAAAGGGATAGGGAAGGAGAAGTCAGTGGATTAGAAATCAGAATAGCTGGATTCTAGGCTTGGCTCTATCAATACATAACCTTTGGGATAATCCATTTTAGTCTTCATTTTACACATGAGTTAACTGGCCCAGGGAGGGAAATAGACTTGTCTAAAGTCAACCATTTAGCCAGTGGCAGAGTCAGGGATTGTTCCGTGTTACTCAATTCCTAGTTCATTGCATATAATAGATTTTTAGAAGTGGATTTTTATGTAGATCAATAACTTTCAAGGGCAGAGTGCCTGGGTCAAATCAGCAATTTTCTTAGTTAAGGCCAGCAGATTACTCAGCTACATGTTTTAGTCCTTTCCTTGTGGGTAAGGATGTCTGTTCTTCTGCCTTAGAAACTTGAAAAATGGCCAGTTGTGGATTCTAAAAGGGTATGTTTTAGTCAATGAAAAATGAAATCTAGGTATTTTGATTATTTGGACGCTGTAGCAAAGCTAAGACCTCTGTCTCCTCTTTCTAGGACAGAGTGTAAAGGAAAGCCGTCTGAGTAGGCATTAGGGGTGTCTAGAACTAGACCAGCTGGAAAGACATCACAGGCAGAAAGTGGCCAATGTGTCTTGGGCTTGTTTAATGAGTACTTTGATTTCTTTTTGATGTTTTCATCTCCAATTGTCTGATTGTCCCACAGAATCTGAAATGATTCGTTTAGCTGTTACACTCCCCCTGGAATAATTTATTCTCAGACATTTCCACTCACTTTAAGGAATCAGCTCACCATTCAGGCAGAATGCCCAGGATCTGCAGAATGAATATTCTTTAAAAAATAGCTGCTAAAAAGGGAAAATCCTTTCCACTTCCTCTGCCTCCTGTAAATCTTGCAGAGAAAGGAGCCCCAGCTTTCTCTACAGAGGGAAAGTGTAAGGTTTCAATTTGGACTCATCCCATTCTTTTTGGATTTCTGAAGTCAGAGCTCAAGGGCGTAGTCTAGCAACTTCACTTGAGGGAGAGACAGAAGTATCTTCTTACTCATCTAGTAAAACACATTGCAGTGTACCTACATACTGAGTACGAGGCCAAATCCCTGACCAAGGACCTTGCAGGGAAGAGCTTAGCCATCAGTGTGCCCTAGGTCTAGTTAAGAGACACCCAGCCAAGAGGTCTCTCCACTCATTGCTTGCACTGCATTTCTTCCCAGGAGTGACCCAAAGCTGTCAGAGGTAAGTGTGGATTATATAGGGAGAAGCACAGAGCAGAGAACAGTCTAGACTTTACAGCAAGATAAACCGGGAACCCAATTCTTAGGTCTGACCTTTATTTCCTTCTCTGTGAAGAGAAATGAATGCTGTTGTGAGGATTAGATTAGACAGCCTACCTCAGGACAGTTACTAGCACCCAAGGATGGGGTGCCAGACAAGGTCATCACTAACATTAATTCTTTCAACAGTTCTATGAGGGAGGCTTTGAAGCTTGTGAGGAAAGCATACACACACACACACACACACGAGAAAAAAGATTTTGAGATGTTAAGTAACTTTTCCAGTCAGGTGTGGTGGTGCATGCCTATAATTCCAGTAACTCAGGAGGCCAGCCTCAGCAACTTAGTCAGACCCTTTCTCAAAATAAAAAAATAAAAAGGGGCTGATGATGTAACTCAGTGGTAAACTGCCCCAGGGTTTTATCCCCAGTACTTAGAAAAAAAAGTGTCCAAAGTCACTCAGCTTAAGTAGCATAACTGGGACTTGAAGACAGTTTATCGTATGGATTGAGAGCACAAACTTTAGAACTAGATTGCCTGAATTAAATATTCAATAAATATTAGTTAAAATCATTCAATAGCTGGGGATATAGCTCAGTTGGCAGAGTACTTGCCTTGCATGCCCAAGGCCCTGGGTTCTAATCCCCAGCACGACCAAAAAAATTTAAAAAACAAAAAAATAAAATTATTCAATAAATAGTGACTATTTTCATTCATTTCTCGTTACTAGGGGTTGAACCTGGGGTACTCTTACTACCTGGCTACATCCCCAGTTTTTTTTTTTTTTTTTTAATATTTTTTAGTTTTGCATCTTTTATTTATATGTGGTACTGAGGATCAAACCCAGGGCCTCATACATGCCAGGCAAATTCTCTACCACTGAGTCACAACCCCAGCCCTCCCAGTTTATTTTTTTAATTTTGAGGCAAAGTCTCACTAAGTTGTCCAGGATGGCCTCAAACATGTGATTCTCCTGCCTCAGCCTCCTGGGCTGTTGGGATTACAGGTGTATGCTGCCACACCCAGCTGTTTTTCCTGTTTTGTTTTGTTTGGTTTGGTATTAGGGATTTAACCCAGGGGTATTTACCAGAGCTACATCCCTAGCCCTTTTTTATTTTGAAACAGGGTTTCACTAAGTTGCTGAGAACCTAGCTGATTTGTTGAGGCTGACCTTAAAGTTGCAATCCTCCTGCCTCAGCCTCCTGAATCACTGGAATTACAGTCCTGCACCATCTTGCCTGGCTCCAGGGGATTGAACCCAGGGCCTTGTACATGCGAGGCAAGCACTACCAACTGAGCTATATCCCCAGCCCTCTCCAGCTGTCATTTTTAAAGGCTCAACTCCACTAACTCCTTCCTCTTCTTTGAGATGCTTGGTGACAGCTCTAGAGCACACTGCTTGCCCCCTTTGATGACCCACAGCATTGAGTACACATGAACTTACAGAAATACATATCTACATATTTGCCTGGTCATCCCCTTTGACCTGAAATAGGATTCTGTTGTTTCTTTAACTCCTCATGCCTTCTCCCCACTTCTTGCCCTCTTTCCTAAAAATACCAACACAAAGGTTTAGATTTTAGGGCCTACTATATTTCGGGTTCAGGTTTCTAAAATGTAGGTGCTCAAAAACTATGTTATTAATAATGATGAAAGCATTCTAGCTTCTATGGTTGGAGCCACTTCCCCAGCCTTCCTCCCATTCCCAAATGCCTCAAGGGGCCACTCAGGAATAGTCATTGGTCTCACTGAAGAAGAGTGAGAAGTGATGGCAACTGTTATGAATAGAACACAAGTCTTTGAAAAGAGGCAGTATTATTCAGTGCCAGCCATTTGTTGTTAAGTAGGAATATAAGCTCTGTGTAGACAGCATCTCCATTTTTCAAAAGCTGGAAATTTGTATTTTAATGTTAAACATACTCTTAAAATGTCAGGCCAACTTTCTGTATTGGTTGAGTTGGGGAAAGATCTATTAATTCAACAGAGTCTGGCATGTAACAGGTACTCAATATTTGTTGAATAAGTTTCCATGTTTGCTTTCTTCTTCTATTAAATGGAATTTAACATCCAGAGTAGGTAATAAAAAGACAGAGGCACTCACATCACTTTTGGAAGCTAAGTGTTATTTCCATCTCTCAAACTAGACCCTAAGGAACATGAAGGCAGAGGTCACATTCCAACACAGTGCTTCTGAGATACTTGCTATTATTGAACCCATGACTGAAAAAATGAAGACCTGACTATGTAACCAATTTAACATCAGGTTGTGAATTTATTTCTAAAATTAAAATGTCCCTGTAATCTTCTTAGTACTTGGGCACACTGACCTAAGAGGTGGGTGGGGAAGCTTCCTTTACCCACCCAACCCTTTGTTATATATGGCAAATACTGGTGGAACAAGAAGGGTGAAAATGTAGAGATCTGACCATTAAAAAGTGGTAGCTCAGTGTGGTAGTCATGTCCAAACTCATGGTGTCTGGCTCTCTATCCTAGTCCCAAAGGCCATCCCCAAGTTTTATACCTCCTGGCCCATACTCCCACCGTGTGCTGGTTTCTGCAAGACCATCCTCTGGGGAAGGGAGTTTGGGTCTCAGCGGTGGGCACTGGCTTGTTCTTTCCTTCTCTGCAGCTCCTCCCGCCGCTTTGCCTGCTGTTCACTCATGCAATCCCTGAAGGCCTGCACCTGTGGCTGGCATTGCCTCCAGTCCTGGTGCTGGGCCATGCACTCCTGCACTGCAAAGTGGGAGGCAGCACAGCCAGAGCGGGAGATGAGCTGGTCCAGAGGATCTTCTTCTTCATCATCCTTCTTCACCTGTCGGGCCCAGGTATGGCCTTGAGGGACTGAGGTTGACATCCTGAAGAGTCTAGAACACCAACAGAGACTAGGTTACAGTACAAATATGATTATAATAAGGTCCCTGTGTCATAAAAAGCACCAACTAACTGCACTATTAGAACTTCCTTATGTATCTGTCTCCCCTAGAAGACTAAGGTCTTCGAGGACAGATACTGAGCCTGATTCACTTTGGTGCCCTTAGCATTAGGCCTGGCAGAGAATAGGCCTGGGACATGGTTTGTAATGAATGGCATATATTTGAGAGTGCTTTAAACAGCATTCAATAAGCTCAATGGATTCTACTAATGGAATATGAATTAGCTGAAATGTCATCTTTTTGGAGAAGCTATTTCTGACCTACCTGAAAAGAATTAACCTTTATTCTTGTCTCCTATTGGCTTTATTCTATACCTGAAGAAGAGTAAAGTTCTTGGGATGCTACCCAAATATGGGTAGGTTTTAATGCACAGGAGGAATGGAAAGAGTTCAGTGTGGATGTAATAGAGCATTCAGAGGCCAGGGCAAGAGTTGAATCTATAGAGTAAATGAAAATGCTTTGTCAACCATGCCCAAATGTGAGTTATATTTGCCAGACTATGTCCTCAATATCATCTGCTTCAGAGCAACCAAAAGAAAGTAGCAAGAGCCAGGTGCAGTGGTGCATGCATGTAATCCCCGTGGCTGGGGAAGCTAAGGCAGGAGTATCCTAAGTTCAAAGCCAGCCTCAGCAACTTAGTGAGGCTCTAAACAACTCAGTAAAACCCTTTCTTTAAATAAAAAATAAAAAGGGCTGGGGATGTGGCTCAGGGGTTAAGTGCCCCCGAGTTCAATCCCTGGTACAAAAAAAAAAAAAAGAAAAAGAAAAAGAAAGAAAAGAAAAGAAAAGAAAGTAGCAAGGAACTTAAGAAAGGTTTGAAGAGAAATGACTTTGACCTTTACACAAATTTTGTCATGATGAGCTATAAAAGAGAATTAGGACTCTTTAATGCCTCTCTTGTGTCTCATTCATTCAAAAGATGATTTTTTTTTTTTTTTGGTACTGCCAGGGATGGAACCCAGGACCTCACACATGCTAGACAAGTGCTCTTACAACTGTACTACATTCTTAGCTCCAAAAGATGATTTTTCAGGTACCTACCATGTAACATTCACTATGCTAGAATATACAGGAGTGACCAAACAAGATACAGTTCTTTCTGTCTTCATGGAGTTTACAATCTAGGTAAGTAAGCAGACGGTTTACAACAGTGTGTACAGATAATTAGGATTTGGAACACAGTGGAGGGGGAGACACAGAGCAAGAATAGGCAGACTTCCTAGAGGTGATTTCAAAAATGAGACTCAAAGGGTAAGTGGGAGTTAGCCAGAGATGAGAAGAATATTTCTGGCCAATGGAAGACAGAGACAGAATTTGACTCAGAAGAGGAATCAAACATTCAGTGATGGGCCTGAGGGTGCAGCTCACTGGTTGAGAGTGTGTCCTACAAGTGTGAGGCCCCAAGGTTTAATCCCAAGCACCACAAAACACACAAAGAAAAAAACCTTCACGAACTTGAGAAAACATGAGAATATGACAAGAAATGAAAATTGGTAAAATAAGCACCTGATCATATAGGAAGGCTTTGCAGGCCATATTAAGGAGTTTAAGATTTTATTCTAAGAACAATGGGGAAATCACATGAGGGATTTAAGTGCTCTACATATCTACACAAAATTCATTTCTTCTGGAGGCAGTATAATTTAAGGGAGGAAAGGAAATTGCTTTGAAATAGACATGGATTAGAAACTTTACGTCGTCACTGCTTCATTCGATGCCCTTGTGCAAGTCACTTAGAAATCTCTTCTGAAAAACAGATGATAATGCTTGTCAGGAGACTGGCACGAACAAAGGTTTCAATAAATGATAGTTCCTATTTCTGTACGTTTCCTCTTCCCATGACACTAAAGGCCAGTGGAAGGGAAAGTACCTTGGATTCTAAACCAAGAGATCCAAATTCAAATCCCAGCACTATGTCTTACCGTTAATAATTTCCATTTTCTCATTAATAATACTTAACTCGCAGACTTTAAGTATTAACATGATGAATGAAAAATGCTTTGGACTACAACAGGACTCTGTAAACGCTAAGTTCTCCCCCTCCACCATCCTGGCTTCAGTCTCCTCTGGAGTAAAATGAGGACGACCCCTGCTCAGAGTTCAGGGCAGACCAGATGGTTGGCAACTAAACAGTGGAGGCTGGCCTGAACTAGAAAGGTATGGAAAAGACGGGAAAGCAGAGAAATCCAGGACAGGTCACCTTAAACTCCTCTGCCACTTTAAGGAGAGGACGCGTGCGCACGCGGCACCCAGCGCACTCGCGTTCTAGTCGGCAGTGCCTCTCGGCGGCGCAGGGACTAGACTGTGGTGCTCACGGAAAAGACGGGAGGAGAGGACCCGAACCGAGCGACGGCGCAGGTTGTGCAGTCAGTCAGACATCCTCAGCGCCGCTCCACAGGAACCAGCCCCTCATGGTAGCACGCCCACGGAAAGGCAAGGTAACCCACTCTGCATTTTCACTGGTGGCTTCTCGGTGTAGATCCCGCCCTCCGTTCTCACCGCCTGTTGTGGGGATCCACTTCCGGGAAGGGGCGGAAGAGGCGGGTTGGTGGAGGCGGGGTCAAGATGGCGGCGCCTTTGAGGATTCAGAGCGACTGGGCCCAAGCCCTCAGGTGAATCCAGGCCCAAATCAGGGTCAGAGGAGGCGGGTAACGGATGTTGCCTTAGTGTCAAGGAGAGCCATGCCTGGTCCTGTACATCCACAGGGGTTAACCTATCAATTGTCGAGGGAGCTGGAGGGCACAAGGTCCAGAAAAAGAAGTCCTAAACCCGCATGGTCATTGCTTTTCCTTTGCAGCTGTCCTGAGGTCAAGGGAATACGTATGCACTGTGTGATCCCTGCGTTAGAATAGTGTCAATGAGTCGGACAAAGGGAAGCTGGAAGCCAGGAGGAAGTTGGTCAAATAGTCATTTAGAAAATATTTGTTGGTTATCAGTTATTACTAAAAGTCCCGGTACTCACCACCACTTTGTGTATGTTATGGACCCATTTTCGTTGACCCCTAGCGCTATATTCGATGTATTGCACGATTCTGTTCAGGAAACCATGTAACACCTGCCGTGTCCAGGTCCTGTCCTTAGAGCTCAGTGGAGCTCAGATGTGTATTCTAAATTTTTAAAAAATATTTTTTTTAGTTGTCAGTGAACTTTTATTTAATTAGCTAACTTATTACATGTGATACTGAGAATCCAACCTAGTGTGTCACACATGCTAGGTAAGTGCTTTACCACTGAACTACAACCCCAGCCTGTGTATTCTAAATTGAAGAGATGGTTCCTGCCCTTCAAGAAGGTGACATTTTAACTGGAACTACACAGCAAACCATTCGTTCATTTAGTATATATTTGTTGATCGTATCTTGTGCCAATTATTTCTCAGGATGAATACAGCAGTGCCATAGTGAGAATTGTTATTACTAATTGATTAGTAACTATTATCACCATTGAAATAATGGTGAAGATGAATGAATCACTGCCTCCTGTATTTAAGAAATTTATACTTTGGTAGGTAGGACTAAACCAAAATAGAAATTACTTATTTAGATGCAAAATTTGATAAGTAATAAAGGATAACAGTAACAATAAGTGCTACAGGGAACCTAG
The DNA here is from genome assembly GCA_020662805.1 of Glaucomys volans. Taxonomy (NCBI): domain Eukaryota; kingdom Metazoa; phylum Chordata; class Mammalia; order Rodentia; family Sciuridae; genus Glaucomys; species Glaucomys volans. Next base: position 479,482 of record JAJEJO010001070.1, read on the forward strand.
GCAATCATGCAGGCTTAGAATCAGAGGATAAAATTTGTGTAAGATCATGCAGCTACTCATGTGATAGAAGGCTGCTATAAACCTAGAGCTTTCTGTCTTAAAAGTCTAGGTCCTTTCCATCATACCCTAAGGGATCAGGATTTAGAGGTTTTGGGGAGGTACATTCTAAAACATGTTAAAAGTCATCATGAAGTTTTAGAAAGTACACATATTGTGTACCATTTCCGGATTTCAATTCTTACTTCATAGCTAGGTGGTTTGGGGCGAGTCACTTCTCCCAGAGCTTCAGGTTTTTGCATTTAATATGGGGATGATAAAAGGTACCTTGTTTAATTGTTGTAAGGAATAATTATGCCATATGCAAAATGCCTAACACTTCTGTTTTAGTGATCTCATTAAATACCTAAATATAAATAATCTTGATTTTTTTTTTCAAAGTGAGCTCCTTATTGGTCAAAGTATTTGAGCATTAATTTAACAACTGATATCTGTTCATTAAGTACTTAATCCACAAATATTTCTTTCACAATAAAATTTGTCTTAAAATAATGTATGCCTGGATGGGGCTAGATCATGTTTAGGTACGGTGAACAAACTGAAGATTATATGACCTTTCTCCCCAGTAGCATTCTTTTCATCTTTGTATGAGCCTAATTAGGCTTTTGTCTCTCTTATAGGAAAGATGAAGGGGAGGCCTGGCTGAGCTGTCACCCTCCAGGTAATGTCTATAAATCTGTTTGTTCTACCTTTAGAGAAAGATTTACTACCCCTAAAACAAAGCTTCCTACTTTCTGCTGGCTCATCCTTCTGGCACAATGCTTATAGTTTACAAACATGCTTGACCAGTTTGTGTTTTACTGAAATAATTCCCACTCCTCTATTCTAGAAGGGCTTCAGATTGGGTTTTCCATTTGGCAACTGCAGATGTTTATGGAGATACGATTAACGCTTTTGTGTGTGTTTGTGTGTGTGAAAAGGACAGAGAATGTGTGTATGAGTAAGATATTAGGGATTGAAACCAGAGCCTCTCATACTTTAGGCAAGTGGTCTACCACTGAGCTACATCCCCAACCTTTTTTTTTTGCTTTTTTGAAGCAGAGTCTCACTGAATTGTCCACACTTATCTCCAACTTTTGAACCTCTTGCCTCAGCCTCTCCTTGTGCTGATGCATTTTAATTAGTCCAGTAGTCTTGATGTGTTGTATTCTACAGGGTTGGGTTTTTTTTGAGTGGTACTGGCTATTGAATTTAGGAGCACTCTACCATTGAGCCATATCCTCAGCCCTTCTCATTTTTCATTTTGAGACAAGGTCTCACTAGATTGATGAAGCTGGCCTTGAACTTTGATCCACCTTCCTTAGCCTCCTGACTAGTTGGGATTATAGGCCTGTGCCACTGCATCCAGCTGAGAAAATATTTTAAACATTAAATCTTCTTTGAGGAAATTAGTGCTGTATGGATGAAGAAAGAGTGGTAGCTAGAAGTCTCACAGTCCAGAGTTTTGTTTTGTTTTCAAAGATGGAAAATAATTGAAGAAAGAGCAATTTTAAAAAAACAGCTAGATGTGGTGGCACATGCCTGTAAT
>JAJEJO010001072.1:0-36449 GCA_020662805.1 Glaucomys volans
GTATAATTTTCCATTCTGCTTCTTGAAAAGGGGAAACACCCTACGAGATCAAGATGATTAATTTGAATTGTATAGAATTTGAGAGTATTACATAGAAGTACTTTATTGAATGACACTGGTGTTAGAATTTAAGTTGGTTTGAGTTTTTATTAGAATTAGCTCATTGAATATCTAGCTGGAAGTCTAAGCTTCAGGCAAAACTGAAATGGACAATTGAATGGAAATATATCTCTTTAACGTATAAGCCTTGACCTTTGACACGACTGAACTTCCCTCCGTGCCATGTGTGGGTGCAGACAGGCTCAGCAGAAGAAACACAATGCCTCCAATGCAGGAAGACATGAGTCTTTCTGGGAAACAGTGGGCATGGGATATTTGCATTGCTGTCATATGGAATTCAGTGAAGAGATTTGAAAAAGTTCAACTGTGCTTTCTCTAAAACCACACCAGACCTGCTGCATGTTTGGTGTTAACCAGTTTGTGAGTAGCTGTAGTTTCCCTTTCTTTAAAAGATTTTTAAAAAGGTTCAGAGATTTCCCTATACTTCCAATAACATTGCATATTGACATCAACTACTTCAGACTCTGCCATGTATTTATAAGCTTTGGAAATATAATCTACTAGCAAATAAGCCAGCTATTTTATAGGAATTACTAATTTAATCCTTACAACTCTATATGGGAATACTAAGATAATCCTTATTTTAAACTGAGGCATAGAGTGATTCAGAAACTTGTACAGGATCATAAATCTTGCAACAGCAATGTTACTATACTCAGGAAGCCTGATTTCAGAGTTCACCTTCTCAGTCATTATGTAGTTAGCTTCGATTATGAAGCTCTCCATATGCTGATTTTCCAGTATTGTGATACTAGCTCAGAATGGATGATTGGTTATAATGTATCTATTAGAGAAGATCAGATGTGATCTGGATAAAAAGAAACTACTCTATCATCAACTTCTCAATGTCTATCATGATTACTACAATCTTTGTGTAATTTATTGAATGATAATTTAGATTAAAACAGCATTTCTTCATAGAAACCCTGGTATACACAGATCTACTTTTCAGCATCAGAGACATTATTTTCTGAGGCTTGTTAGAGATTCTGGAAATATTTTTTGAGTGCCTTTGGGCTAGGAACCTTAGGAGATTAAAAGTTGAATATGGAAAATATATCCTTCAGGCAAATTTTTTTTTAAATAAAGGGGCTAAAAATACTATTTATTGTTAAGCTGTGGAAATGGTTCTTAAGGAAAAGATGAGCATAAGCAAAGTCATGCAGCAGACACTCTATAAATATCTCGTTAGCAAATGCATGAGAATGTCCACCTATTGGATACCTACTATTTGCTGGGTGCTTTGCACATATTGCCTCAATTAATTCTGGCAGTGACCATGCAGGGTGTGGATGAATTCAATCTCTCTGTCTCATTTTTCTCATCTCTATGTAGTGGTTAATATCCCCATTTTTGCATAGCATAATAAGCACTTAAAATTATTATTTTTTGCACAGCTATTATAAACCCTAAAAGAAATAATATGTGTAAAGTGTAACAAGATCTGATATCTAGCAAGTATTTGGGAAATGTTTGCTAGTTATCATTCATTCATCCAACTATCATTTTATCTTTCTATCCTCTGATCAATGTTTTCCCCAGTTCCTAGTTCATGCCTTATTCTCATTCTTATCTCAGCTTCTTCATGTGTGAGTGTGCACCAAAATGGGAGCCACATCCTTGTGGCTGTGGTGAGAAGTTAACAGCTTTGATACTGCACAGTACTTAGAACTGTGTTGGGTACAAACTAAGCACACCATAGATGGTTATCTGTATTAGTCACTATCACTATAGTCCAAGATACCCAGAATCCTTATCATCCTATGACTCTGTGGTCAGCCCTACCTCCCTACTGTCTTCCTTTCTTCACATCTACCTTCTAATCCTTTTTTTTTTTTTTAACAAAAGTTAAGATATCTTCTGAGAAATGAAATTCAGAGCAGGTCTCACTCTAGATTAAAACTCAACAATATCTTCCCAAGTTTGTCACCTGTATACAAGCTCTACATGACCAAGCCCAGTCTTCCTACCTGACTTGACTGACTTCTCCTACACCACCAGTCACCCTGACCATCTCTGCATTCCTCACACATGTCAAGCTCATTTCTACCTCAGGCCTTTGCACATGTACTTCCCTCTGACTGGGATGCTTGTTGGTGTGGATATGAGGTGTGCCCTGAATTAGTCAGGGTTCTCAAGGGGAAACAGAATCAACAGGAAGTATGATTATAAAAAAGGGATTTATTAGATTGGCTTACATGACCAGATGCTGGATAGTCCACAATGGCCGTCTGTAGCTGGATTGCTGGAAGAACCAGAAGATGTGCAATCGAAGATGCAGAAACCCCATAACAAGACAGATCAACATTGCTACCCTAGTCCAAGACCAAGTCTTCTGGAAACTCCCTCTAGAATCACTGGCAGAGTCCGCCTTGTAAGAGTGAAGAAGCAAAAGTCTGATATCTTCAGACGAAGCAGCAATCGAGAACCCATTCGAGTAGAGCCAAGCTTACATCTGCATCTGCTTCCTTGTTTTTCCAACTTTTAACTCCATCCAAGTCACTATCCTATTGGGCGGTGCTGGCCATGCTTAGGGAGGGTCTCCACTTCAGTTCACTATCCCACATTCCAATCATTCCTAGACACACCCTCATTGACACACCCAGAAGCCTCTTAATAATCACATACCTTAATCCAATCAAATTGACAATTCAAATTAACAATCACACCTCCAAATAGTTCATGTGACAATGCAGGAATGTTCGAAGGGGAAGTGATTAGATTATGAGAGCTATAACCTCATTGGTGAATTAATCCATTTGATGGATTAATAATTTGAATGGACTAATGGGTGACAAGTGTAGGTATAAGGGTATGGCTAGAGGAAGTGGGTCAATGGTGGGTGTGCCCTGGGGTCCTCCTTCTCTCTCTCTCCTTTCTAGTTCCATGAATGGAGCAGTTTTCTTCTCCTGCACACTTCTGCCTCACCTAGAGCAATGGAGTTAGCTGATCATGGACTAAAACCTCTGAAATTATGTACCCAATAAACTTTTCCTCGTATAAGTTGTTATCATCAGGTTTGTTTGTTTGTTTGTTCTTTGGTACAGGGGATTGAACTCAGGGGCACTCAACCATTTAGCCACATTCCCAGCCCTATTTTATATTTTTATTTAGACAGTGTCTCACTGAGTTGTTTAGTGCCTCACCACTGCTGAGGCTGTGTTTGACCTCATGAGCCTCCTATTTTAGCCTCCGGAGCCACTGGGATTACAGGCGTGCAGCTATTGTGCCATACTTTCTTATCAGATATTTTGATCATGGTGACAAAAAACGAACACAGTGCTCTTCCTCAAGATCTTTTTTTTTTTCAATAGAAAAAAAAAATCAATCACTGGTGGTTGATCTCAGTTTTTTCTTTTAAAATAATTTATTTGTTCCCTCAAGGTCTTGGCATGGCTCATTGTTATCATTAGGTCTCTGAATGCTGTTTCCCCAGATACTCCTTTCCTAATCACCCAACCTCAAGTAACTCTTTAGCCACTCTTTACTAGATTTTCCTATTTTATTTCCCTTATAACAGCTATCACTCTCTTGATATTTCTATTTGTCTGTTTTTTTGTTGTTGTTTGTTTATTTTCATCTGAGGAGCATGAAAGTTTGGGGTGAATGGAGACCATGTTTGTTTTGCTCACCATTCTGAGAACTGGACTTGACAATGAGCTCAATAAATATTTGTAGTAAATCTGCAAACCAAAGATGATTAATAGGACCTACTTCACAGGGCTTTTATGAAGATTAACTGAGATAATATATGTAAACAGCTTAGGATAGTTCCTGATGCACACTGAGACCTCAAGGGAAGTCAACACTATTGGCCTCAGATAAATACAGTGCAGTATAGAGTTCCATGGTTGCCCCCAGGTAGTCCAAAGGCTAAGGTAAAGAAGTAGATGGGTCACAAATAGATCATTATAGTTCATGCTCTGATGGAAATATATATGGGAGCTTATGGGGTATAGAGGAGGGGTAATGAAAACTTACAAGGATAGAAGGCTAAATGGAGGAGAGTGATATCTAGGCAACTAAGGGGTGAAGGTATTTTCAGTCAAAGGGAGTTGCATATGCAAAGACATTTAGGGTTTTGAGGTGCTGCAAGATGTTCAGTCTTGTTAAAATTCAGAATATGTGGAGAATGACATGGATGGGCCTGGAGATGATGGTTGTGACTGCACTCTGGGGGGTTGATGAGAGTTAGTTTTCCAGGGGCCTTAACTATTTATCAAGGGCAACTCATGCAGAAGCTTCAGCAGAACCAGTGAGAGGAAAACCATCATGCAAGGTCTCTGAGCTTTTTCTTTGATAAATGATCATTACCTGTATATAAGCGATGCATATTTTCAATAACCCTACAAGATTGGCAGCACAATTATCATTGTGCCTATTTCATAGATTATTATAATAAGGCTCAGTTTCTTGGCTCTAAATTGAGTACATTTGCTATAGTACTTTGCTGGAAAATTCTGGAGGTAAGTGGGGGTGGGTCTGGAAATCTAAGATTCATCACAGATGTCACCTGTGAGTGCAGATAGATTTCCCCTTGGGTTTTAGACATTCTACTAAGTGAAGTACAAATGATAAAAAATGGGAAAGCCAAATCTCAGGGTATATGAGTGCTATGGTTTGAAAATGGCTTGGGTGTCCCCCAAGGGTCCATGTGTTAGAGGCTTGGTCTTTGGCATGGTGAAATTGGGAAGTGGGGGAAACTTTAAGAAGTGGAGCCTTAGTGGGAGGGGAGACCCTTAGGCCTTGTTGGGGCATGTCCTCAAATGGGATGAAGATAATTCTCTTTGAGATAATTCTCAGCAATTCTCCTAAGGAGAGGAACTAGACCGCTCTCTCCTCTGCTTCCTGGTTTGAGATTATCCACCATTGCAATCCACTATGAGCAGGTAAAGCACTTTGCCAGTGTTAAGATTATGTTTGGACTTTGCACTTCCAGAACTGTGAGCTAAATGAACTTTTTTTCTTGTAAGATTTGCTTGGTTAAGCCTTTAAATACAGCGATGAAAAGCTGACACAATGGTGGAAGCAATGTTTCTAGTCTGTCCTCACCCCCTTTTATCCTACCTCAACTTAAGTATATCCAAGAAATCAGAAAGGTTCCAGGGAGTTCCCTTGAGGTCCTCACTTTGGGATGCCTCTAAACTAAGTCTTCAGTTTTAACTACCCATCTCTATCTGTTGTGATTCCTCCAAATGATACAGCATTGGGAATAGTGGGAAGCACCAATTTACCAGGTTAGGTTGTTCAGTACCAGACCTTGAGAGATGCTCCTCCTCATCCTCAGCACCACCATCATCACCGTTATCATCATCATCCTTTATCAAGCTTTCTATGTGCATAACTTTGAGATGAAGTGTTCTTTATTTATTAACTCATTTGATTTCCATGACAATCTCTGGTAACTTCACTTTCCTTGCTTTACAAATAAAGCAATTGTGGTCTCAGAGAGTGTTGATAACTTGCCCAAAGTCAGTCAATTTTCTTTTCTTCTTTTCTTCTTCTTTGGTACCCAGGATTGAACTCAGGGATGCTTACCCACTGAGACACATCCCCAGACCTTTTTAAAATTTTATTTTGATAGGGGTCTCACTAAGTCACTTTGGCCCTTGCTAAGTTGCTGAGGCTGTCTCAGCTTCCCAAGGTGATGGGAATTATAGACATGTACCACCACACCTGGCAACGTCAATCATTTCTAATGTGGCAACAAATTTGAAAAATTCTGCATAGCAAAAATTAATTAATTAATTAATTAAGAGCATGAAGGGAGAGCCTACAGAATGGGAGAAGATCTTTGCCATCTGCTCCTCAGACAGGGGAATAATATTCAAAATATATAAAGAATATACTCCTATGTTGCTGGTGGAGTTGCAAATTGGTGCAACCATTATGGAAAGCTGTATGGAGATTCCTCAGAAAACTTAGAATGGAACACCATTTGACCCAGTTATCCCACTCCTTGGTTTATACCCAAAGGATTTAAAATCAACATATTACAGTGACACAGCCATGTCAATGTTTATAGTACCTCCATTCACAATAGTTAAACTATGGAACCAACCTAGGTGTCCTTGAACAGATGAATGAATAAAGAAAATGTAGTATATATATACTACATTTATTCATGTATATATATATACATTCATTCTTTATTCATGTATATATATACATATATATATATATATACACAATGGAATATTACTCAGCTTTAAATAAGAATGAAATTCTGGCATTCTATGGTAAATGGATGGAGTTGGAGAATATCATGCTAAGTGAAATAAGCCAAACCCAAAAAACTAAAGAAGGAATATTTTCTCTGATATGTGGAAGCTAATTCACAATAAGGTAGGGGAGATAGGGATGAATAGAGTTACTTTATATTAGGTAGAGGGGAGTAAAAGGAGGGGAAGGGGTATGGGGGAAGGAATGATAGTAGAATGGAACATATTTTTACCTCATGTGCATGTATGACAGCATGACCGATGTGATCCTGCAATATGTATAATCAGAAAAATGAGAGATTGCACTCTATTTATGTATGATTTATCAAGATGTGCAAATTCATTCTACTGTCATATATGACTAATTAGAACAAATAAAATTTTAAAATTTAAAAAAGAACTAAAAAACTTAACACAAATAAATAAATAAATAAATAAATATATAAATAATCCAAAGACTGAATGGGCAATAGAACTGAACAGACACTTCTCAAAAGAAGAAATACAAATGGCCAACAAAAAAGTTCTACATTTCCAGCAATTAGGGAAATTCAAATCAAAATTACATTGAGATTTCATCTTACTCCAATCAGGATGGCACTTATCAAGAGTATGGATAACACCAAATGCCGGTGAGGATGTAGGGGAAAAGGAACACTTATAAATTGTTGGTGGGACTGGCAAATTAGTGCAACTGCTCTGGAAACCAGTATGGAGATTACTCAAAAAACAAGGACTGGAACCACCCTATGATCCAACTATCTCATTCCTTGGTATATATCCAAAAGATCTAAAATCAGCTTATTACAGGGATACAGCCACATCAATGTTTATAGCAACACAATTCACAATAGCCAAGTTATGGAACCAGCCTAGGTGCCCATCAACAGATAAATGGATAAAGACAACATAGTATATATACGCAATGGAGTTTTACTCAGCTGTAAAGAAGAATGAAATTATAGCATTTACTGATAAATGGATAGAATTGGAAAACATCATGCTAAGTAAAATAAACCAGATCCAGAAAGTCAAGGGTTCAATATTTTCTCTTGTTACATGGAAGCTAGACCAAAATAAAGGGTAAAAGCAGGGGATCCCATGAAAATAGAAGGGAGATCAATGGAGTAAAGGAAGGGGATTTAGGGGGAGGTAGGAGGGAAAAGGAAAAAAGAGGAACAGAGAAATGAAACTGACCAAATTATCCTAAGTACATTTGTGAATATACTACAGTGAATTTCACCTTTACATATAACTATAATGCACTAATATAAAAAAAAACTATAAGTAAACAAGACTGGTAGAAGAGAGGAAAGGGAATAGGAGGTGGAAAGAGAAGAGGAAACAGAGAAGTACTGTGAACTGAATTGGAGCAAATTATATTCCATGCTTGTTTAATTATGTCAAAAAGAACCCAAATATCATGTATAACTATAATGCCCTACTACAAAATTTTAAGAAAATAAACTGACAACACCAAGAATTCCACAAAAGTCTGCTTGGTTCCAAAGGCTGTGGCCCTCGGCTTTCCAAAAGGCTTTTAGGCAAAGAGTCTATAATTGAGAAATGTGAAACCATATACCTGATAAAGATGCTGAGACCAGTGACTCCCAGACAGTAACACCTTGGTCTTTTCTTCAACATGCTCTTTGCTTTACATGTTAGGGAACACAATTCTATAAAACAAACAACAGAGGACTAAAAAGTATGATACCCAGCTATTCTATCTGCTGAGAGATGCATAGCATAGTCTGAGGACTCTGATCACTGTATTGTATTTTCAATAGCCAATTGCAGAATCTTCATGGATTCCCCCTTCTCTCCTTGTCTGAGATGACTGATGGTTAGCAAAAGGGAAACACTGAGAGATCAGCATTTTCTTTGTGAGAAATGATTTAAATGAAAATTGTCAGTGGGAAAACATCACAATTTCACATTGGATACTTCTCATGGATAATTTTCTTCACATTGGTGTTTTCTGTTTGTTCATTTTTTCCCCTGGGATAAAAGGATTTCTATGAAGGTGAGATAGAATTGCTCCTGTCAGAAAATAATTGGGTGATCTTTCATTTCCATTATGAAATGAAACAATCTTCCCCCATAGTACCCTTGCCCCCACGTTCTTTCACAGGACCAGGTGATCAGTTTGAATACAAACTTCTCTGTATCTTCCCTTGTAGTATAAAGAACCTTCAAAAAATGGGTATATGTTCTATCAGAATTTGAAAATTCCTCCAAAGGAATTGCTGTTCTCTCATTTTAATTTTTAATTGATCCATAATAGTAGTACATACTTAGGGGGTACAATGTCATGCTTCAGTGTAAGTGTACATTGTGTAATTATTAAATTCTCCTCAAACATTTATCCTTCCTTTGTGGTGGAAACAATTCAAAATCCTTTCTTCTATCTTGAGACATACAAATTAATTTTAACTGTAGTTACCCTACTGTGTAATAGATCAACAGAACTTATTCCTCCGTCCTAATTGTAACTGTGTTTATTCCCTCTTCTCCTTCCCTCTCCCCAGCCTCTCTCCCATTTCTGGTAACCACTCTTCTAATCACTACTTCTTTGAGATGAACTTTTCAAGATTCCACATATGAGTGAGATCATGCAGTATTATCTTTCAATGTCTGGTTTATTTCACTCAACATAATGTCCTCCAGGCTCCTCCATGTTGCCACAAATGATAGGATTTCATTCTTTTAATACTTGAACAATGTTCCACTGGGTATACATACTACATTTTCTTTTTTGATTCATCTACTGATGAACACCTAGATCAATTCTGTATCTTGGTCATTGTGAATAGTGCTGCAATAAGCACAGGAGTATAGATAATCTCTTCAACATACCCATTTCTTTTTTTGGAATATGTAACCAATGGTAGGATTGCCAGGTCATATGGTAGTTCTGTTTTTAGTTTTTTAAGGAACCTCAATACTGATTTCTATAAGGGCTATACTAATTTATATTCCCACCAGTAGTATGCAAAGTTTCCCTTTTCTCCATGTTCTCACCAGCACTTGGTCTCTGTCTTTTTGATAATAGTCACTCTAGAGTGAGGTAAGATCTCATAGTGGCTAAATTTATATTTCACTGATGGTTAGTCATGATAAACATTTTTTCATGTACCTGTTGGCTGTCCATATATCTTTTGGAGAAATTTCTATTAAGGTCTCTTTTCTTACCTATTTTAAAATCAGACTATTTTTTTTTTTTTGCTATTGTGTTATTTGAGTTCCTTATATATTCTGGACATTACCCCTTGTGAAATACAAACTTTGAAAATACCTTCTCTTATTCTGTAGGTTCTCTCTTAATTCTGTTGATTGTTTCTTTTGCTGTGATGAAGCTTTTAGTTTTATTTTTGTCTAATTTGCTTTTGTTGCATGAGATTTTGAGCATCAGATCATTTTGAGATTAATACTTGGTGTTAGAGGGTAGTCCACATTACCTTTAGGTACCTATCACCTGTCTCCTCGATGGCAAAATGATACAATTGCATAAAATGATCTCAAAGGTGTTTTCAGTCCCTGAATTCTTAAAGTCCAAGATTGACATAACACAAGCATCATGTGTGGTACAATATAATCTAGGGGAACACTTCTTTGTGAGAGTCGTGGGCAATTTCAGCATCCAGATGACAGCACATCCATCACCTCAATAAAAATATCAGTCAATTTCATTGGATATGCTGCAATTCTCCCTGTCTCCAAGACAGCAAGGATCATGTTTTTAATCTCTATATTCCAAAGCCTATAAGAATGCTTGGAACATAATAAGCATTCACACACTCTTTGAATGAACGTCTGGCATTTCTTGCACGTAGTAGGTGCTTTACAAAACAAGGAATGTTTCAAATGAGTAGGAAGAGGTGATGGACGGATGGATGGCTAGAAATGATATTCATCCTGGACCATGGGCACATTTAGAGACCTGTATTCCTGGATGCAGTGGAATTTCTTCTTTGCTCCTTTTGAAGTGTAAATTTCTTGATGTTTCTTACATGCAAAAATTGATGTGATCTGATCTCTCCAATTCTATCTCAGGGATTCTATGCACCAGATTCTCTGCAGTTGCAATCCAGTCATACACTTTTCCTTTCTGAAGACTTCAAGTTCCTCTTTTTGATTTTTCTTTAAAAAATTTTTAATTGGTGCATTATAATTATACATCATAGTGGGATTCATTGTGATGTATTCATGCATGCACATAATATAATTTGATGAATTTCATTCCATAGTACTCTTCCTTATCTTTCCCTTCTCCCCTCTCCCTAATCTTCTTATTTTACTCTACTGGTCTCCCTTCTATTTTACTACTTTATAAAAATTAGTGCATTAAAATTATATAAAAAAGTGGGATTCACTGTGGCTTATTCACACATAGACATAATGTTACTTGGTAGATTCTCTTCTCCAATACCTGCCCATGTCCTCCCTTCCTCCCTCCCTCTTGGTTTCCTTCCTCTACTCTATTTGTTTCCCTTCAGCTTGCTTGAAATCCCTTTTCTTTCATTTTTTCCTTCTTTACTCTGTCTTTCTCTATCTTCTACTTACCAATGAATACATTTGACACTTGATTTTCTGAGTCTGGCTTATTTCACTTAGCTTGATGTTCTCCAGCAAATGACAATTTCAGCCTTCTTTATGGCCGAGTAAAACTCCATTATGTATATATGCCACATTTTCTTCATCCATTTCTTGACAGGCATCTGGGCTGGTTCCATAACTTGGCTATAAATATTGCCAAAACAATAAAAACATCCATAAGTGATATAAACATTGATGTGCCTGCATCACTAGAGTATGCTGATTTTAGTTTGTTGTTGTTTTGTTCTGTTTTTGGTAAACACCAAACTCCAAGGAGTAAGATAGCTGAATCATTTGGTGGTTCCAGTCCTAGTCTTTTGAAGATTCTCCATACTACTTTCCATAGGATTGTACTAATTTGCTGACCCACCAACAATGTATTAGTATCCTTTTCCCCTGTATCCTCATCAGCATTTATTATTATATACATTCTTGATGATCACCATTCTAACTGTAGTGAGATGAAATCTCAGTGTAGTTTTGATGTGTATTTCCTTTTTCCTCTCCCTGAGCAACTGATTCGCTCATGTGGAATCCCATCAATCTCATGGCTGGCTTTCCTTCCTAAACCACAGGTGCAGCTGTGTGAGTGTACCATAAAGCTGGATGGGGCTTCTCCTCCTTCATGATAATGTTGATTTGTTCTATGGGTATAGAGGAGCCAGGAGAAAATATGATTATTTGAAAGGGTGATTGTGTTAGTCAGCTTTATATTGTTGTGACCAAGATACTGAACAACCACACCTTGGAGGAAGAAAAGTTTATTTTGCATAGATGGCCTGTTCCATTGCTCTGGGCTCAAGTCGAGGCAGAAAGGTAAGGTGGAGGAGCACTGCTGTGCTCATGGCAGCCAGTGTGCTCATGGTGGCCAGGAGAGAGAGAGAGAGAGAGAGAGAGAGAGAGAGAGAGAGAGAGAGAGAGATGATGTACCCTTCCAGGGAATGCCCCCAGTGATGTACCTCCTCCAGCCACAACCCACCTGCCTACAGTTACCAGTCCATCCACTCAAACTAGAATGGACCAATTAGGTCACAGCTCTCTTAACCTAGTCACCTCACTTTTCAATATCCCCACATTAACAGAGGAACTTCTGGGCAACGCCTCCTGTCCAAACCATAACTTTGACATCATGGATGGCCACTGTGAGGCTGAGACCAACAGCGTCTCTAGCATGTTGGCATTTGAGCAACACTTGAGAGGAAGCTAGAAACATCAGAGTGGCATTAAAAGATCAGTCTGACTCACAAAAGTTATGTTTCTAGCTTTCCCATGCCCTTTGTTAGGGGAAAGCAACAAGATAAATTAACAATAAATAACAAAACAACAGGGAAACACATAACAAGCCAACCTCTTAGATCCTTCCAGTTAACTTCAGTGTTGCAAGACAAAGAGCAAAGACTTCTAATACCACAAACTGACATAAATCTGACAAATAAGATTAAAGTTAACCTAAAGCAGCTGAGCCTTACGGGTTTATAGGGATTAATAGGGCATTGATATTTACTTGTCCTTTTTCCCAGATTGAAGGAGCATATTGTCTACCACTGAACCCAGAAATCAGCCCCTGTGCCTTTCTGCTAAATAGTAATGTGTTATTTCATGTTTACTGCTATTGAAGCAGTAGGGATAAATATGTGATAAAAATTACACTAAAAGGGAAAGATGCAATTTTTAAGCAAATACCACTTAAATAAAGAGACATTCTATCATGATTTCAATGTAAACACATTTATTTCATGAGGACAAAAATTTTATATTTGGTTCTTTCTCCTGCAAGTCATGCAATTCTCTTAATACATTATTTATTTATTTATTTGCAGTGCTGGGGATTGAACCCAGGGCCTTATGCTTACGAGGCAGGCACTCTACCAACTGAGCTATATCCCCAGCCCCTTTTTAATTTTAAATATACATTCTGGAGTGTATTTCTTGGAAATAAGAGTGGCTTATTCACAAAAAATTTCAAAGATGCCAGATTATCAAAATGAAAGGGATAAAAATGTGTGCATGTTTGTAAGGAGTTATTATAGACAAAAATATAATCATACCAAATTGGTCACTGCTACATTTTTTTCACGTGTATGTAAACATAACTGTAAGGGTGAGTGATCTCAGCTGAAAAATTACTATGCATTATTTCAAAAGGATGTACCATTTATAATTAGTCTACATATTTGATTCATGTTAAGATATTGACAGAGCAAGAGTATTATTGCATTTATGCTAAAATCAAATTTGTGACTGATACTTCTAAAGTGCTAACAGTCCATGAAAATGTACTTCTCTCCCTTCTTCCTGTACAGGTAGCTAGCTTTTAAATGCTAGCATGTTTTTCTACATGCTGTGTCCTCATTCCAGGGCGCCCAGTGGAACTGGTCATTCTGCCAATGAGGTGAAGGTCACAGGTTGACTTCCTCCATGGACTCATCAGTAATGCTTAGAGTAAGAGTCCCTGTCACTGGCACATTCAGCATCCCTGTACCTGTCTGCAGAATGTTGTCTTTGCTCACAAGTGGGGAAACTGGGTAGAGGGATTGTCATAAACTCAACACTGGTCTTGGAAGACCAAGGTAGTCGGCTATTTCTGTTGGTAGGGATAGGGACACTTGTTGCAGTCTTAACAAACAGTCTGTAAAAATGCATTTTTCCCTACATAGACAGTCAAAGGCATTCATTGATTACTTCTTTGAGTGAATATGAAAGTCAGATACAAGAACCCAGATGCAGCTCTGCCACTTTGGCAGGCTCTAATCATCACTGCTATGGTTATCCTATGGAATTTTCCCACATTAGCTTGCACAGGGGATTCATTACTGTTCATCTTACAACATAGACTCCATTAATGCTACCCAAAAGGGCTTCCTCTGATGCTCTCTGGCAGGCAGAAGGAATGGGAAAGAGTGTCAGAGTGGTTAAATAATTATTAATGAAAATGAAAAATCACCCAATTGTTTCCCAGTAATGAAAAGGGCCATGCAAAACCACATGAATTACCTTAATCCCAGATAGAAAGCACTAGAGGAATTCATTATGAAACCCTAGGACATGATGACTCTTGTAATTCTCCAGGCAAGTTCTTCAACTTACCATGACAAATGGGGCTGAGAGTTTTAGGGGGCACATTGAATATGCAAAAGAAATGTGTCATTTGGAGGAGTTCTACACAGAAGATTGTTTGGGATTCTGGTGGCTTAAAAAATGACATGGAATGAAATTGTTTTCAGGGACAGTCTTTATCAAAAGTTATATCATAATTACGTATAACTCTATGTTTACTGTGCTTATGCCATTATGTGCATGTATTTTGATCTAATGTTCAATTAATCATCCAGTAATTGTTGAGAACCTACTAATCCAGTGCTTCTAAAGTGCTTGGCTACCTTTTGGAAATTTCCTATCTCTCGTGTATCAGTGTGTGGTCTTACTGCACATGACTAGTGCTTAACTTGAACCACGTGAGTCTGGCAGAATCCAAAGTAGCCTGTATTCATTTCAATGAAGAGTACATGTCAAAACTCTTGGATATTATAACAATGCCAAATTGCTAGGAAAACTTCTGAAGGCAGCTGGGTATGGTGGTATCTGCCTGTAGTTCCAGCTACTCAGAAAGCTGATGATGGCCTAAGCCCAGGAGTTTGAGGCCAGCCTGGGCAACATGACCAGTAAGAATCCATCCTATATGTAAAATCCTAACCCTATATATATATATATATACATATATATATATATAGAGAGAGAGAGAGAGAGAGAGAGAGAGAGAAAAAAGAATAGAAAAGAAAGAAAAGAAAGGAAAGAAGAAAATTCTAAAGGCATTTTACTCTCAATTGCTTACGTTGATGCAAATTAGAAGCAGGCAGTTAACATAGTAGCACTGGTCTACAAACCAGACCGGAGTAACAGTCTGCAATTCAATATCCCGGAGGAATTGAAGGAAGGCCCTGGGGAAATTGGTGGAAAGGTTCTACAACCTTCTATGCACTTACTATTCAGGGGTTTAGCAATTAGACAGGCATATGCCAGAACTGATGTCAGTTAGGGGTTATGAACCCAATAGCTTCTAGAGGTTTCTTTGGGAACCAGATGAGTATATGGTAGAAACTGTGGTAAACTGCAGAACAAATCCCATATAAAGGCCCTAACACTTACTCAATTCTAGGTCAATCAGATTTTCAAAGTAACAGCCAAAACAAAACAAGACAAAACAAAAGCCAACTAGAAGTTGTAACTTTTGACATGAAAGCTGCTAGTTGCTCAATTATTATTAGCTATTGACAAATTCGAATCGTTAAAAAAAATTCTGTGCCAGCCTTTACACACACACACACACACACACACACACACACACACACACACAGTATGCAGCCTGTGTGTGACCTCTGAAAACTCTCTTGAGGTTCCTAGAAATGAAACATATTCTAGCAAGTTCCATGGAATGTTGGAATATCAACTTCTTTGAATGCAATTCAAAATGCGATTTTATATTAGTGTGAACAGGGAAATGTATGATGAAGTAAAGAGCAAAATTTCCAGGTATCCTTAAGAGATACTGGATTCAAATAAATGTCAAAATTATAGCTGAGGGGGTAGCTTCAGGCTGGGCTCCAAGAAACTTGAGTAATTATTCTCCTTTCCCCACAGGGTTTCCTTAGAGGAACATTTTGAGAAACACTATGGCAGTAGTGACTGAGAAAACATTTTCTAATGAAACAGCTTTTCTCTCTCTCTCTCTTTCTTTTATTTTCTTGTATTCATATGAGTTGCACTATTCTGAGAGACACTAGTACCTGGCCTGCCAAGGAAAGTTTCTATGCTGAAAACTCTTCAGAGATGTGCTTTCATTTTTCTCTAGGACTTCACCCAAGGCTGGCATTTCTCATCTTTGTGACTGCCACTTGACGAATTTAGAGATGAAAAGTTTGTGACAGGTAAACAATGGACTAATGGTGCAGATGCTGTAAATACACATTTGATATGTTCTTTCTAATGCATCTCTTGTAGGCATGCCACCAGTTCATCTTGGGTTTGTGAGTACTGTGAAGAGATTGTTGTGTCTGAAGTAGAAATGAAAGTAAATATTGGAGGTGCCAGGAGCAATCTGGGGAATGTGAGCTAAGTGTTCCTGAGTGGCAAATGCCTATGGTAGCAGCCAATAGATAACATCAGCCCGGCACAAGTGAATGTGAGGGGAGAACGCCTTCCTCCTCTCAGAGGAAGCCTATTCCATACTTTAATCCCAAAGGTCACAGAAGGAACCAGAAGTGTCCACAAAAATCAGCATGGGCTCACAATTTATCTGAGTTTGGGTCTTAGGATTTGAGCCCTTTATTTGGCCTATGAGGGAGGACCAGCTGGGAAGTGAGGAAGGAAAAGAGAAGCTCATCAAATGTGCACCAGAGAGTCAGTTACGATGGCACAGCACCCTTTTGGGGAATTCTGGGAGCCACTGTACAATATGTCCCTCTGGGTTATCCTCCACTGAGTGGGGCTGAGCTATCTGTCCATTTAAAAGAACACAGGTTCTGGCAGAAGGCTGGAAGTCAGGTGAGGTTCAGATGGAAGTTAGACAAAGCTTTCTAAAACTTTGTGCTCCTAGGACAGTTGGAAATACAGCTAATAATACTCATTTTGCACACTTCCAGAAATTCAAATTAATCCTCCCTGTGTTTTTTAGCTGCAAGTTTCTGAACTTCCTCCCACCTCCTCCCCCACCTTCTTCTTCTTCTTTTTTTTTTTTTTTTAATTTGGTGCTTTGGCTCTCTAGTGCACTGGGTACATTTTTAGTCGACCTCTTGTATGATTAGTTGATCACTCTTTAAAGAGTAAAGTGGAAGTAGGCATAACAATGACACTGGAAGTCTCGGCTAGAGATTAAAAGTCAAAATCATTTCCCCAGTCCAGCTCTAACCATCTGTAATAGGACGAGGGGAGGGCTTCACTAATCACAACCAGAGTCACCCTGAGTGAGGGCATGCTCCCTGCCAGGGACCCATATTAACTCTTCCAGTTGTCATGGTTACTGCTATTTTCCTTTTGGGGAGCCACACCCCACATCCCTTGATTACATTGGCTTGTAGCAAAGACAGATGATAATAATAATGCTAACATTTTGGGGTAGCTTATGAGTGCCAGGCACTGCTAGGCATTTTATGTATTTTAACTTATTTTATTCTATATGACAACCTTGTATAGTATGACTTATTTTTGCCTTTATTTTTAAAATGAGGAAACTCAGGCACTCAGAGGTTAGTTGACTTTCTTGTGTTATCCATGGTTAACACATCCTGAGTCTGGATTTGAACTTCTGACTTTGCCGTCAGGGGCCACTCCCCCAACCACTGCCCCATCAGGCCCTGACCCACTCACAGCTCAGTCGACTCACTAGCTGATGATGAGAGAAACTGCAAATATGATTCTGCTGGCTCCGAGTCACAGAGGTTCTCCTGGCAACAGGAACCCGTTGATGTCACCGCCATTTCCCCATTTAATATCAGAGAGAACATCATATTTGCAGACATCCTCAGCAGGCAATTTGCCCAGAAAATAGAGAGCAGATTTCTGGATCTGGGAGTAGGAATGGGAAAGAGTCGCTCTGGTTTGGAAGGTGAGAAGCTCAGGGAATCAATCCAGAGCAGTGTGAAACCGAACACCTTCTAACTCTGTGGTTTTTGTCGAATTGGCATCCTGGGATGGAAGGCCAAGAAGGGCAGGCAAGAGCTCTGATCGTAATTTCTTCTCTTTCCCTTAGAGCGGTCCAAAGTGGAAGTCTGGATGCCTCATGATGTGAAGGAACTTGGGCGCATTTAAGTGAAAGGTTAACCCAAGTCCAGAAGGAGAGGGATTCTGGGTCTGTAATAACAGAATGGCTTCCTTCAAGTCTGCTCTGTACAGTGAAGACATGCATATTTTGGCCATCAAAATCTAGACACTGACCTTAAGAAAAAGGAAATACCACTGATATAGAGACACCATATGCACCAAACTTCACAAGAATTTTTTCTTCTAGGCAGCAATTCCCAAACAAGTTCGAGTTCAAGTTCATCCTTGAGTTTCAAATCCTACTTCTTTTTGGTTCCCCCACTTGCCTCCTATTTTTGCCTCTCTTCAGCTTCTTTTCCCAGTGATATCCTGGCCAGTAGACCTGGGGGGAGGGGTCTTTTCTTTCCCTCCCCCTTCCACTAACCTCAGGCAGAATATTTGTTCTGGAATACACAATACTGATAGAGTTGAGATTTAAAATTCCGCCAGAATGAATTACTCTCAGATTTTGTGTGAGGAAAGGATGTCTAAGTGGCCAGCTGACCATTTCAAAGCTAACTCTAGTCTCACAATTAGTGTGGTGAGAGAAAGGCAGTACCTCTGGACATAACGCCAATGTTCACATTCTGCCAAGAGTCTGCAGGATTTTTTACGCAGTTCATGTTTGTGGGACAATATAGTGTTGTTGCCTAAGAATTGCTGATTCCTTACACTATGTCCAAAATGAACAAAAAGAATAATAGCTCAAATTCATGCTCCAAAGACTTTAAACTTTACCAATGCATAATTCCTGGGGTACACCCTGATTTGTTTGTATGAATGGTCACAATATGATGTTTCTAAGGAGGAGGGTATTTTCAGATTCATATAATTTACCAACTCAGGTCAATACTATGCAGAGGTCACATTCAAACAATTTGTTCTAAATTCATTATCATTAGCATGCAAGGCAGCTGCAGGAGATTATATAACTGCAAAGCATTTAAAAAATGTTCGGATGCTGATAATCTAGGCTGTTTGATCTGAAAACAAAGGGAAATCATGATTTTTTTTGGCTACAGCCTTCTAACAGAGATTTTTGCTTTTCTTAATAATCATTTCTAGTCCAAGTTATATTTATTCCAGTGACACTGGTGTTTGCCAATGGTTTTGGATTGCTAATAAGAACCATGTTCAAGGGTTGGAAGTACATAGCCAGGATCAGTAAAGGATTGCGTAACTGAATCCCTTCATGTGTGGAATGGCCACTAAAAATAAGAATGAGCCAAAAGCCAGGATAATGCAGGAGAAATCTTCTCATCTATAGAATGGGATGAATAAATATTGAAATATGAATGCGTGAAATGAATTGGGATTGCCTAATTCCTAAAAAAAACAAAGGTTACATGATCTTTGATGTAAAACAATTACCAGGAACTCTATAGTGTATTTGGCAATTGAGTCAAATGACCTTTCTAAAGGAATGTGTGTTTTGTGAGCTTCAGAGCTTATTCCAACTTCAGGGGTTTTGAATTTTTTGAACCAACCTTAAGCCTTGCATGGTGCCAATTTTGGATCCATGTGTTTCAAAAATTTCTGATAAAAGGACCACTGGTTTCTGGGAAAAGAAACTTCTAAAGATCAGATAAGCACTGGACCACCAGGATACTGGCCTTCCAGAAGGGATCATTTCTATCTTGCTCCTCTCTCCTCTCTTTTCTCTCCATGCTCCACAAATGTGCCCCAGATGTATAACTCCACTGTGCAAGGTCTGTTCTGGTTGGAGGATTTTGCTCTTATCTCTATGTTCTGAAGGAAACGTACCAAAAGGCCTCAGTACCAGGTTAGCTGGTCCTGTCCTAAATAACTACTAAAAAGAAATAAATGTAGGAGCTCTGAAAAGTCACATCTTGGAATGCCTGGGATTCTCTTCACTAATCACCCATCTGTATTCTAGGCTCTGAAAGAATAATAGTGTCCCAATTAAAAATAGTGGAGAAGAGTGATATGGGTAGGCAGGTATAGAGAGCAAATCTATCTTACCCATAAAGAAGTAGACTCCACATACAAAAATGTGAAAGGCCCAAGGGAATGGGACAAAGATGAATAGACCTGGCAGCTGAGGAAGCAAACAGGGCACAGAACATGTAGGAACTGAAGAAAGCTCATTCATGAGAAAATGGGCAATTGGGAACATTGGAGGGAATCAACCTGAAATTCATTTCATTTAATATAATAAAACAAGGATAGAAAGACAAATCTTGCCTGATATCTTCTCATATATGAAGTTGCTTTCATAGAAATAGAAATGAGAAGAGTGGTTGCCAAAGGCTGTGGAGGATGGAGGACAGAGGAGATGCGGAGAGGTTGGTCAACAGATGCAAGTTACAGTTAGACAGGAGGAATAAATATTGAAATTCTAGAGCATAGCATGGTGACTATAGTAAACAATTGTATTATGTATTCCAAAATAGCTAGAAGAGAGGATGTTGAGTGGTAAGTGCTTGAGATGGTGATTATGCTAATTATCCTGATTTGATTATTCCACAATGTATACATATATTGAAGCATCACTTTGTACCCCGTAAATATGTCCAATTACTATACATCAAGAAAAATTTTTCAAAGATAAGAATACTTCAAATTAAGAGACAATTGAGATCCAGACAGGTAGGAGGTTTCTAAGATTCTGTGGTCTAACTTAAGAGAGTTTCGTTGCCATTTCTAATAATATTTTCTAATTGGCTTATTAGTTTGTCTTTATATAGTTGCTCAGTGTTTGTGGATTCCTTCAAATGCTTGCTTTGCTATTTCTTGAATTTCTACTGTGATGAATTAAAGTAGCCAATGATAATAACTTTGTTTCCTCCACTCTGATGGTCACTAGTCCCACGGTGATGTATGGGGCATCAGGAAGGGTGCAAACAGGCCCGCATCCCAGGTGTGTCATATTTAAAATCTGTAAATTAAATTCATGAGCCATTAAACACAACATATTCTATTCTCCTACATTGACAAATATATCTTCACAATGATAAAATGGTAAAGGATGTGTAAGCCATGGTTTTAATGTGACAAATATCAAAGATATTCAGAGGACTGAATTTAATTATTACTGTGAGATTTAGGCCAGTGAGATTTAGATAACTAAATGTGCACAATTCATAAATTAGAAAGTATTTTTTCTTAAAATGTCCTTATCTTCAATAAGTATATAAAATTGTTCATTCTATTTTGTCAAACAAGATATTTGAGTTATTTGTGTTTTGTATTATTTGTGTATATTATTAAAAAATGATGGTAAACTGGCAAACATTTTTCAGTCATTGGTTGTAGCAGTCGCTCCTAAAATTAATTTCAATCTTAAGAGCTATCACTGTGCTAACAACCAAACTAATGAATTTCCATTACAATTCTTTCAGTGACCTTTTGATGGGGAATGAAGTATAAGGTTGCATGTCATGTTCAAATAGTAATTCTATCACTATAGGTTACTATCATAAAAAGTATTAAAATATTTTAATTTTATCAAGCAAATTATTTTCATTCTGCAAAACTGTCACTTTACTTTTAAAGCAAGATCTAAATTTATGCAGTGGGGGTTGGAGTTAGAACTCAGTGGTAGGATGGATACTTAGTATGCACAGGGCTTTAGTTTAAATTCCCAGCATCAAAGATTCATGCAATGTAGATATATAATTCTTAGGTTTACTTTTCAAAATTTTCAGTACTAGAATATTATAAGGAAAACCCAAAATATCATCTCTTATTTACTTTATTTAAATCTTTTAACAAGTAACACTATTGTGTCCATAAAATAGTCTCTGTACACATTTTTGGGGGGTGGGTTATTTGTACTTGAATCTTCCCCTTCATAATTGTAAATATTTGTTTCCCTTCTAATAGTTTTCCAAAAGGGCACCTTGTTACATAGTTCATGTGCACTTTCAATTTAGAAGAGTATTCCATATTTTAACTAAAAATTTAAAAAATGAATCCTTTATAAAGTAGCAAACTTGGATCTCTTTTTGTAAGCCATTGCTGTAAGCAACCACAAATCCTACCAAATAACTATGAATTGTGCAAATTCAAAATTAATTTGATATTCTTCCCAAGAACATGATTCACTCTTTGTTTGAGCATCTTCCCTTTTCACTTAACTCTTCTGATACATTTTGCATCTTGTCTAAATTAAATCTGATTTCTTTATCAACATTCAGTCAGCATACCCCGTGTGACCAAAAGAAGTCAAAAAGTCAAAATTGATAGTGTTTCATAAAGATGTTCCATCTTTGGGGCAAGTCCAGAAAATGTCACATACAATTTTGAATCATTCCAAAGACTGTCATTGCTATTGGCCCAGCTGAGGCCATGTCTCAAAGTAACAAATTCAAAACATGTGCCATGCATGGCACAAAGAATGTTTCTGGTTTTCAGCCAAATTTACAGTCTTACATCTTTTACTTTACCAACCATGTCAGCACCATTATCATAGATTTTCCCTGTACAATCCTTCAAATTGCTTAAATAAAGCTGACATTTAAAATTTAATTTTATAAAAAGTTGAATCCTTCAAAAATATTTTTATAAAAGTCACAATTCTAACAGTTATGATGCCTATTTAATAGCATTTTTTTGGATGCACAAATTTAAGTCAGGATTTTTTTTTGCACCCCAAAATGTTCTTCAGCCACCATATGTGACTATTATGAAGACTGTCAATTTTTGTGCACTTCTGGAACTGGGTCAGAACCCAAAGGAAGCAAGGATATGGATGGGGGACCCATCATGTTCATTCTATTCAAGGAAAGGAAGAATTTCATAGATTAATTGACTGATGTTTTTTTCTTTCCAGCCCAAAACTTCTGCTACTGAAATTCTCTCCACTCCTTTATGTTCTTAATGGCGATCCAAACACTTTCCTGGCCTTCATGTGTAGCCCCTTTTGCTTCAGACATTTAAAGCAAGAGACCAGAAGTCTCTGATCATACTCTTTGGCGCTAACCTGATTGCCAAAATTATTCCATCAAGCCCCCCTGAAAGGACTGATGATCTATGAGTCTCCTGTTGATTTATAAATTTAGCCTAAACTGGTGACCCCCTCAGAAAGGGGGCTTACCATCTTCCTATGGACCATGTGTTGGAAATTTGTGGTAATGGTTTTTCCTGGATTTGCAAGGAACAGTGCTTGATACATATTAGGCACTTCATAAATGCATGCTGAATAAATAATATTAAGTGTTATTATAATGTCCACTTTCAGATTTGTTTTTTTGTAGAAGTGTTCTATAACCAACATTAGAATGTATTGGCTGAATTTTATAGAAAATATTTTGGTAAAATAAGTGATAATAAAAGGGCTACATATATCTTCTACAGAGTGATGGTTTATAGGGAAATTGTGGACCTGTTGCCCCAAATCAGTGTCTTCTACTGAATTATAAATAATAAAGGTGAAAATTCTTGTCATTGTCAGTGATTGTTAATCATCATGTGCTGTTTCAGTCAGCTTTTCATTGCCGTGACCAAAAGACCTGACAAGAACAATTTAAAGGCGGAAAGGCTTATTTTGGCTCATGGTTTCAGAGGTTCAGTCCACAGTCATGTGACTCCATAGCTCTGGACCCGAGATGAGGCAGAACATCATAGCAAAAGGGGTGGCACAAGGAAGCAGCTCATGCAATTACAACCAGGAAGCAGAAAGAGCTCTGCCGAGTTGGGACAAAATATATACCTCAAAAGCCGTACTTGCAGTGATCTGCCTCCTCTGGCCACACCTCACCTGCCTACAGTTAGCACCAAGTTAATCCACATCAGAGGGTTAATCCCTTGATTAGGTTACAACTCTCGCAGTCTAATCATTTCACCTGTGAAAATTCTTGCATGTCTCTCACATGTGCTTTTGGAAATTTTATTTCCCTCTTTTATATTGCCACATCAGACTATCGAATGATAAAGCGTAGCAAGAGACTCAGGAAACTGATGGATATGAAACAAAACAAGGAGAATAGAAAATGGAAAGACCACAAACCCAGGACAGATGGTGGAGCAAGACTTTGTTGACTCAGCTAAAACAGGGATGTCTCCAGTGTCTCCATACAATGCTACAGAACATTCAAAAAACAAAACGTCAAGAAAAAAAGCATTTGGACGAGAGCGATCTTTGTTACTGCTTATGAAAGCCGTGCATATCAGACAATATTGCTGAAGATTGCTAGAAGGATGAGAAAAACATGTTTTTGTTTCAGAAAGTGTTTGAGTGGCAGCAATATCAAAATCAGCAGCAGCAACAAAAATTAGATGAATGTGTGTAGGGCTTTGCCAAGAACACTGCTTTTTTATCACTCAAAATGATCCATTGATTTAGCAGGTGGCATTTGATGGACAGCTGTATAAAATTCATCATTGACTTCAAGCTACCAGTGGAAAAACAGTAGTGGAATCTGCAGAGTACTCAAGAAAAAAAAATTATGTGTTGCAAAGTCTTAAATCATTTGTAAGTTTTACTACTCTGGATTTTTTTAACAGAAAAAAATGCAGAAAGTCTTTTCTACAGAAAGACTGCATTCTTAGTTCTTGGTAGATTGTTTTACAGGTAACTGATCAGGCTAGAATGGAAGATGGCCAGAGTTCAAGGTCACGATATTGACCCCTGGGAAGACTGCTGAGCAGTGGTACAAGGCTGGGTCAACTGAAGTGCAAAGAAAGCAAGTCAGGGAGGCCAAAATGCCAGTAGGCACCACTGGGAAAATTTTAAATGTAATTTTTTGAAAGGAAGTGTGCACACATCACTAGCTTGCAGCTCAATGGATTCTCACAATTTCAATACTACTGTGTAACCCAGCACCCAAATAAAAAAGCACAGCCCCTAGAAGCACCTTGCCCTGTCACCTTCCTGACAAAGCCCACAAAGAGTAATCACTATCCTGACCTCTAATTTCATGTATTAGTTTCCTATTTATGCAGGACACATTCTTGTGCATTTGGATCTCCTTATTCAACAATATGTGAGTTTTATCCACTTTGTCGTACGTATTTGGAGCTATTTTAAGTGCATAGCTGTTTAATACTCAATTATATTACAATGCTACATGTTTTTGTTCATTTTACTGTTGATAAATTTTGGATATTTTCTAGTTTGAGGCAATTTCAAGTAATTCTGAAATAAATCTTCCTATATGTGTCTAATGTTGAAACACATGAATGTTTTTGTTGGATGAATACCCAAGTGTTGAAGTGCTGAAGTGCTGAATGGTAGGATATGTGTATGGTTTGTTTCAATTAATACTGTCAAACAGATTTCAAAACATTTGGATGAATTTTTACTCCTACAGTTTGGCAAACTATGAGTAATGCAAAAGAAAATTTTATCTCCGTTGAGTTGTGGCAAAATTATCACATTTTCTGTAAGGAAAGCCAATGAAAATAACTATTTTCAAGTATTGTGGTATGTTGGCATTGATTTTGCTCTTTCTTCCTGATTCTGACTACAGATACTTTGAGCATCAAGCTGATCTTATAATTTCAGATGTAACCAATTGATTTTACATCTTATTCCAGGTCTAGAATACCGTAGGAGATAGGTAAAAATATTGGGGTGTTTAATTGGAAAAATATAGTTATTATTTATTGTTATATCCCTCCTTATTTTCAGCTATCTAGAAAGATAAGGACAATTGTTGATTCACAATCTGAAGGATATCTGTCATGATGTGAATGTCAAAACTGCATGTGTGTAGGCCCAACTTTTCTGGTTGGGGATGGCACCATTTGGTGCAAAATACCTTGTTTTGAAGTTATTTTTATAGCTGCAGATAAGAGAAAAAGCAATTTACCTGTTCTTATAACCAAGTGTAAGTGAAGGAAGCTCTAATCTTGGTTGCTAATGATAACATTTCCAGTCTGAACTGTTTTATAAAGTTAACCCTACCTTACGTATGTGCTTGTATATCTTTCTAAGTATCCAACCAGGGCACCAACATATTGGTGGTTAAGTGAGCACTAGCTGATATTACTGAGCTAATCTGGTGAATGCCTTAGCAGGTTTGGAAGGATAGAAAGAAGGATGACCTCTTATCTGTGTTACACAAACTTAATCCATACCAAGGCAGAGTAGTCCATTGGGTAGGCTTCATTGTGACCAGCTGCCATGTCCAGTCTTGGGACAAAAGTCCGTTGTTTGGATAAAGTTGGAAACAATCTCCTCCATTGGCTAATGGGTAACTGGCACTTCATTTTTGCATAAAGAAAATACATTAACATGAAATGTTTTGGGTACTTACCAGTTACAAATTTGTGCACATTTCTTTACATTATGTGTTTTTATGCTAAGCAAGAACTGTGGAGGGTAGGCACTATCATTATTTTCATTTTACAGATGAACAAATAGAGAGTTAGTGAATTTTAGCAAATTTTCCCAAAATCCTATCACCATTGAAAAGAAAGATGAGACCAGAACTGAGACCAGCATAACTTCAGAGTTCAAGGTCAGAAGCACAAAACTCCATGAAGATGTAGGAAGGAATGTAGGCAGACTGAGAGTTGAGTAAGAGGAATACAGCTGGGGAATTATTTAGGAAAGCAAAGGGAACATGAAGTGTTAAAAGTGTACTTTTAATTTATTACATTGTGAAAAGGAAAAAATAAACTTTTGAGATTCCCAAAGAGTGTCAAATTTTCCCAAAGAACTTATTAGCAAAGAGTTTTGGCACAGGAAGTTAATAAGATATAAGAACTGTATAAGGTATAATTAAGACATAAAAAAAGAATTTGAAAAAAAGCACATCCATAGAGCTTTTCTTGACATTGTTTTGTCATATGTAACGATTAAGGAAAGCCCAACGTAAGCATCAGATGGCAATGAAGCCTCCTAGAAGGCATTCACTTTTTGCTTTCAACACTCAGAGCAATCTTATATTCAGATTTGCACATTGGACACTGAAGTTTCCTTTTTTTCCCCCCTTTTAAATTGCCTCAATAAAATTAAAAATTTTTCCAATTTTCATAAGCAAAATCAACATACCCACAAGCTAATAGTCACATATTTTATTCAAGGATGAGAAGTAAGTTTGTGCATGAATCATCTAGATACTTCCACTAGATCCCTGGTACTCAGTGTGATCTGTGGGCCAACAGCAACAGCATCGTGGGAGCTGGAGATAAATATAGAATTTTAAGATCCATGACAGACTTACTAAATCAGAATTTCTATTTTAAAAAGATTTCAGATTCATATGTAGTTTGCACCTTTAAAAATACTTTATGTGGATGTTAATTTACCATATGGCGGGAAACTAGGGAAGAATAGAGTTACTTTATATTAGGTAGAGGGGAGTGAAGGGGGGGAAGGGGTATGGGGAAGGAATGATAGTAGAAACAGACATTATTACCTCATGAACATACATGACTGCAAGACTGATGTAATCCTACAATATGTACAATCAGAAAAATGAGAGATTACACGCCATTTATGTATGATCTACCAAAATGTATAAATGCATTCTACTGCCATGTGCAACTAATTAGAACAAATAAAAATAATAAAAAATAAATAAAAAATACTTTATTCCCGTAGAGCTGTTTTAGGTTCTCAGCAAAACTAAGAGGAAGGTACAGAGATTTCTGGCATACCCAGTGCTACCACGCATGTGCAGAATCTCCCATTACTGGCACCCCCACCAGAGTGGCACAGTTGTTGCAGTGGGAAAACCTACATTGACACATCATAATCATCCAAACTCCATAGTTGACATTAGAATTCATTCTTGGTAATGCACATTCTATGGATTTGGACAGATGTACAGTGACACGTGTCACTAGGAGACTACCATGTGAGTATTTTAACTGCTGCAACACTCATTTTGAAAAACTTCATATTAGTTAAACAATCCCAGAAGGTGGGGACTTCCATTTAATTTTCCACACAGATAAAAATGGGATAAATAGCTGATTAACTTGCAATAAAATGAAAAAGTCTTCTCTAAGAAGCAGATCGTATCTACATTTTCAGAAATTTTCACTGGCATAGGTGTTGACCATCTGTGTGTGATGCTCATGTAGACTATTTCTTGATTTGTCATAGCCAAGTCTCATTCAGTTTCTGGGAAAGAATTTTTTGGGATATGGATGTCCCATTTGAAAGTATAGAAAAGAAGCATTTGCCAATCCTGAAGTGGGGATGGTCTTTATCTCCAGTGGTGGTGTGATAAAGGGGAAATGGTGGCTGGATAGACACCTCCACAATATCCCCTGCCCAGACTTCAAATGGTTTACCAGGTCCATCTGGATTGGGCCATGTTTGGTTTGTATTACCTGAATGTAACTCAGATATTTGGAAACAAAGAAATTAATCTAGAAAAACCACAGTAGTATTATAGATGAGCATTACTGGTTAATTATAGCTATTATTTTGTTTATCACTTGTCTTTTCTCATTAAAATAATGGTTCTCAAACCTGATGGATTCCTAGACTACATCCCTACAGATTCTGGTTCCAAGTCTGGGTGGGACCCCAAGAATGTGCATTTCATAAGCTCCTTAGATGAAGAAGATGCTATTGGTTTGGGGTCATCCTTGAGATTCATTGCACTAAAAAATTTAGCAGCTGGTAGTGGTATTGGGCAAATTCTCTCTCTCTCTTTTCTTTGCAAAATTACTATTTATTTTTCTCTTACTCTTGTCTGTACCTAGCTGTGGCTTTTCTTCCCTAGTTGTAGGTTCTCTGGAAGATCATAGATCAGGGTTGGAGGCCACGGGAGTGCAGTTGTCTTCAGGCTTCAGTAGTCATTTAATGTTTGTTTCTAATTTATAAGACTTTCTCTGCTTATGTGAGCTGCGAGTCAAACCAAATAGTGGTCTTGGAGAAGCCATGGACTGGTGTTGGCTGCTAGCCACATCCATCTTAGCAGATTTACAGACATAAGAGTGACCTTAGATGCAGAGATGGAAAAAAAGCATGAAGAGGCCCTGCTTATTTCCTGGTTCCCCCAATAAAATACTTCTGCTCTTAAAGCCTGGTCTTGATGGTGTTTATTTTTGTTGCCCCCTAAAGTCCTTAATAAAATTTATGTTGAAAAATTGAATCCTCATAGTGTGGTGAGACCTTTAAGATGGTCATAAGGACTCTGTCATCAAGGGAATTAATCTATTAATGGATTAAGGAATCATCTCAAGAGTGGGTCTGTTATAAAAGCCATTTTTGCCTCTATCTTTAATGTACTCCTCTCCCCATGGGAAGCTTATTCAGAAAAATTCCAATGAATAAACATATCGTTCAATATACCAATAAGAGAGTCAAGATTAATAGAAATGGAAGAGATACATGGTTGCAAATTCAGAGGGACTGGAGGACATCAGTGATGAATCCTCAAAGCTTCCTGTTGCAGAAGCTTCTCAACTTTTAATCAAAACCCATCAGCATTGACTGTATATCTCAGTGTGCTGAGTGCAAATCTGAGACAATATCATCCCCTTTCCTTTGCCTAGGTACTTCCTCTCACTGCCCACTTGATGCAATTATTATCAAAGATTAAGACTCCCAAAACATTTTCAGAGACGCATAAAATCATTGGTTGCTTAAACTTTTGTATCACCCAGTGTTGTATAAAATCAAAGAGCTTTGAGGCTCCTCAAAGAGTAGACTTGGAGACCATTTCAAAACTGGCAATTCACCAATCTAATAATACTTATTGCCATCTGCTAGGTCCTACACAGCAGGTTGGTAATATTATTAAACCATCAGAAGACTGAGGAGAGGTAGAAATCAAATTTTTTTTCCCAGCTAAAGGCATGGCAAAGATAGGCAAAACTGGCATTAGGCCATCTGTCTCAAACTACACATCAAACTTTTGAGGTTAGGCAAAATTGAAAACACATTTCAAGAAGTTAATTTCTCTTAATTTGAAACCCACGTGTATTTCAAGGGAAATTTAATCCGTGTGTTTCTAATTCATTTACACTCAACTCATCAAAATGGTATTTTGAAAGAATTTTTGTATCTAAGAAATATTATGAATGCTTTTAACAAGGTACTTGAAGGCTTGAATAAAATGTCTTTGGGTTAAAAAATTGCGTTTGGCTCATTCTAAACAGGGCTTGTAAAGAGAGTTAGGGGAAAATAGTATAATCCTAAAATTGTCCCGCCTACCCCTGGGATTCAAGGCATTGTTTATGAAGGGGTACTGTGGACTTAGTGATTCCACTCTATCGTCCATTACTTCAACAATGGGAACCTCTGTGGACTGCTATACTCAGCATAGATTGAGTCGTTGGCTCAACTTACCTTTAATTTTCTTGGGGATGGAAATACACAAACATGCATATGTATATATGTGTATATGTAGGTGTGTGTGTGTGTGTGTGTGTGTGTGTGTGTGTCTAGCTTTTATATATAAAACCTTATATTTGTGTGTATATATAAAACCTATATTTGCATGCAGAAGTAGATCCCAAGTGTTTAAATGTAGACATTGATATTATGCGTTGGGATTAATGGGAGAAAGTCTATGAGAAGAACCTGGGGCTGCTAAATCTTGCTAAGTCGAAGAAACTCTGGGAAAGAAGGGGAAAAGAAGCGGAAAATTTAACAATTAAATTAATTTGTAAAAAAAAATAGATGGAATTAGTTATAATTTTATGTACAATTTATGGAATGAGAAATAAAAGCATTTTATTAGGTAAAATATTAGATTTAAACATGGAAGAAAAGTGGATTATTTTTCAACATTTGTGTTTCTGAAACATGACAATTATTCTAAGACTCAAAGTCAGAATGTGTTTGCAGCCCTTGTCAGAGTGTGGTGAGAGAGGCTCCTTCAGTTTGCAAAGTAGAGGAATAAAGCCTTCCTGGAGTTTTTGATTTAAAACCAGCAGGGGAAATGGAATTTGCTGAGCTTCCCTGTTTGGGCGGCTTCCATGGGAAGGTGGTGAGTGCCAAACAATAGCTGTCAACCTAATTATCATGAGCAATTACCTAGGGCAGAGCCAGCCACTGGGCTGGGCTGGCCTCCTGTTGCTCATGGTTTTAAATGAGGGTGGGGCATGGCTCTTTGGGAGGAGCTCCCTGGAGGAGGTTCCCAGAATCTGTTAGCAGAAAATAGAAGACCATGCCCTTCTTTTGAAACAGGAAGCTGTAAGAGGAGTCCTAACAGCTTTGTAACAAAAACAGGCCTGTTACCTTAGGACAGGTGGAGTCCCTGAGAGCCTGGTTCCTGGCATAGGCCACAAGGTGACAGCTCAGATCTCTAAAACCAGCACTGTCCTTGACCTCACCTTCCTCATTCCTCACAGTCTATGCTTGCTTAATTCTTTCCCTTTCCCTCCCATTTCCCTTCCTCTCCTCCCCTTCTCTCTCCCTCTCTCTCTCCTTTCTTTCTTTCTGGTGGTGGGAACTGTGAGGAGCAGCTCCTTTTAGAAGAGGTTAGAGAAAGTGATTATTTTGATGTTACTGACTCCATTTGTTAGGTAGCAGATAAACTCAAGTCCTTGTGGGCAGATCTAGGACAAATCTTGGTTGAGGTAAGCAGGTATGGGGCAGAGGACTAGGCACTGTTGAAGCCACACCCATGTGTCCCTTTGACTCCTCAAGGGTGCTTGAAGAAATATCAGCCCCCTCTAGGAAACTTGAACAACAAAAAATCACAATTCTGAACCTTTCTGGGCTCAGCTTTCATGCTTGTCTGAGTAGAATGTTGGGCAAGTTATCCAGACATCACCTGATGGTAAGATTTAGTTAGTGACCTTTGGTTCATTCTTGGAGATGGAAATTAATCATTGGCATCTTAAGGTAATTTATGAATATGCATATCATTCAGTGAGTATCTGTAGCAATTTCAGTTAGAAATATGGAGAAAATCTGATCTTAACATCTTAGAGTTAAGGTACCCACAGAAACATCTTATCTTTGGTCCTATTTTCTCTAAAATATAGAAAGGTTTGAATCTATGTGACTTCAGTTTTCTTAAATAGATAACAAATATTATTTCAAAATACTAATACATATCTTCAGAAATGATGAAATAAGAGAACTATCCATGGGAGTATTTGTAAAGACCAGTGCAGTGCCTGGTACCCAGTAGGTACTCAGGAAATGTTAATTCCATCTCACCTCCATAAATATATGATTTTTGGAGCCATGTGGTTTGGTTAGTATTATGTTTCATGTTATTATATGATGGTTTCGAGAGGTAATTTTGTGTTAATTATTTGCTACTCAATTCAGTTTCCAAAATACCTTAATTCCAAATTCAAATTTAATCATAAACACATGGCCTGCTTCTTATTTAACATTATAAAGGGATGAATGTATGATCATAGGTTTATATTTTTGGAACATGCTCTGGTGGTCATTACAATCAGAATAATTTCTGAATTTTTTTGTGTGTGTATGTGTGTGTTTGTGTGTGTGCTGCATCTACTTCTGAAGAATTGATTGGAAGTCATAAAATGCTCTTGTAGATTTTGTTTTATTTATATTTGATTACCTTATTAAAATTGAGAATGTGATTTTTATTCTCTGCATGATCAACTACACAAGTGTGCTTCATAAAATATGGATTTGATCTTCAGTCAGGTCGCACTGCCATGTGGCTTCTCCAAGCTCTCTGTTCCCACTCATGAATGCTCTGGGTAAAGGGGTGATTGATGCCAGAGTGGTGGTTCCACTTTGTTATAGGGATGAATGGATGTGATACTATGATGATGATGTGTGTCACTAAGAAATGAATCCTTAATGAAGGAAAGAGACCCTGTTGGTGCCTTTGTTCTATTCTCAGAATATTGCTGTGTATCATGTACCTTCTTCCCATTCCCCTTGAACCTCCATCTTCTTCTCAAGGGCACTCATCTTCTCCTAGGCTTTTGTCTCTATGAAGTATCCTGCCTGCAGATGTGCCCAGTCAAAACCTTTAATGATAGTGTCTCTTTTTAATCCCAGACCCACGTTTTCAGTTCTCCTTTCCTTTTAGATATTGTTAAGTGTGTGTTGGTTTATATGATTATTGACAGCCATACCCCCAATCAGCTCACAAAATAATGACCCCTAACCATGTCAGTGAGGGGTCTTAGATCTTTCAAAAGATGAGTGCCTGGGTCTTACCATCAGGATTCCAATCTGATGGGTCTGAGAGTGTGTCCTGGGCATGGGGCCACATGCTCCTCAGTGGAGTAGTTTGTACAGAGATGGCATGGCCCACAACACCTTCTATTTGACCCTTTACAGAAAATGTTTGTCAACCCTGTTGTACAGTCTAGGACCCAGGTC
Organism: Glaucomys volans; assembly: GCA_020662805.1. Lineage (NCBI taxonomy): Eukaryota > Metazoa > Chordata > Mammalia > Rodentia > Sciuridae > Glaucomys > Glaucomys volans. Next base: position 32,932 of record JAJEJO010001072.1, read on the forward strand.
TGTCTATGGCCCATTGGCAAACTAAGTTCAGTAAGTGTTTATTGTTCTTTTCAGTGCTTCCTTCATATTCAACCTCAAACTTTGGTCCGTGATACTCAAAGCACCGAGCCTTACACTTTTCCCAAAATGATGACTGTTCTTCTGCCCCTGTTTTAGTCAGCTTTGTATCACTGTGACCAAAAGACCTGATAAGAACAACTTAGAAGAGAAAAAGTTTATTTTGGCTCATGGTTTTAGAGGTTCAGTCTGTGGTCAGCTGACTCCACTGCTTTGGGTCCAAAAGGAGGCGGAATAACATGGCAGGAGGCATGGTAAAAGAGAGTAGTTCAGGATATGGCAACCAGGAGGCAGAGAGAGCTCTGCACTAGAGAAAAAATATAGATCCCAAAGGCATGCCCCTAGTGACCTATTTCTTCCAGCTGTACCCTACCTTCCTATGGTGGTAGCCACCCAGTTAATTCACATGAGTGGATTAATCTACTGATTAGGTTACACCTTTCATAATCTGATCATTTTGCCTCTGAACATTCTTGTTCACACATGAGTTTTTAGGGGACACCTCATATCTAAACCATATTAGCCCCAGCCTTTGCATTCTTCTTTTTTTTTAAAAAAAAAATTATTTGTTTTAATTAGTTATACATGACAGTAGAATGCACTTTGATACATCACATACAATGGAGTATAACTTCTCATTCTTCCGGTTATACGTGGGTAGAATACCCACTGGTTCTGTAGTTATATATGTACATGGGGAATCAAGGCTGATTCATTCTACTATCCTTCCTACCCCTGTACCTCCTCCCCTCCGTTGGCTCCCCTCTACCTAATCTAAAGTAACTATTATTCCTAGCCCCCACTCCATTGTGAATTACCATCCATACATTAGAGAAAACATTCAGCTTTTGGTTTTGGGGTATTGGCTTATTTCACTTAGCATGATATTCTCCAGCTCCATCCATTTACTGGCAAAGAATAGAAGAGATGAGTCAAATGGTGGTTCCATTCCAAGTTTTCAGAGGAATCACCATATTGCTTTCCAGAGTGGTTGCACCAATTTGCAGTCCCATCAGCAATGTATGAGTGTACCTTTTTCCCCACATCCTCACCAAAATTGATCATTGTTTTTATTCTTGATAATTGCCATTCTGACTGGGATGAGATAAAATCTTAGAATAGTTTTGATTTACATTTCTCTAATTGCTAAAGATGTTGAACATTTTTTCATACATTTGTTGATCAGTTGCATTTCTTCTTCTGTGAAGTGTCTGTTCAGTTCCTTTGCCCATTTCTTTACTGGGTTATTTGTTTTATGGTGTTTTTTTATATATCCTGGAGATTAATATTCTATCTGAGGTGCATGTGGTAAAGATTTTCTCTCATTCTGTAGGCTCTCTCTTCATGTAATTGATTGTTTTACTTGCTGAGAAGAAGCATTTTAGTTTGAATCTATTCCATTTATTGATTCTTGATTTTACTTCTTGTGCTTTAGAAGTCTTGTTGAGGAAGTCAGATCCCAAGTCCACATGATGAAGATTTGGGTCTCCTTTTTCTTCTATTAGACATAGACACTATTAGGTCTAGTGCCTAAGTCTTTGATTCACAGTGAGTTGAGTTTCATGCAGGTTGAGAGATAGGGATTTAATTTCATTTTGTTATATGTGAGTTTCCCATTTTTCTAGCACCATTTATTGAATAGCCTATCTTTTCTCCAGTTAATGTTTTTGGCACCTTTGTCTAGTACGAGATAACTGCATTTATGTGGGTTTGTCACTGTGTCTTCTATTTTATACCATTGGTCTACATGTCTGTTTTGGTGCCAATACCATGCTGGTTTTGTTACTATGGCTCTGTAGGGTAATTTAAGGTCTGGTATTGTGATGTCTCCTGCTTCACTCTTCTTGGTAAAGATTGCTTTGGCTATTTTGAGTTTTTTATTTTTCCAAATGAATTTCATGATTGCCTTTTCTAGTTCTATGAAGAATGTTGTTGGGATTTTAATTGGAATTGTATTAAATCTGTATAATGCTTTTGTTAGTATGACCATTTTGACAATATTAATTCTGCCTATCTAGGAGCATGGCAGGTCTTTCCATCTTCTAAGGTCTTCTTTCATTTCTTTCTTTAGTGTTCTGTAATTTTCACTTTTATCTCTTTTGTTAGATTGATTGCCAAGTATTTTATTTATTTTTTTGAAGCTGTTGTGAATGGGGTAGTTTTCCTAATTTCTCTTTCAGTAGGTTCATCACTGATATATAGGAACGTGTTTGATTTATGGATTTTTGTTTTATAACCTGCACTTTCTTTGCATTCTTCTTGATGAATCTGTCCTTAAAGAAGTCCTATGAATAACCTGAAGTTTTGACCACATACCCCATACCTACCATAGTCTCTTACTCAAGGAGTATAAAAAGTATTTTTATCCATATGAATGTCCTGGAATGTCTTTTTCAGATTGATACATTCTTTTATGTTCATCTCATAGATTTAGTTTTCTAAATATCCCACTGGGTACTTTACGTTCTAAACACAGTTTACCATCATCCTATGACTCAACATAACTCTGAAATTGGCATTATGGAGTCCACTCTGTAGATGACAAATTGAGGTTAAGAGGGATTCGAGTTATTTGCTCAAGTTCACAAATTGAGCAAATGGCAGAGATCAAATTTAAAGTCACTTCAACCTTGCTTCCAGTTCCCCACAGATGGACTTTGTTTACATTGTGTCATCAGGGAGCAATGAAGACTAACTTATTGGAACTCTTCTAATGGAAATACTTCTGAAAAATATGTACTTCTCTGCCTTCTCAATGAGGTCATCCTGAACATAGAGTTAATTTCTCTAAGACTATTAGTACAAGTTTTATGATGGCATAGAAAAATTTGACTCTAACAAGATGATAATAAAATCATTCCCAAATGTGTTTGAAATCCCAGGTCTACCCTACTTTAATGGAGTAAAAAGGAATGAGTAGTGCCTTTTTACTGCTATTTCATTCTTTACCTCCATTCCTTTAACCAGGTGAACAAGACGGTGTGCAAGGTAAAGATGGACTGGCTGAGCACAGTATTTCTCCATGGTTAAGAAGAAGATTTGTGAAGCAAACAGTTCTAGGTTCTAGGCCTTGGCCCTCCACTAATTGTGTAAAAGTAGCAAGCCATTTAGGCTCTCTGAGCCTCAGCTACCTCATCTGCACAATGGAAGTTGGTAACACATTCACAGAGGGTAGCATAAAATGCTGTGAATAAAAAAGAAGCATCCATTAGGTAATAGTTAGTAATTATTAATTATCCTCAGATAATTCTGTTGTGCAGTCAGGATTGAGAAAGATCACTTTCTATTGTTTTATTGTCTAAGACACAAAGACTCTCTTAATTAGAGCCTGATACATAGAGTCCTTGAAGACCTGAGAACCTCCTCTGGGCCATGCCAGCCCACTAAACCCTTGTGCTCTGGTGAGGGAGCCCTGTGTTATCACATTCATTCCACACTAGGGATACGCCTGGTGTTAGTCT
>JAJEJO010001072.1:36459-115116 GCA_020662805.1 Glaucomys volans
TCTTTCTTTCTTTCTTTCTTTCTTTCTTTCTTTCTTTCTTTCTTTCTCCTTCTTCCATGTAACACTGAGATTCCCATATTTCTGCAAAGTTGCCTCTTATTTCTCCCTGAGTTCCCAAGGTAATGTCTATCCTACTGGAAAATTCTCCCCCTGCAAATTGTGATCTTTCAGGAGGGCAGGGACTGACTCATTTTTGCAGGAATGGTGTCAGCATTTTGTGGCATTTCCTAGCTCGGTAAACGTTTGTCAAATGAATGAATGACTATGATAGGCCTATAGCCACAATGGTGTTGAATTCACGATCAAGTTTCTATACTGTTCTCTATCCCGTGATGTTGATTTCAAAGACATGCTAGTCCTTCATGATGACTTACAGAGTGGGTAGGGTGTGTGCACGTGTGCGTGTGTGTGTGTGTGTGTGTGCACCCATGTGCATAGCGCATGTACCAAGTTTGTGAACCTACATCCTTTTCCCTGAGGGATTTCATCAATAGATGCATTGCCTTCAAGTGGGCCTAGATAGCCCTCCACACAAGTCCCTCAGTCATGGTAACTGAATTCTTCCACATTCAAATTCAAGGTTGAACACTGGTTGGGTCTCATTTACTGATGACCTAGAACAGGGTTCAGGGTGAGGAGAGGCAATGCCCGTAGGATGGGGCTTTCTCTCCTAGATGCTACTGTTTGAAATGATGACACCCCGGTGGTGGCTAGACACTCTTCACTGTTCACCTGGAAGATGCCCCTTTTCAACACTGCTCCTCTCCCATCCTTTCTCCTGTTGAATGTCATACCCTGGATGTCCTCTCTGGAGTTCCATGCTGGGCCCAGAGTGGCTCTTATTGAACCTTTCATTAATATATAATTAATTAGTGAATAATCAATAGATTAAATAAATGAGTTTGGAAATTTTGTCTTAGGTTAGGTACATTTACAATATGGGTCTCTGGTTTCTTTTTTTTTTTTTTTTCTTTTTTGGGATTGAACTCAGGGGGCACATGACCACTGATCCACATCCCCAGCCCTATTTTGTATTTTATTTAGAGCCAGGGTCTCACTGAGTTAGTTGCTGCCTCGCTTTTGCTGAGGCCGGCTTTGAACTTGTGATCCTCCTGTCTTGGCCTCCCAAGCCACTGGGATTACAGGCATGTGCCACAACACCAGGCCTATTCTCCGTTACAGTTTAGATAAGAGTCGTTCTCCCAAAAGCTCATGTGTGAGACAATGCAAGAAAGTTTAGAGGTGAAATGATTGGGTTATAAGATCCATAACTGATATGGATTAATTGGGCAGTAATTGGAGGCAGATTGGTGTGGGCTGGAACAACTAGATCCCTAGGGGCATGCTTTGGAGGTAAATATTTGTCCTTGGTGAGCCAAGCTCTCTCTGTGCTTCCCCATCGCCAAGTCCTGAGCTGCATTCTTCCTCCACACCCTCCTGCCATGATGTTCGGGATCACCTTAGGCTCAGAGCAATGGAACCACCATCTATGAACTGAGACCTCTGAAACTGTGAGTGTCAGATTAACTTTTCTTCCTCTCCATTGTTCTTGTCAGGTTCTTTGGTCACAGGGATGAAAAAGCTGACTGAAACAGTCTATCCATCATTCAGAAGTAAAAGGGATATTTCATTGTTTATTATATTTTTGATCACTACAAATTCATTTCAGAGGAATGTCAGTAAAGTCCACATATGAGGTTTGAGGCCACTCAAAGTCTCCATGTCAAACACTCTGCTGCCTAATTCTGTAGTCACTAGCTTCATGTGGCCACTGAGCAGCTGAAATGTAGTTAGTAGACTGAAGAACTAAGCTTGTGATTTTATTTAATTATTCTGAAATTTCAATTTAAGAACTGATGTCCAATTTGGTCACTGGAAAACTTGTAAGTATGTTTAGAACAACTAATTGGGTATGCAAATCTACCTTTGCAAGTGTGAATATTACAAAATCTAGGTACAGATCAATATTTCTGAAACTATCATTCTAATTGAGACGAGCTGTAAGTGAAAACTTACTAGATTTCTGCAACTTAGCACAAAAAGTATGTAAGAATGTAAAATATCTCTTTAATGTTCTGGGGGTTGGTTAAATAATGAAATAATATCTTGGGTACATTGGGCTATACACAATTTTTTTGTGAACTAATTTTACCTGTTTCACTTTTTAAAGTGTTTTTATTGGTGCTTTATAGCTATATGTAACAGTGAGTTTTATTTTAACATATTCATTCATACATAGAATATAATTTGCTTCAGAATATAATTTGCTTCATTTCAGTCCTCAGTGCTTCTTCTTTCCTTCCCTCCTCCCTCCTCCCTGTTCCTTTTAATTTTTAAAAACATGGTCTCTGAAATATTTGACTTTGCTTTTGTGATCTGTGTTATATCTCTGTTGGTCAGTGCTGTTATAGGACTCGGTAAGGCTGTCTAGCTAGGCTGCCTTAGGAGAAGAGCCCTGTACCCACTCCAGGTGTGTATTTTGTTAAAAGTTCTTTCTAAGTTGAAGCAGGACATTTCCTCAGTGGACTGTATTTGTTTTCTGTTTTTCTGTGTGTTAAGTGAGAACTAATAGAGTGTTAAACTGGAGCATGTGTTGTGAAGCCGCAAGACACATAGCACCTTATTCTCTGAGCAGTCAATCTTAAGAGAGAAGTTCTAGTATGATCCCATTTTACATAAAGGAAAACAGGCTGGAAGCATTTAGGTGACTTGTTCAGGACTCAAAGCATTATTTGAATGCAAATTTGTATAACTCATGTCTTTATTTCTCCCTTCTCCTGCTGAAGGAAGGATCCTTTTGAAGGAGGGGAACAGATCAATGACATGTATGAGGCCCAGACACTTCTCTCTCATTCACTTTATACCCTGGCCTCAGACCCCAGGTTTGGGAGAAGACTGATTTGGGTTCAAATTCAGCTCTGCTGTGTTCTAGAAATTTAGTTTTTCTAGTTTCTAGTTTTCTCAGCTTGAAAAAGGCTCATCACACCTACATCTCTGAGGAGTGAGTGAGTGACTCTAAGACTGGCTTAGAGTCTATAGTATGAGCTTTTGCTCATAATTACCTTTCACATGGTTGGAAGAGAATTTCCAGGATATAAGCACATTTCTATAATATTTCTATTGTTAAATATCCATTTCTTAGAAGTTAATAACCATAAATGATTTAAATACATATACTATATTTAAATAATTTAAATGTATATGAAATTGTTTAATTATTTTTGTATATACAGTTTAGAGTTTAGAACTTCTGATGGTTTGACCTTACTTCTGCCTTTAATATTAAAACAATAAAAAAGATCCAACTCTTCAAAGTCACCTGAGCAGCATTTGACCAACCTTCCCCACTAGTGGAGGAAGGAAGAGAGAGATACTAAAACTAAATGGCCACAGTGGGGGAGGATCAGCCTCTTTCATCTTCTCTGTATACTGTGTTAACAGAAGAATGGGAGGCACATTCCAAGGGAAGATTTTAATACCTTTTTTAGGTTTTTAACCATCACAGGCTTCAGGACTCCTGGGAGCACCATGGAGACAGTCTTCATCCTACTTCCATAAAGGCATTTAACATAATTGAGGCCAAGGAGGTCTTAGAGGTCCCTTCTTGTATGATTCATTTTCTCATCACTGTGACCAAAATATCTGACAAGAATGGCTTAGAGGAGAAGTTTTTTGGGGTGCATGGTTTCAGTCCATGGTTGGCCAGCTCCATTGTTCTGGCCCTCTGAGATGAGGCAAACTATAGCAGATGGGCCTGGTAAAGGAAACCTGCTCTGATTAAGACAGCCTAGAAGCAGGGAGAGTGAGGGAAGAGCCAGGGACAAAATATAATCCCCAAGGGCATGCCCCCAATGACCACCTTTCACCAGGTATGCCACACCTGCCTACAGTTACCACCTGGTAACCCATTAACCCATCAATTAGGTCATACCTCTCATAATCTGATCATATCACCTCTGAACATTCCTGAATTGCCACATGAATTTTGGGGGGGAAACCTCTTATCAAAACCACATTTCTGCTCTCATGTTCTATCAAGAGGAAGATGAGGCTCTACAAAAGCATGGACTGGCTCTTGCTCAGGTTCACAGGAGCAGGACTGGAGCTCATGTCTCCTGCTCCTCCTGTCGATGAATTTTACTATACACCCTTCAACCTGTATATGTGTAGTGTATGTGTGTTTGTGTTTCTGTGTGTGAACGAGACTGTGTGTGAGCACGTGTGTGTGTTTGTGTGCATATTGAACCAGTTTGGCAGTAAGCTATGAATAGCATGCCCTTTTGCCCCCTAAATAGATTTTATGAAACAAGGATATGCCTCCACGTAACCACTGTATAGTTAGCAAATCAGCTCGTGTAACACAGACACAATACTATTACTCAACCCAAAGACCATATTTAATTGTGTCCATTTCCCCAGAATGTCCTGTGTTATGCTCTGTCTCTTGAGTCTTCTTTAACTTTGGAAGTTCCTCAGTCATTTTACCTGACTTTACCTTGGCATGATCAAGGAAGGCAGTCAACTTCATTCTATAGATTTGTCTGTTTGTCTCTAATCATTGGAACATGTAAATGGATGAAGAGAGGTTTTGATCCCGGTATGATGGAATGGGCATACTCCTCTCACATCTCCACTGCTTGGGACTATGACATCTGGATAAATGGCACAGGGCAGCAATGAGTGCTTTGGAAAGGAAATCATAGAAGACCAGAATTTAAAGTGCCACTGAACTGGTGGTAAATTCACTGTTATTATTATTTTTTTTAAAGTCCTTAAGAAATAAATTTATTTAGATAATTTACACAAAAGATCATCTTAATTTAGGGAAAAAACATTCACCATCTGCATTAAGAATACCCTGTTTCTCAATTACTTTTATTGGAGGTGACAAAATTGGAATAAAAGTGATATTGGCTTTTCTTTCTATTAGCATGGAAAACTAGTGTGGTTCCTTTGGAAGACAGTTTCTATATATTTATTTAAAGTTTAGAAAATTCCTAGCTTCCTAGCACATGTCTTTAATCCCAGCAGCTGGGGAGGCTGAGGCAGGAGGATAGCAAGTTCAAAGCCAGCAATGGAATATTACTCAGCCATAAAGAAGAATAAAATTATGACATTTGTAGGTAAATGGATGATGTTGGAAACTGTTATGCTAAGTGAGATCAGCCAATCCCATAAATCCAAAAGCCGAATGGTCTCTCTGATAAATGAATGATGATGCATAATGTGGGGGGGAAAGATGGCAAGAATGGAGGAAAGATAGCTAGCATAGAGGGAAGGGAGGGGTGGGGGGCAGGTGGGGGGTAAAATTAATAACAGAGTGTGTGACAGATACCATTGCCCTGTGTACATGTATGAACGCACAGATGGTGGGACTCTACTTTGTGTACAACCAGTGAAACAATAGCTGTACTCCATTTGTGTTCACTGTTATTATTTTTATCTTTTCTACCCTTTAGCCATGGATGCAGGAGCGGGGGCAAAAACATATGTCAATAGGGTAACTAAAGTCCCAACTTATCATCCAAGACCTACAAGGGGATTCCAGGAGCTGGAAAATACTGAGAAATCCTGGAGAGGGAGGAGCCCAGGAAAGTGGCCCTCAGTTGACATGAGTCTGACATAATAAGCACAGGAGCTGCTAAGAGCTGAGCAACCCTGGACCAGCCACTGGGGGCACAGATTGTGATAGAGCCAAAATGCAGTGCCAAGCCTATTTATTTGAGTTTTAAAGACATTATTAGTTTAATTTTTAAAAGAAGTTTTAGGTTTTCAGAAAATTGATCAAAGAGTACAGAGAATTACCATATTCTCCCTCTTTCCCTTTCACATTTTACCTCATTATTATTATTATTATTATTTTTTGAACCGGAGATTGAACCCAGGGGCACTCGGCCACTGAACCACATCCCCAGCCCTATTTTGTATTTTATTTAGAGACAGGGTTTCACTGAGTTGCTTAGGGCCTCGCTAAGTTGCTGAGGCTGGCTTTGAACTCGCGATCCTCCTGACTCAGCCTCCTGAGTTGCTTGGATTACAGGCATGCACCACCACGCCCGGCACATTTTACCTCATTATTAACACCCTGCATTACTGTAGGATCTCGATGACAGCTGATGAGCAATATGGATACCTATTGTGAGCTTAGGTCCATAGTCCATACTGGGATTCATTCTTCTGTGGTATATTCTGTGGGCTTGGACAAATGTGTAACAACATGTGCCCAACATACTTTCAATGCCCTAAAATCCCCTGTGCCCCCCCCTACTTATCCGCCTTTGAACTTCATACCCTTGCCAACCAGAGACTTTTTAATTTACTGTCTCTATAGCTTTGACTTTCTGGAATGTCATGTAATTGGAATCTTACAGGGCATAAGCTTTTCAGACTGGCTTTTAATTTCCAACTTAGCAATATTCATTTAAGGTTCTTCCAGTCTTTTTTTGTGGTTTTATAGCTAATTCAGTTTTACTGATGAATAATATTCTATAGATATACCACAGTTGATTCACCATTTGAAGGACACCTTAGTTGATTTTGGGTTTTGGCAATAATGAATGAAACTTTCATGTTCAGGCATTTGATGACAATGAGTCTCCAATTCATTTGGATAAACACCCACAAGTGCAATTGTTAGATAGTATGGTGAGACTATGCCTGGTTTTATACAGAATTGTTAAATATCTTCCAAAGTGCCCCCATCATTTATACTCCCATCAGCAATGAATGATAGTTCTTATTGTTCCACATCCTCACCAGCATTTGGTGTTCTCAGGTTTGTTTTTGGTTTGTTTGGTATTTCTTTGAGTTATTCTAATAAGTGTACCACGGTATATTATTTCTATTTTGATTTCCAATTCCTCAATGGTATATGATATTGAGCTTCTTTTCATGTATACTTGCCCTGCATATTTTCTTTGGTGAGATATCTATTCAGATCTTTTATCCATTGTTTAAATTGGTTATTCATTTTTTACTGTTGAATTTTAAAATTTCTTTGTATATTTGTTTGCAATTCTCCATTGGGTTTGTGCTTTGCAATATTGTCTCCCAGTTTATGGGTTGTCTTTTCATTTCCTTAATTCAGTCTTTTGAGGAGCAGAAGTTTCAAGTTTTAATGAAATCCAGCTATTAAATTTTTCTTTCCTGGATTGTGCTTTTGGTCTAGTAGCTAAAATCTCATTAACCAACCACAGGTTACCTAAATTTTCTCCTGTTATCTTACAGAAATTTTATAGTTTTGCATTTTACATGTAGATCTATGGTCCATTTTTAATTAATTTTGTAAAAGTTTTATGAAATTCCAGCTCTGTATTTAGATCTCGTTTGGATATGGAGGGTTGTTTATTGAAAAGTTATCTTTTCTCCATTGTATTGCTCCACCCATACTTTGAAAGCTGAACTGATATTAGAATCACAACCCCCAGGAGGTGAATTGGAACACATGGCCTAATTTAACTAGGTCATTTACTACTAAAACAAAATATCAACATTCTCTATGGTATTAAAGCAAGACCAAGAATTTGTAATAGAATACCTAAAATATGCTCCAAAATTACTCAGCATATAAAAAACTGGGGAAATCTGTGCTTGCATGGTGTTATGGAGTTTCCCCACCAAAACACATTTGAGGCTTAGGTTTCCATGGTAACAGTGTTGAGAAGTGTTGGGGTCTTTGAAAAGTGATTAGGTCATTAAGAAGGATTAATGCTCTTCTTGAGGGAGTGAATTATCTCTCAATTGGCTACTGCCGTAGTGAGTTGTTATATACCAAACCTAGCACCTCCTTTCCCATTCCTTTCACAAGTGCCTGCTTGCCTGTTCATTTTTCACTAGAAGCTAAGCAGATACTGGTGCTATGCTCTTGGGTCTCCATACCTGTGAGCTTAACAAACCTCTTTCCTTTACAAATTACTCAGTTCCAGGTGTTTTACTATGGCAACAGAAAATGGACTAATACACTTGGGTAAAACAATCAACAGATTATAACACAGAGATGATAGAATTGTCTGAGAAATATTTTAAAGCTGTTATTTTAAAAATACTCCAAGAAGCAATTGCAAGCACTCTTTAAAAGAATGGAAAAACAGACTCAGCAAACTAATTGAAGTTATAAGAAGACCCAAACTTACAGATGGATTTAATAGCAATAAGGAGATTAAAGAAAAGAGTTTGTGAAATCCGAGATAGACCAAAAGAAATGATCAAATCTGAACAACAGGAGAAAAATTGGTAGCAAGAAGGAAAGAGAGAGCCTTATGGACTGTGGGACAATAAAAGGATGTCGTTAGTATCCAGGAAAAGAAAAGGAGCATGGTGCAGAGAAACTGTTTGAGGAAACAATGGATGAGAACTTCACACATTTAATCTGAAAACGGAAGAAACTGATCAAACCTTACACGTGGTAAACCTAAAGACCATTCTCCACACATTGGTAATTCATCTCCCACACACCGAAGACAGAAAAACTCTGAAAATAGAGAAAAATGATCAACTAGGAAAGGATTACTTGAGAATCATGAAGGCAGAAGGAATCAATACAAATTTTCAAATCCTGAAAGCGAAGTACTAAAACAAACCAGAATTTTATATCCAGTGAAAATACCCTTCAAGAATGAAGGATCTGTAAAGATAGAGTAGATGAGGAAAACTAAGAGAATTAATTTCTAGAAGATGTGTAGTAAAACCATGGCTTGAAGAACTCTTCAGAGAGAAGGGAAATGGTAAGAAGCAGTACAGGAAAAAAAGAAGAACTATACAAATTATAAATGAATAGACGTGGTAGACGAGTTTCCACTTGAGCTCTTTAAAACATGGGTTAGAGTTGAAAGCAAAATTATCAACATTGCCCGACTGGGCTTTCAGCATCCATGCATGCATACAGTATAAAAGACAAATGTACTGTAAGGAAGGAAGGTAAAGGTAAAAGTTCTCCTTTTCACACAAAGTAGTAAAATGTTGCTGCTAAATTGACAGGGAGAACCTAAGAATGTATAATGTGATCCCCAGAACAACCAACACAACTTAAACAAGGAGATAGAATAAAAATAGAATAATTAAAATGGAATACTAAAATATGCCCAAATAATCCAACGCATAGACAAGAAAGGATAAAAAGGAATGGAAAAATTGAAGATGAGCAAAAAACCAATAAAATATATCAGTAAGTACATTCAGTGGAAATGATTTAAACTCACCAATAAAATGAACTATTGTCAGAGAGATAATAAACCATCGCCAAACTGTATCTGGTCTCCAGGAATCTCATTTCACATATAAATAAGTTAAAAGGATAAAAATAGATATGAAAATGGAAATGATGGAAATGATTATATTAATATCAGAAAAAGTATACTTCAGAGGAAAGAGAATTACCCACAATACACTATATAATGATAAGAATCCATCAATTCACAAAAAGACACAAAATCTCACATGTGTGTGCACCTAAAAACAGAACTACAAAATATGTGAAGGAAAACTAAAATAACAGAAAGGATAAAAAGACAAATCCACATCAGATATTTCACCACCACTTTTTCAATCATTGATAGGACATGTAGGTCAAAATCTCTAAGAATAGTGAACAACACTATTAACCAACTTGACCTGACTGACATTTATAGAACCCACTCAACAACAGTAGAACATAAACTCTTCTTGGATACGCATGAGACATTTACCAAGCTAGATCATATTCTGGACCAGAAAACAAGTCTGAATAATTCATTTAAAAAGATTTAAGTCATACAAAGTTATATTCTGGTGATCCCAGTGGAATTAGATTAGGTATGAATAAAGAGAACAGGAAAACATCCAGACTCTGGAAAATTAAACAACACACTTTTAAGTAAACCATGGGTCAAAGAGAAAGTTTCAGAAAAAATAATTTAAAAAATACTTTGAACAAAAATGAAAATAACATACAAAAATTTGCAGGAGAGAGGCAAATTAGTGTTTAGAGTGAGATTTGTAGTATCAAATGCTTATATTAGAAAAAAGGCTCAAATCAATAATTCAAAAATTCAACGAAATAAAAAATAAAAAGCAACAGAAAAATTAATAAATACAAAAGTTGTTTTTTTAAGACTACCCCATAAGTTGATCAAGGCTGACAATCCCCCTCCCTGCAAAAAAAACCCCACAAATTGGCAACATCAGGAATAATATAGGGGATGTATTTATAGACAACAGAGATATTAAATATTTAAACGAGAGAAACATTCTTCATATACTATAAATCACTGTAGGCACATAAATCAGGCAATTAGAACAGGGTGATCTACATCTCAGGCATGAAGATTCCCTCTCTTCTTTTGCACCCATATTCCAGATTTTCTTTGGAATTTGTCTTCCTCTCCTACCACGTTCTCTAGGTGGATTTCACCTCCAGGTGCAGATGGTATGCTGCAGTTCAGGTGTCCTGCTCTGTGCCCACATTTACCTCGCTCTCCTGATTGCTTTCAATGGAAATCAGAAGGCGAATCAGAATCAGGAAGACAGAAAGAAGCACTTTGCTGGGGATGCTAGCTCAGTACAATCCTGCCCCTCCAGGGAGCAGCCGAGATCTGGAGACTGGATCCAACACAGTATAAGGCAGAGATGAAGTCGGGGAAGACGGGTGACTGCCTGGGGCATCCCATCTAGTCTCAGACTTTGAGTTCTGTGAGTCAATACAGCGTTTCCTATATTTCTGCCTTTTATGACCTTTTCTTTTTAATTCAACCTTGAGTGGGATTTTCGGTTCATAGCAACCACAAGAGCCCCAGGTGATAGGAAGGCCCATGGCTTCTTTGCCATCTTTCAATGTTGGTATTAGAATCCACTATTTTCCACTGTTTGTGGTTGGATTGTATTAACAATGTGTTCCTCATAATGAGTTCTACTATTTTTATAGATAAAAGGTTTTACAATCGTTTAAAAGAGTGGTATCCATTTTCCACTGTGTTTCAAAACAGAACAAAGATGTAAAGTCAGATAACAGTAGAGTACTAGAGTGAAGTACAATTAGGTATTCTTGGGCCTGCTTGGTTTTTTCCACCCCCTCCCTCTTCCCTACTCTTATGTGGCACCATGAAGAATCTTAGAGTCTGTGAAACATAGTGTATATATTATTGCCTGTCGTTTATCATCCAAATTTGGTCAATTTTGAGAATTGAAGAAGATATTTTTAATTAATTTATTATGGGGGAAAGGCTCAAACAGAGACAGTTCCAGGCAAATGGGACATATGGTCACTCTCATTCTATACCATAATAGTTGAAATGAGAGGAAAGTATAGTTAAGTGAGAGGTATGCTTTCCAGCCTCACTTCTACCACCCCCAGCTGTGCATCCTTAATAAGTTACTTAACCTCTCTGAGCTTCACGTTTCTTCATTAGTGTGCATTAGAGCAGCAGTGATTACCTCACTGGAGGTTGTTGTGGGATCATATTTTTGAAAGTGCTTTGTCAACTACAAGGCACAATGAAGCTGGTGGTTTTTATTACATGAGCTAACTGATATAATTATGTTAACTCCAACAATGTGGTTGCACTTAATTTTACACAATAGATGAGTTCTCAAAAAAATGTTGAGTATTAAAGAAGTTTTATAAATTGCTTCTTACTTAGAAAATTCACATTGAACAAAATTCTCTGAGAAATTCTCTTATAATGTTCAGATATTTTTTAGAGAATGAAAAATCACCCTGTGCTTACATCTTACATATCAGGATTTGCTTTTCAGCAAAACACATCCCTAATGCTTTCAAGGATCTGTCTCCCCAGCTAGACATGGGAGGTAAAAGCAGGTCACCTGGTCATGATACGACCTGGAGCTGGGGTAGTGGGTAGAGGGAGTCCTGTGCAAACCTTTTGGAGGCCCAACATAGTCATGAAGGAAAAAAAAAAAAACCAAAAAAAAAAAACACCAACATAAATTCTTGGAAAGCAGGGCCCTGTCGGTTTAATTTATTTCACATTGTGCTTCGAAGCACCAGGCCCCAGTGGGCTAATGAATATGAGATGCAGCTGTGGATGAGGGAAAAAAAAAAAAAACAAACCTGTGCATGCTGGTTGCATGACTGATACCCAAAAAGACTGTTCCACTGGCTCATTGTCAGGTTTCCAACACCTTCTGTGTGTCTGCAGCTCCCGTCTGGCCAGGCCGGCCTGCCCTCCCTGGTGGACATTTAGGAAGTGCACCCTACTCACTTCAGCACAGTCACGTGCTGGTCTTCCTTCCCCCTACATTTGTGCTGCCATCTGGGACAACTTAGCCATTGTCTGTTAGGGCCTTTGAAGCTTGATTATAGAATGGAAAAACATCAGCTACAATAGAGCAGGCTGTCCTGTTTGGGACATCAGTGCAATCTTTTTTCTCCCCTTCTTTTTTTAATTCACATATTTTTGATCATCTTCACACAGGACTGAACATTCGTAATGGAATGTATTCAAGAGTCCTTTCTCTTGAAGGCATGAATACCACCCCTCCCCATTTCCAGTCCCCATAAAACCAGTTTTGCAAACATGATCATCCTGACAAAAGATTTATTCCAGTTCTCTTATTTTATATTTACTCACTCACTGACAAAGGAATCTGAAATTTTAAAGCACAGATCAAAACATAAAATGCTGATAATTATTCCATGTCTTTAGCTCTGTGTCCCAACCCCCAACACTTTATCCTTAATAATAGTCATGAAGGTAAATAATCCTTATTGTTTTCCATGGTAAGACATGCAGGTTCAGCAATAGATTTATGTTTGAAACCATTGCAATGGCATATTTAAATAGATAAGAGCTAAGTTACTATAGAAATGTTTAATTGAAGTAGAATTAAGTATGTATTATACTATTAAGTATACATGGACGGGGTGCCTAAGTTACAAAGTCATAAGTATTTTGTAATTTTATCTTGGGAAAAAAAGCAGTGTGTATGTGAATGAAATGATATGCTTAATTAAGTTATCATGTTTGTGGTTGAAAATCACAGAATATTTTTTCTTTCCCTTCTCCTTTCTCTCCTCTTCTTCTCTTGGCTTATTAGAATTTCAGAATTATTTTATAATTATACTATATTTACAATTATATTACAACTTTTAATAAAAGCTACTTTACAAAATAAGTTTAAAATCATGAAGTCTAACAGTACATGAGCTTAATCTACACCCCAAAATGGAGTATTGGGGTAGGGCACTTGAATCAAGTGATAGCAATGGAAGACTGACCTGGAAGATGACACAAAATGCAAATAACCGATATACAGTGAGCATTCTGTGTATTTATTCATGCATCTTTTATAATTTAGGGATTTCCAAGTTATTCATTCAGAATAGAGCTGAGCATGGTGGCACACAACTGTCATCCCTGCAACTCCGCAGACAGCAGGATTGCAAGTTCAAATTCAGCCTCAGCAACTTAGCAAGGTCCTAAGCAACTTCGTGAGACCCTGTTGCAAAATAAAGTAAAAAAAAAAAAATAAGAAGGGTAGGATATAGCTCAATGGTACAGTGCCCCTGGGTTTAATCCCCAGTGCCAAACAAAAAATGAAAAAAGAAAGAAAAGAAATCAGAATGGTCCTTTCTCCAAAAGAGTTGTCTTCCAGTCATCCTGGATATGGGGCATCAGACAAAATTCTAGGCAGAGGTATGTGGATGACATTGGTGATTACCACTTCACAGTCATGGCCTCGTCTTTCCTTCTGTCCCTCAGGCTCTACTCATGACACAGGGAGCTGATGTAGACACCCTGGACCATCAGAGGCACACCATGCCTGGAAGACAGCAAGCAGAACTAAGGAGGTTGTGTTCTTGAAGCTGCCCAGCCACCACATCAGTCCAGATTGCCTGAGAATGAGCACTGGAGGAAGACAGAAGCAGTCTTTGACTTTAAGTCCCCATTTGCATGATTTGCTTAAACCAGTGTCTAATTAATAATGGTATATGAATGCTCCTCTGTTTGCATGAGGGTTAGGCCCTGTGTTATGACTTAGATGTGGTGTCCCCCAAAACTCATATGTGAGACAATGCAAGAAGATTTGGAGGAGAAATGATTGGATCATAGTCTTGACCTGATCACTGAACTGATTCCTGATGGGCTTAACTGAAAGGTAATTGGAGGCAGGTGGGGTGTGGCTGGAGGGAGTGGTTCACTGGGGGCGTGGCTATGGGCTCTACCTTTTGTGTCTGGAGAGTAGAGATCTCTGTCTCTGTGCTTCCTGATCACCATGTGTGCTGCTTCCCTCTGCCACACTCTTCCACCATGTTGTTCCTGCCTCACATGGAGCCCTAAGAAATGGAGCTGTCTGTCCATGGATTGAGACTTCTGAAACCAAGAGCCCTTAATTAGACTTTTCCTCCTCTACAATTATTCTGGTTAGGTCTTTTAGTCACAGCAGCAAAAAAAAAAAAACCAAAAACCAAAAAACAAAAAACCTGACTGAAACACCCTGACGGACTCATTAAGTAGCAAAGAGCTTAAGTCAAAAACGCTTTTAATAAACCCAACTTACCAAGCATCCTAAGTTTACCAGCACTGCACTCTGTGGAGGATCAGCTGCTTCCCCTTTTGACCACTGGGAGCTTCAGTTCACTGACACTGCCCAGGATCATGAAAGAGCATTGGATTGTACATCACTAGCCTCGGAAAAGAGCAGAGTTCAAAGTTCAAAGTATGATTCCTACATACTTTGCTTTTACACCATCAAAAAGTTGAACCATGGGTAAGTTGAGGACTATCAGTATTACCTGAGTATAATTTTATAATGTGATAGTATAATTTAAAAATATATAATAGTATAATTTTATAAGATGTTGATAAGCCAATAGTAAGACAGTCTGTGTTTCATTCTTCTGCTCTTTTCTCTCCCACCTCCTACAGGAAGGGTCTACTTGCTTCTCAGTTTGGGTTATTACCATGCAGTGTTAGACCTTAACCTCCCTGTAATTTCTCAGTTGTCCTGAAAACTTGATCTAGATTCCTAAGTTGCAGGTACTTATAGGAACAAAATCTTTTATTGTTCTTATTTTGCATGTTATATGGTGAAAACTGCACAAGAACCACAAGAAATCAGTTTTTATTGTGGTATACAATTCCCTAGAGAGGGGAATCTGCTCAAGTGGAGAAAATTAGGGTCACAAGAGGAAAAAAATCTTTTAAAGTCATTGTAAGAAGATGTTTCCTTCATTTCAGCAATTTATTTTGATATAATATGGGAACTGAAATTTAAATAACTGCTTATATAAAAATGGACTGCCTTAGAGGTCAAAGCTAAGTACCTGGTGGCTGCAGGACCCCATGAGAATGACTCTGTCTGCAGATCCAAGTGGAAGGAACAGATCAGAACACTGAACACCCAGAAGAACAGGGGAAAGTCAGAGAGGAGAAGACTGGACAGCGAAGATGGAGGAGAGCAAGAGTCCTTGGAGCAAGGAACCAGAGATGGGAGGAGGAAAGGCTTCCTGCCTGGGTGCCTCATGTACCATGGCTTAGAGATATGTTGAACTTTGGGGACCATGGCAATGAGCATTGGGTTGGTTGAACAAGGACTTCATGTGGGAAGTGGATGAAAAGTCTGTCCCCATAAACAGACAGAGGGCACCAGTTGGACATTATTTCTTCTACACATAATAACTATTGCTCTTTAAGATAGATTCTAAACCTTTCATTCTTATGGCAAATTCCTCTTAGGAAAACACTGGGCTCTAAAATTCTAGACATGTATACAATCCCTAAGACCAGAGATAGGCTAAGCATCATTTTCATGGTGTCAAAACAGACCAATCAAGCATCTTTAATTCCTTACACAGTTGACCCCTCCCTGGCCAGAAAGCAAAAATCACAATAAACTGACTTTCTGAAGATTTTTCTGGACAAGATGGTGGCTGAAATTTTCACTCTTATCTAAGTTCTTCCTGCTCAAGTGATAGAATCCAAGTAATTTATCCATTTCATCAATGACAGTACTACCTGTCCTTGTGACCTGTCAGGCTAGTAGTGATGGGTGTGCCACCATTTCAAAATCAGGAGGGTCCTCAGACCTGCTCTCCAGAGGCTCCAAAAACATACTCTGGCTTTGCAGCAACCTGCTTGGGGCAGTCAAGTAAGCCCTGCTTACTAAATGGCTGTGTTAAATCATAGACCAGGCTATGTTAAATCATCCCCTTTGGACCATTTTGCTTGTGCCCAGTGTGGGAACAGTTGGTCTTCTCTTTTTTTCTAAGTCTGTATGATGACAGGGCAGTGCTTCGGTTTCTTACCATGAAACTTCTGCTACCATTTTGTCCCTCAATACCTTCTCCACTATCTTGAGCAACATAAATGACTTATGTCCTGTATGGTTCCACAAATGTGAAAAATTTTCTACCTTTGCTTATGCCAAACCACATTTTGTTTTGTATAATTTTTCATGTGTTTACTCTGGTGATTAGGCTTCGATTCATTTATCCTGGAAGAGGGGTTCTCACTGAGTGGACATCAAATGCCTGACTGGGTTTGTTATGCAGAGATTGCTGGTTCCCAACCCTAGGGTTGTTCTGGTTCAGCAGGTCTGGGATGTTGAGAACCTGCATTTCTAGCAAGTTCCTGGGTGAGCTGCAGGATCACATTTTGAGAACAACTGTTCTAGAGGACTGATAATGTGCTGATAATGTCTTCACACCTTTCTATTTTCATGCTGTGAAGGTTTCTCTGGTATGTCCTGGTATCTTGTGGCTCCTCTTCATTGTTGTTTTTGAACAGCATATGGAGGGAAGATGCTGGCCTCAGCATGTAAAGCGAAGTGGAGACAATGTGGGCATGGCTGAATCATAGTTGGCATGGGTGGCTTAGTACTGCCTGCCAGGACCACAATGCCCCTCTCCTCAGCATCTCAGAAAGCAGGAAGCAGAGCCATTAAATAAAAATCCTTAAGAAACATTGACCTTGGAGCCTCATTCAATGTGTATTCTACAAACTTAGAATCTTTGCTTGGTCCAGAAACCTCAAAATTACTTTGCCATTAACACCTGTGGTGAGTGGCAGGTCTTTACCAGAGGAGAAGGATTGCCTCACCTTGGACTGAAGAAGTAGTAAAAATTAATGAGCTCTCAATGCTTATAGTTTGATAAACTGCAAAACATCATCCCACCCCTTTACTCTCTCTGTTTCCCTACCCTTCCATTCTTTTACATAGGACATTTTAGAAGACCAGTGTAGCTGTATGAATGTCACTAAGAAAATGGGCAAGAGAGAAAAATATATTGCCTTTTTATTTTTATTTTTTGCATAGGATCATGACAACATTATGACATATTTTGTGTTTTTTATTCAAGGGGACATGTGGCTTAGACCACATGTTGGCATTTGTGCTTGCTATTTTTGCCAAGTGAGTCAGATCAGATGGAAAGGGTAGTTTGTTGGCGTGGATGTGTGTCGGTGACACTATGAAAGGAACTGTTGGTGACTCATGACTGTGGGGGTTACAGCAGACAACCTGGGAGCTGTCTGCCCATCCCAGGTCTGAGCTGTCTTCAGATTGGTATCATGACTTAAGAGCTTTCCTCTTGCAGACTCTGGCTTTCCACCAGGAAGCTTCATAGATCTGGAACTATTCCCCATATGTGTGTATTTCCCATTGGTGTCTATCTGGCTGGACAATTTTAATGAGCCTATAGCCCAGGATCAGCAATATTTCATTGAATCCTTTTTATGACTGAAAACTCTTTATGGGTGCCCTCCAGATATGCTCTTGTCAATGTTCTTTGAAGGCAATTGGTAAGTAGTCCAATAATATCGCTAATTCGAAAATATATGTAAATATTGTTCATTACATGTTCCTATTATGAAGATGGATATTGATTGTTCTTAACATCTTTTCAAATATTAACTTATTTACTCTTCAAATGAATCTAATGAAGTCTAATGAATACCATTTTTATTCCCATTTTATAGATGAGAAAACAGACAGTCTATCCCTGGCTCACAGTCACACAAAGTGGTGTATCCAGGACTGGAACTAATATTTATATATGAGACCCCATGCTCTGAACTACTCCATGAAACTTTTGATTGTTTTTCTGATGAGCTGTGTTAGGTAGAAGTGATTAACTTATACTTGAAAGCTTGCTATTAAACCCATTAAGACAAAAACTTCTTGTGAATTTCTAAATAGAGAGGTGGAATGAGCCCATCTTAAAAGCCTTTCACTTCTTGCTTCAGTTTTGGAATCAAGTTCAAACACTGTTGCATAGGATCCTGGGATGTTTGGCACTATTTCTCAGGTTCTTTCCTGAGCCTCTCTGCCTGGTCATGTAAGATTGCTAAGAGCCTCCCAGGACAGTGATCTCTCTATTTTTGCTAAAAGAATCTGCATTCTGGAGCCTTCCTTTCCATTCCCTATGTGCACACCTTGGACTCAGGTTAATTCTGCCCTTGAGTGTCCAGGTGTGAGTGGCAAGCCTGTTTCCAGATACGTTGAGATAATAGTTCCTGAAACCTCAGGACAACTGAGCATGCTCCATCCTTTCCCTGATTATTTACAGTCATATACATGTTACTTTTTTCTTGTCAAAGAGCTGATCTAAGTGGACTGCCACACTTGGGTTCCTCTACTCCTTCCTGACTTGATACCAGAGTTCCTGCAGAGGCCTCTGCCTCCCTCCCAAGCTTCACCAGGCAGACCTCTTCCTTGACTCTGGTAAAATCTTTGGACTGTTTTTACACACTGGGGTTTTCTCCATCCCTTGGTTCACTCTGCTCTCATGCTGTCAGCTGCTCCTTTGTCAGCATTTGAATTACATCTCTTTCTGGGACCCTGACCTGCACAACTTCTTCCTCCCAAACTATGTCTTGTAAATCACAAAAGGTCACTAGTAGGTTTTTCTACCCATGTAACCTTGTGCCTACTTACAGGAATACAAGACACCATTCAAAGCATTGGGATTACAGTGAAGACTAGGGGCCCATCTAGTCCTTGGAAGGCACAATGTTGGATTCTCTCTTCTTTTGCATTATACTGTCTTTGTGGTAGGTTGCAGGCACATGTAAAAGATAATGCAAATGCCCCTTCATCTACCCTGCAGCCACAGGATTAATTTTATTCTCTTAATATACATGTGATGATTGATGCGCTTGTCTTCCCTGTAAATCTATTAGATCCACTAGTGGAGTATGGGATCTTTAAGACTAGATCAAAATAATGAGTTTTAGTCAGCCTTCTGTTACTTTGACAAAATACCTGAGATAAATGCACTTAAAGAAGGGAAGGTTTACTTTGGCTCCTGGTTTCAAAGGTTTCAGATCATGATTGGTTTAAACCATTAATTTTGGTCCTGTGACAAGGCAAAACATCGTGATGAGAGTACATGGTAGAGCAAATCCATGGCACTCAGAAAGCAGAGACAGCAAAAGAGAGAGACAGACAGAGACAGAGAGAGAGAAGAAGGGAAGAAGGGGCTGGGATCCCATATCACCTTCAAGGGAACAACCCATCTGATTGACTTCCTGCCGGTTGGCCCCACTACCTAAAGTTCCTCCACCTCCTGATTGCATCACAGACTGACAACCAAGCCTTCAAGATGTTTGCTTTTGCAGGGCATTCAAGATCCAAACTGTAGCACAATGCTTCATGAATAAATGATTGAACAAATGAATTAAATAACAACTGAATGAAGGAGAACCGGTAAGAGTTGGGATCCATTGTGTAGCCACAGAACAAATATAACCATTCCCCATCCAGATCCTTAAAACTTTACAACAGAGTCTCCTCCTCCTTTCAGGGGCCCAGCAGCAACTCAGAGGCCTGATTCTCCCTCTGGCATACTTCCTTCTGTGCCATGTTACAGTTTGGAGGACAATGGGGCATTGAGTGCCTCTCCCCAGCTGGGCAAACTGCTGAGCAGAGAAGCCAGGTTTCCCGAATATTCCACCCCACACCCCCTCATGACTAAACTACACAGGCTGTTTTCCTCTGCCCTGGCTTGGGCCACTTGGCTCTTCTTGACTCAGATCCCTTTCCCGGGATACACACCCACCTGTTCCCTGGAGCCAAGTTCTGTGAGGCATGTGGCTTTCTTTGGAATGCCCAAGTACCTCAGAGTTTTGGCCCTGAATTACATGGCGGGGGATTTACGTAGATGAATTCTCATCACATTGGACCAATGTGAGTCTCCAAGTCCTCAAAGTGGTCTAGAGACTGTGCTTTCTACACTGCACACAGTTGACAGGATGTAGAAATCTAAGTGTGTAGAATATAACCCTTCTTGGAGTGTACCACAGTGTGCAGGGCATTGATTTAATACAACTAGCAAAGTGCAAATCTCCGAGGAGCGGCAAGGACCGTCCAACATTCTCCTTTCACCTTATCTTCCCTCTCCTTCCCCTCCTTCTCCTTCTCTTCTTTTTTCAATAATCCAGTGATTTGCTGGTGCATAAAAAAATAAACAGAAAATAAATAAGCTGCAGAATTTGAACGAGAAGTTTTAAGCTAGAAATCTGAAAGGGTGGGGGAAGGCCACAGAAACAAGGTAAACAGTTAAGGCAAACATTTTAGACCAAAATAGCCAGTTTTCTGGAGCTGGAATACAGACTTCACTGCTGGTAAAGAGGCTAAAGTGGATTAAATTGAGCAAAACTGGGTTTGGAGATAGCAAGGAATTTTATTTTTTTTCTTTCTTTCCACAAAGGTATGATGGAAGGTTAGACTTTTGTCTGAGCAAATATTTGAAGCTTTTTTTTTATGTGCTGCTACTGTTTCTGAGCCTTGCATTTGATGTTGGTTATAAAATGTGTCTTTCTTGGTATATATGTGTATATATTTTTGCGTGCACACACACACACACACACACACACACACACACACACATTTTTTTTCTTGTTGAACCATGATAGTAAAAATGATTAGTGGAGTTGAAATCTGTAGCAATGCACAGAATGCAAGCTACAGTGTTTAGGACAACTGAAATATGCAATAATTGATTTTAACATGTGCTGTAATTGGTTCCATATGCATTGCTGTCAACTGTGATGCATCATAATTAAACTGACATGTTCAAAAACTGGCCACTGAAATGAGCACTCACTGAATTTTCCAACTGTGCACAGCTTGCTGCTTCTCTGCTCCCTCGTTTTCCAATCAGGACCCACCTTGCCAGGTTTGATTTTGCTGCTGTTCCCCACGTTTTATCTATTTTGCCCTGTCAAATTTTAAATGACCTCCTGGAGTAGATTCAGGCTCTTTCCCCACCTTCATTTTCAGGTGGTCACATATTTTACTGGTGATAGATCTATATGCAATTTCCTAAGTCATCATAAATCAGATCTCAAATTGTAAGAATGGTCAAGAATTTGATATAAAATAAGACACAGCAGCAGCTCCGTAAAAGTCTCATATTTTAGTCCCTTGCCCCCAACTGAACCATACTTGAACTCTAATTAGGACATTCACTTAGAGAAAGAAAGCCTCTGGTCCCCCATCATGTGAATTACCATGCTTCCTTTATTTGACCACTTTCCTTTCTGTTTATTCCTATGGTCATGGGAATGCTTGTGCATCCAGGGTGGTCTTACCTTGATAGTGTGATTATCTTTCTTCATCTTTTTTTTTTTTTTTTTGGTACCAGGGATTAAACCCAAGGGCACATAACCTCTGAGCCACATCTCCAGACCAGTTTTTATATTATATTTTGAGATAGTATCTCACTAAGTTACTCAGGGCCTCATTAAATTGCTGAGGCTGGCTTTGAACTTGGGATCCCCCTGCCTCAGCCTTCTGAGCTGCCAGGTGTGTGCCACCATGCCTGGCTCTTCTTTCTTTTGTAAAAGTAATAGATTTTAGTTGAAGGGAAATTGAACTGGGATCTAGGTGTCTTGGGGTCAAGTCCCAGCTCTGCTATTCTGAATAATGTTGTAAATCTCTCTGATGTTAGCTTTCTTCTTGGTAAAATGGGAATGATACTAGTCTTTCTACTGTCATCTCAAAATTTAGGACAATAGAATGAAATGCAAGAATGACTAGAGAAAGCGACCCTTCAGTTTTTGAAATCTTTATTCTGGATTAGCATGAACCAGATCTGTCTTTGCATTTTGTGGCACCATAATCTGCTGTTTTAATCAAATGAATAACCACAAACCCCAACTACCCTGTAGTGTCACATCTATTCTATTCTCTTGTTGTACCCAAAGAAAATAAAATCATCCAAGCCGATCACATAAAGCCAAAAGAAGCCTTTATTTTAGCGGGCCAGTGACAATTGCCCTTACTCCTAAAAGCGGGGTGCCGGGGAATTATGCGCCAGTTCTTTTATTGCCAACTTTTATAGGGTGCGGAAGGGACCAGGGTGGGGCTATAGGGAGGGGAAGGGGTTGGGGTGGGCTATAGGGAGGGGATTTGGGATTTGGGGTGTAGCTGACTCTCCCAATCATGATGGAGAATCTTCCTGGGGAACATCAACATTCCAATCTGTTTTCTGTGGCTATAACACTCTTACTACCATGGACATGTGTTTGATTAAAGTGTGTGACAACAAAGTTAGTTCACCACCCATTTGTAGTTGGTCAGGCTACATCATTGACCGTAAGCTCCATAAAACCAATTTGGCAAGAAGGAGCATTGCAGCCACCTCCCCATTATTTCCTTTGGGGGTATCATTCTGCCTCTTATTCTAATCCTGTGTCACTGATGGAGATTCTTGTTTCAGTGTCCTATGCCTTGCTTAGAGCAGAGGCTGTGACACAGAACTGATCAATCATGGTGTCCCTTCCATCTGACCATAGAATATAGTCTAAGCTGTGGTCACACTGGGCCAATGAGGGTTTTCCTGTATGCTTTGGCATCCAACAGCTATGGGACAAACATCTGTGTTCTCCTAGGAAATGAGATGTGAAGATAAGCCTGGTGATGTGCCACTTCAAGAAGGAAGCCATACACAGGAGGAGCAGAGTTGAAAAGGCTAATTCAGGACTTTGTATATTAATGCTCTGAGGAGCACTTGACAGAGATATCCCACTCTGTAGGTTCTTTCTTCACACTTCCCTTTCCTGTACAGAAGCTTTTTAAATTTGATGCCATCCCACTTATTGATTTTTAATTTTATTTCTTTTGCTTTAGGAGTCTTATTAAGGAAGTCAGTTCCTGGGTTGACATGTTGAAGAGTTGGTCCTATATTTTATCCTAGGACTCTTTGAAAGGTCAGGTGTGTTCTAGAAGAGTAGATCTTCCTCCAGTTCCCACTGGGTTCTTATTTTGTAGTTAAATCCCTTAAGGGGCAAACTATCTGGAGTCAAGATGTAACTGAGGAGGGATGTTGATCTTGTATTTCACTTTGTCTTCTCATGTCTTATTTTCTGAAAGGGAAGAGATTCTATTTCCTGGCTGGAACCTGATTGCCACTTTAGTGGGCATACTGACAGGGATTCAGACTGTATTTTCTTTCCCTTTTTATTTTGCGACATTATTCTCATTGGGTCACACCTCCATAAACTATTGGAATGTTTCCTTCCACCCCACTCTTTGGTCAACACAATTTTGGGGTCACAAGACTTGCCCATTACTTTTGAGTAACCTTTGAAGGGTGGTGTGGTGCATTTACAGTGGATTCTAAACTTAGTGTGCATCTGAAACTTCTGGAGAGCTTCTAAAAACAAACTTTCTGGGCCTGATTACCAGAGATTTTGGTCTAATAGATCAGGTGGGGGCAGAGACTACCTTTCCAAGGAGCCCCTTGGATATATTGAGACTGCTATTCTGTGGATCATATTTTGAGAACCACTGTTGTAATGAATGTTGGATTCATTAGACTCAAGTTGTGACCTTTAGGCAATTCTCTGAGCCTCTATGGGCCTCATTCTACCCACCTATGAAATGGGAGACTTGTCTATGTGATCTTTTCATTTCCTTCATGTTGCCTATAAGCCTGTAATTACACAGATTGTGAAATTCTATTTGGAAGAGACTATACTACCACTGTGGTGCTTCTCTTTTCCCTTTAAGACAGTTATAACTTAGAAAGATAATATCTAATTTATACAGAAATGTTGGAGTTTTTTAGAGCACAGGAATAGAATGGGGTAAATATTAGATGATATGAATTCTAAGGCCCTGACAAAATACTCTGCAATCATGTAGTGCTTTTCCTCTGACTAGTGCACATTCATTGGTAATTGGTTTACAGTAATTTTCTCAATAATCAGGCACAAGTTCTAGGACTTTCTCAACCATAAAGAAGAGTCCATAGTGCTAGGGAAACACAGTTGTGGGATAGTAAGGGGAGGTATGGGAAGAATGGAGAAGGGATGGATTGTATAGAGGAAAATGAGGGGTGGGGAGGAGGCGGGAAGGAAAGGTAATCGAATGAGACAAACATCTTTACCATTTGTATATGTATGAATAGGCAAATTGTATGATTCTACTTTGTGTACAACCAGAAAAATGATAGTTGTACTCCATTTATGTACAATGAACTAAAACAAAAAAAATAAATAAATTAAAAAAAAAGGAATTTGGGAGAAGGAATGGAGAATCTTAAGAGGCACAAGTGGTACTTTTCCACCCCTCCTACTGTTGCTTTCTGTGCTTTCCCTAGCAGATCCTCTAGGTATGTAGCCATGAGAAAGTTTGGAAGTTCTTGTTCAGAGCCAGGTGAGAGTTGTTAAAGAGATGGATATGGCAGCATCTAGGAGGTCCCCCCTGAAGATAAAATGGTCATTCTATGAGTGTTATGGTTTGCAAATGTGGTGTCCCTCAAAAATTCATGTGTGAGACAATGCAAGAATGCTTAGAGGTGAAATGATTAGATTGTGAGAGCTATAACCCAATCCATGCATGCATTAATCCACTTGGATGCCTTACCCTGGTGGTAACTGTAGGCAGGTAGGTATGGTTAGAGAAAGCTGGTCACTGGGAGCATGCCTTTTGGTTTGCACGTCCCTGGAGGTTGGAGTTCTGTCTCTGCTTCCTGTCTGTCATGAACTGAGCAGCCCTCCTCTGCCATGCCCTTTCACTTTGATCTTCTGTCTCACCTTGGACCCAGAGCTATGGAGTCACTTGACCATAGACTGAACATCTGAAACCATGAGCCAAATAAACTTACTGTCCTCTGAGTTGTTCTTGTCAGGTCTTTTGGTCACAGCTACCCAAGCAGATTAGAACAAAGAGTGTGAACAGAAAAGTTTCCCTTTACTTTCAAGGAAAACTAAGTGGCAAATGTAAAGAAAAATAGTGAGAGAACTTGGGAAATGCTTTCTTTTCACATAATAGCTACTCTATTGACAACGGTTAGTCTTTAAGGATGCCCATCAATGAGTATCATACAGCACTTGTTAATTCTGTCAATATGTGTGTGTTGGGTGCCTAATATATCCTAGCAGTATGAAGTAAAACTGTAACAACTTGTTCATCTCCACACTTAACGGGGCCTGCAGTCTAGATGGGAAGATGACAAGCAGCAAGATAATTTTATGAGTTTAAATAAGAGGGAGCAGATGCTACCAGGAGGAGTTTGCAGGTGTATCAGCAAAGACTCCCTGTGGGGCACAATTGGTTCCAACATGGGTGGGAGTTAGGTCAGACAGGAGAAAAGATATTATTTCCAGACTCGGAGGAGAATGCAAAGACTCCAAGAGGCAAGAGGGGAGTTTAGGAAACTTTTAATTGCTTTGTGTTTCTGCTGACTAGAATTGAGACTGGAGGGAAAAGCAGAGGTTCCTCTTGAGTCTGTTTCGCCCAACTTGTTCAGAAATGCTACTACTTTTCAGAGTTGTTTTTTTTCTGGGTGAGGTGGAATGATGGGTCATGGAATTAACTGGCAGTGTCTGTCTGCACCTAAGGAACAGTGTGTGGCGCGGAGTACTTTCTCCTGTTGACTTCCCCTCTCTCTCCTCTGCGTGGATATGTTCTTTGATGATGCTTTTCTTCACTTCCTAGGCACAGTTCCTCTGTTCCTTCCATCCCCACCCTCTTCTTTTCCTGGATTACTTTGAGGTTAAACCCCTGGCTGTCACTATAAATTCATTTTTCTAAATAGACGCGATAAACATGACAAATGTCTGTAAAGAAATGTGGTGTTTAAAGGGAAAGAGAAGTAAATATGGGAGTTTTCTACAGATTGGAAGACTCTTTTTTCTATTTTTGGAGTTCTTGGATCCTCTTCTCAAATAATGATTGATGGAATTGTATTAGACCAAAATGGTGTTAGATTCTCTGGCACTCTCTTCTCCTCAGGGGCAGCATAGTTTGGCAGCAGAGAACTCATTCCTGAAGGATCCAGGAATCTTTTTGTTGAATTCTCTATCCTCCTAGTTGTCTCTCAATGTAATTCTTTCTGGAAAACAGAATGACTACAAGGAAAATATCTAAACCCTAGAGGAGTTTTACCAGTCTTGGAAATGACAATGTCATTGTCATTGTCAATGTTATCGTGCTACCAAACAGTGGGCACTGCTTGGCACTTCAAATCATGACTCTTTCCCTCAAGAGACAAGTGACATTGTTGGCTGGCTGAACACCCACATACAAAGCTCTATCGCATTGAAAAGTAACACTTGGCAAGTTGTGGTCCTATTGATTGCTTTTAAGTCTCAGGCGCATCCATGCTGCATTTTTTCAGGTTTCAGAATTCATTAGGCATTCACCATGTCGCTGTTTTGATATTACCAACCAGAGATTGAGGTTTCTGTTTCAAATCTCTTTAGCATTTCGTTTTAGTCCCAGAATTTTCAGAGGAACAACCTGATTTGGACCAAATTTGATCTCTGACTAGACTCTTATCAAGTTACATAGAAGGTTTAGTATGTTATTTAGACTTACATTTTGTAAAAATGTTCTGGAATTGAGTATAGGCTACAGAATGAACAGCTACGTACCTGTGGGCCTGTGCTCCACAAGAGGCCCCAAACAATAAATACTCCTCCACATCATTCCAGAGGCAATGAAATTTGAGAAACAAACAAGCAGACACATCATGTACTGACAACTTTCCAGATAAGCTCTGAGATATGGGGCATTTAGGGAGGGATGAGGAGGGCTCTTCTCCAAGCATATTTCCAACCATCTTTCTAAGACATGTAGCAGTTGTTTACATCGATGTTCTTAAATTTTAATGTGCAACCTTTGAAATTCACATTCTGCTTCAGCAGGTCCAAGTGGGGCCTGAGCTTCTGCATGGGCGCTAAAGTCGCAGCAAATGCAGAACACACTCTGAATAGCAGGAGTCTAGAATATGGTGGAAAAATGTTGGAAGGGGCAGTGTAAAAAGCAGGGTCCAACTGTTTGAGAAACTGAAAAATGGGTGATTAGATGTCATGACACCTAAATGACATAGCCAAGAGGTGGAACCAGCTCTTCTGGGAACTCACTGATCAGGTGCATCTCCAGGGCTGCCTCCAGTGTCAGGCCTGGCTCTGCTCTGGTGAACCTCTTCCAATGTTCAGGACTCAGGCAAGTTGGAGGATGGAAAAAGAGTAAGTTGATGTTCCACCACCATGACCTTGCGTGATGACCTAGAATTGTTCGGACCCAGAATTGCTTCTGGGGGCACACAGTGCCTGAGGTACAAGAGGGAAACCAAGCTCTTCAAGGGCACAGAAGGAGTCCCTCATCTAGGCATCCCCCAAATGATAATTCTTATCTACACATGAATGGCTGAGAAGAGAACACTGAAGGGCGATGTAAATGAACCTGCCCACACAGAGAAAAATCCAGTAAACACATTCAGCTCTGTTTTCTGAGGACCCCTTTCATGATGCTTAGGACCCTGTGCCCTCCACAAAGCCACAGGCCTTGACTACCGAGGTTGGCTAACTGTTTTCTTTTCTCAAAAGAGAAACTCTAGATCATTGAATTCCAAAATTTAATGTGGGGAGGAACAACCTGGGGAGCCCATTAACATGTAGACTCTGATTTAGTTGATCTAAGTGAACTGGAGCCCAAGAATTTGCATTTCTAATGTGCTCTCAGGAGACGCTACTGCTGTCTTCACGCTCAGCAGAAGGAACTAAAAAACTCAGTGACCCTCTCAGTTTTCTGCAGAGGTGGGGAACAGGTATCTTTCAAGCCTGACTCAGACTCCCAGGTCTGTATGCTCCAGGGAGCTGCAGGGCTGTTGATTAGACTTGCAGAGCTAAGCAGGAAGGGACAAGGACCTAGTTAATGGCATCATTTCATCATAGTAACTGAGGCAGGCCAGCATCAATGAAGAGCTATTTGGTAGGTTTTCCAGTGGTTTGTTGATTTGGGTATTACCAATTTGTTAAAAGGAAGAGGAACAATGTTTACTATTGGAAGACTGTTAACAGAGGAAAAACAAGTAAATCCAAACTCTTCCACTCCATACTCTCCAGACTCCACTCCAAAAACCCTTCCTTTACAGACAACTTATGAGCTCTTGGGCTGACTTCCAAATTACCAAAGTACAAATGTGGAAAAAACTAACTAATCTCCTGGAAAATCTCCTGATGTATATTTTTCTTTAAAAACCCAGGCTGATTTTAAACTTAGCTCCCTCTCTACTGTGCTTTGCAGGCATTATCACTAAGGATGCATGCTGCTCTGTTTGGTGGGTCTCCCCTCCCCCGCCTGGGTATTGATACCAGACACAGGACAGAATTTGTCAGGGCGAGTCACGTATTACTACTAAACCATTAATTCAGTTAGTGCATTAAGAGTAGGAAGACTGATTTGGTACATTATATTTTGGCTGTCAGGCCTGATTTGAGCTTATTTCTCATTGAGTATTCCATATCAAAGGCTGGGATAATAGAATTACAGGACATTAGGATTTCCAATCTGGCAGGGACCCTGGAGATCATTTAGTACTGCCTGCTAGCGTTACAGAAGAGGAAACTCTATTTTTCACTCTCAGGAACTTGAACAAAACTTGAGTTGTACATGTGTGTTCACCCATTCGCACGTGTAGAAGTTATGTGTGCAGGTGAACGGGACCAGGAATAGATTCCTCTTATTTAGTTATACTTGATCTTGACTTTGGCTTCATTGAAGTCGGTCACACACACCCTCTGGACAGCACACACTTTATAATAATATGCAAATGCCTTGGTTCCTGATAGTGATTGGAAAATAAGTGCAATGTTTTTACTTAGAGGACATTTTATACATTTTAATAGCAACAGCATCACTGGCATCTGTGACAGATGTTATCCAGCACAGGCAACTTTTTCTAAGTAATCTAGCTGGATTTTAGCTGCTGAAATTTTCTGTATCATTTGGTGATCATATTTCACTTCAGACTTTTGAACAGGACAGATTGTCCACCTGGATCTCATTTTGCCACATTTTATTGATGGTCTGACTCAGATCTTTCAAGTTGGTACTAACTGACCTTGAAGGAGTAGCTTGTTGTTTAAATTTTATGATACGGACAAGTAAACTGTCTGAAATTATGCAACACAATGGTGATGAACAATGAGTCAGAGTTTTTTTTTTATTAATATTTATTACCTATAGTTAAGGAATTAGTAAGGACTGATACATTGGACCCATTCCTGGACAAAAATCCCAAATTAACTTTACTACAAGCACGTGTGTAACAAGTGAGAACCACATTTTTCTTTGCAACTCCAAGCTCTGTGCAGTGATCATTGCACTGTTCTCCTTGTTACCTTCTTGTTGCTGTTTGAATTCTATGAAGAATGGTAGCTTTTCCACTCCCAGCCTTGTTATTATGAGTAATTTAGAGAAGCCGTGCAAATCAGCTTGGGCCCATCATCTGAGAACCTGAATGGCATTGGATGGGAACCATGGAGAGCATACAAACAAATCAGTCCTACCCATATAACCCCAGTGTGACCATGAAAAAAATGTGCGATGAACTCAAACTGGAGGATATTCATTCTCTACAATTCCTGGCTTGTACTCTTCAAGACCGGTCATGAAAACACATCAAGAGTCCACTGACCTGGTCAGCGTAGAGAAGGTTCAGGATGTAAGATGATTAAAGTGTGATATGGGATTCTGGGTAGAAAAAAGATGTTAAGTGGAAAACTAAGGCGATCTGAATGAAGTGTGGACTTTAGTCACTAATGATGTATCTGAACCAGTTCATAAGGGGTGGCAAAATTACCACATGAATGTCAGATGGAAACAACAGAGCACGCTGGGTACAGGGTGTAGGTGAACTCTATCTGCAACTTTTCTATAAATCAAAAACCATTGTAAATTTAACAAAAGTTTATTTAAAATAATGTTCATCGTGTGCACTCAGCCTCTGAAGTTCCCTTTTATTGATATGTAAGCTTGAGAACTGACATCAAGGGAGCATCAATGATAGGTGGAGGCTCTATCTCCATCCTTTCATGAATTCCTCAGAACAACTCTACAAGATTTTTATTTTGATTCTCACATGCATAGCAGAGAAACTGAGCTTCAGAGGGAACACTCTTTTGTATGTTGGTTGAAAAATGGCAGAGCTGCCTTTGAACCCTCTGACTCTAAAGCACACATTCGACTCCTTCTCCACTTGGTCCTCAGATTCATTTCTTCCAGAGATAGGACAGAGATGCGAAGAAATGGAATGGAAATGGTGGGGACAGGTGTGCATTTCTCTGTTTCCACAGGTATTAAGTGAGAATTGAATACCTTGTAGAGTTGTTCTGAGGATTGAATGAAATGATGGAAAGGGAAGCTGGTCCAACAACAACACTCACTTGATGTCAGTTCTCATAATTAAATTTCAGTAAGGGAATGTCAGAGGCTGAATGGACATGATAAGAACTCAGACCTCAGTAGCACTGTGTCTGGCTCCCAGGGCTACCAGCCTTTCCCTAGGAGGGTCCATCAGCCTCTATTTTCTCCAAAGGCTGGGGGCCAGATCGGCTTTTGATAAATTTTACTATTCCCTATTTAATTTCAGTTAAATTCTATTTAACTGAAAAGAAATCACCTCTGCAGTGGCTGTGGGCACAACCTCAGCTATACAGAGGACTAGTTTCAGGTTCTGGTAGCAACATTCTGACTCACCTGGAACTAAGTGCAGAGGACTTCCAGGGACCCAAGTGCAGTCATGCTGCATCCTCTTTACCACCGGCTGCACACCTGGGTCATGAGGTGGCTTAAGGATGTTGAGCCCAGGCTCCTTGACAGTCTGACTCAATAGATGAGAGGAGAGTCCAGAAATCTGTGTTCAAAATTGTTTGTTGGTGAGTTAGCCCTGAATCTCTTTTCTAAATATGGATCTTAGAGAATCAGTGCTCATTCTCATCTGAAGGGAATGTAAAACCCAACTCGACACTGTTGGTCCTTTAATGGGTAGCATTAATTTACTGCCTACACCAGGATCCACAAACTGTACCTGTGATCGAACTGCCTGTAGCCCTATCTGCCTGTTTTTTAAACAGAGCTTTAATGGACCCAGCCATGATATTTGTTTATGTGTTTGTGTGACTGCTTTCTTCCTACCGTGGCATAGTTAAGAAGTTGTGAAAGAGACCTCATGGCCCACAAATCCTAAAGTAATGATCTGACCCTTTACAGAAAAAGTTTGTCAATCTATACTGTAGAGGACAAAGAGAATCTGCACTAAAATTAGATATAATAAAAAGGTCTCAAGTTTCAAAATAGCTAAGAAACCTCTATCATGCTTAATTTAAAATGCAGCCCTTGAAGATTCTGATACAACCGGTCCAGAAATATTCATTTTTAATGAAGCTTTGGGACCTATTACCCTAGTCATCAATAATTGGCCTTGAAAAGAGCTAGACTTGGATTCTAAATCACCTCTAACAGCCAGGATATGTTTGATCACTGTTACATATTATGTTGGGACGAAAATTTATAAACTAAAAGTGAATACCTCTTTTATGGATTGAAT
Organism: Glaucomys volans; assembly: GCA_020662805.1. NCBI lineage: Eukaryota > Metazoa > Chordata > Mammalia > Rodentia > Sciuridae > Glaucomys > Glaucomys volans. The sequence goes on from JAJEJO010001072.1 coordinate 68,240, forward strand.
CATTTCCCCCATCAAATTCATATGTTGAAGCCCTAACCCCTAGTATGACTGCATTTGAAGATGAGGATCTTGAGGAGATAAATTTAAATGAGGTTATAAGGCTAAGGACCTAATTCAGTTGGACAAATATCCTAATAAGGAAAGGAAAAGCCATCAGGGACCTCTATCTCTACATGTGCAGAGATCAGGCCACATGAGGACACAATGAGAAAGCCCCATCTGCAAGCCAACCAGAGGCCTCACAAGAAACCAACCCTACTGGCACCATGGTCTTGGATTTTCAGTCTCCATAACTGAAAAAATAAACTTTGATTGTGAAAGGCAATCTGTGGAATTTTGTTGTGGAGACCTGAACTGACAAATACAATCACTAAAAATAAGGAGTTAAAATTTAAAATGTTAATTCCTTTTTAGTCCAGGTAGGATAGAAAAGAGAAGCTAGACGAGAAACAGATGAAGAAATCCAATAAATGTTTACTGAATAATGAATTCAGGCATTTTGCTGTTTGACATATTTCTAAGAGTTTCATTGAGGTATAGTTGATATAAAGTAAACCATACTTATTTAAAAGGCACATTTGATATGCTTTGACATCTGAAACCATCACCATGATTAAGAGAATAAACATACCTGTCACCTCTCAAAATTTCCTTGTATAACTCTGTAATTCCTCCCTTTGTTCCTTCCTGCAGTTGCCCTCTATCACCCTACAAGATGCATCTGCTGATCTTCCTTCTGGCCCTAAATTGACTAAGTTGAATTTTCTAGAATATTCTATAAACAGAATCATATCAGGTGTAGTCTTTTTAAGGGACAATAATTATTCTGAGATTCATTCATATTGTTGCTTGTGTTAATATTTCATTCCTTTTTATTACTGATAAATATTTCATTAAATAAACTATAATTAGTTTGTTCATTTACCTGCTGATAGACACATGGTTTGTATCTAGGTTTAGGATATTACATGTAAAGTGGCTATGAGCATTCAAGAACAAAGTTATATATGGATATATAATTTCACCTTCACAAATGGAAAGTATATATTCAATATTTTAGGAGGCCATACACCTGTTTTCTAAAGTGACTCTGCCATTTTACCTCCATGCAGCTGTGCATGACAGTCCTACTTGTTCCACATCCATGCCAGCACTTGGTCAGTCTTTAGTTTTAGACATTTTAGTAGATTTTTCATTCAGTGATGTACCATTGTAGTTTTAATTTGCATTTCCTTAATGACGAATGATGTTGGTAATCTTTTCATGAGCTTATTTATCATCCATACATCTTCTTTGGTGAAGTGTTTGTTTTGCCTATTTAAAAAATGTTTTCAAAATAAAATTTGACATATTTGTCTTCTGGATGTAAGTCCTTTATTAGCTATATGCTTTACAAATATATTTTCTCAGACATCTCTTCATCCTTTTATGAATAAAATAGTGTTGGTCCAAAAGAAAAATGTTTTAATTAATCAATAGTATTAAGAAATACAATTTACCAGTTTCTTCTTAATGGGCCATGCTGTCGTGGTGAAGAAATCTTTGCATAATTTAAGGCCATAAAGGTTTTACACTGTGTTTTCTTCTATGTGTTTTATAGTTTTAGATTTCACATTTATTTCCACAATCCATTTTGAGTCACTTTTTATATATGGTGGAAGGTATGGACTGGGGTTTGTATTGGTCATCTTTGCATGGCTGTGACCAAAGTACCTGGCAAGAACAACTTAGAGGAGGGAAAGTTTATTTTGGCTCATGGTTTTGGAGTCCATGTTTGGGAGACCCCATTGCTCTGAATCAAGTTGAGGAAACACATCATTGGTGGAAGGACGTGGTAGAGTACCACTGCTCTGTTCATGGTGGCCAGGAAGCAGAGAGAGAAAGGGGAGGAGCCACAGGGAAGACACCCCCCCCCCCAGGAAACATCCCCAGTGACCCACCTCTTCCAGCTGGGCCCCACCTGCCTACAGTCACCACCCATTCAGTCCATTCAAATTCAGAATTACATTACATCTTTCACAATCAATCATTTCACCTCTGATCATTTCTGTATTAACACATAAGCTTTTGGGGAACACCAAATGTCCAAATTAAAACAATATTGTTTTTATCTACCACAGGGTCTGAGCCACCTTTTATGTAAGAATGTGAGTAGAAATTATTTGTCCCATAGGTTGTGTGTAGCTTTGCATGCTTTTTTTTAGCAGCTGGAAAGCACAGGGAAGTATTTAAACATCAGGAATCAGTCTGGATCCATATTGTGAGGTCCTGCGACACCCCCATGGCTTTTTATTTAAAAAATTCATTTATTGAATTATTTTTATTGCACATCCTTGCATATACAATTTTGTGTCAAATGGAAAAAATTCTGAAGCTTAATTTTGCTGGCTGTCTTCCATTTTCAATATATATTATTCTAAGACCTTCTAACTTTTAGGGTCTGGTTTGAGAGATCAGCCAAGATCTGAATTAGTTTCCCTCTAAGTGTTACCAGTTGTTTTTCTCTGGCAGCCTTTAAATTTCTATCCTTTTTCTGTATGTTAGGCATTTTCATAATGACGTGCCTTGGTGTGGGTCTAATTTTGTATATCTGGGGTAATATAAGCAACCTATATTTGATTTTCCATTTCATTCTTTAAGTTTGGGAAATTTTCTGATATTATTTTATTGAAAAGATTGTGCATTCCTTTCATTTGTATCTCTGAGCCTTCATCTATCTCAATAAATCTTGAATTTAGTCTTTTCAAGTTATCCCATATTTCTTGGAAGTTCTGTTCATTATCTCTTAATATCTTTTCTCCAGGATCATCTTTGTTTTTAAGATTATGTATTTTTTCTTTATTGCACAAAACTGTCTTCCAAGTGATATGTTGGTGATGTTTTCAATTGGAATTTTAATTTGATTTATTGATTCCTTCATTTTCAGAATTGCTGCTTTTTTTTTTTTCAGAATCTCTGTCTCTTTATTGAAGTGATCTCTCATTGTATTTTTTCTCGGATTTCACTCCTTATACTGTCCTTTGCTTTACAGATCATTTTAACTCTTTACAGTCTAAACTCCTTTTCTGACATTTCTTCCACTGTGGTGTCAATGGATTGTGTTATTGGGATATCTTGGTTTGTTTGAGGCAATTTGTTCCCTTGATTTTCCATGTTGTTTTTGTGTCTATCCATCTAACAGTATGAATCTGAGACAGTAGACTTTCTACTCTGTAGATTTATAGTGTCCCTGAAGATTTCCAGTACCTCACTGTTTAGGGGGAGATAAACAATAAAACCAATGTGAACAATATAAAGCATTAAATCAAATAGTTCCTACTATGACATATACAATGTTACTTATCACAATAAATGGAAATGATATGATCAGTTATTGCTTACAATAAAAACAGTAAGTTTGCAAAAGGGTTTACTATTTCAAATGCTGGACAGGGAGAACACAGAAGTGATATGGGATGTGATGGTTATGAGGGAGGAGGAGAGAAGATAGAAGTAAAAACTTAAAGGAAGAGTGAAAGAGAGAACAATAGAGATTGGCTTTTAGCAAAAGAAAAGAGAGAAAGCAAACCAAGAGAAACAGATACGTAAGAGAAAAAATATACATATAATGTAAAATTTTTTAAAAATTAAAAATAAAAATAAAAGAATATAAAACAAAACTAAAATACACTAATAAAACATCCTAATCCTCAAAAAGCTGATCCATGAAAAATATATGGCTTTGAAAATGCTAGAAATGAGAAAAATTGTATGAGTATGTTTAAATGTCCACCCTGTACCGTTAAGGTCACAATTAAACAGAGAAAAGATAAAAGAAACAGGTAAAAAGAGAAAAACACAAGAGAAAAAATCTCAATGAAAAGTTAAAGAATTCTTTCTGTTGGAGTTTAAAAGATTCTCAGCTATACTTCTCAGAACTTTCAAGTGGAGTTGTCTGGATTGTGCTGCTCCACCCTCTGGATTTCTGAAGTGATAGAGGTAATCTGGTAGGTGGAATTACTAGAGAAAGGTTTAGGCTTAGGTGGGCTCCAGGCTCTTCACTGAATGCCAATTAGTCTGGAGATTTTCTTTTATTTATTGTACACAAATGGGGTACAACTATCATTTCTCTGCACACCAAGTCGAGTCACACAATTTGGGTAATCATACATGTACATAGGGTAATGATATTTGTCTCATTCTATTATTTTTCCTCTCCCCACCCCCACCCCACCCCTCATTTTCCTCTATACAACCCATCCTTCCTCCATTCTTGCCTCCCTCTTACCCACTCCCATTATGTATCATCATCGATTGTGGAACCAATCTAGATGCCCTTCAATTGAAGAATGGCTAAAGAAACTGTGATATATATATATATACACACACACACACAGACACACATACACACACACACACACACAATGGGATATTATTCAGACATAAAGAAGAATAAAATTATGGCATTTGCAGGTAAATGGATGGAGTTGGAGAATATCATGCTAAGTGAAATAAGCTAATCCCAAAAAACCAAAAGCTGAATGATTTCTCTGATAAGTGGTCTGGAGATTTTAAATCAGTGCACCTCCAGGGCCCAGTAACTGCCGATTCAAGCTGGAAGACTGTACTCCAGAGATCCTCATGTGATGGAGGAGCCAATTCTTAGTTCACTATGTCACCTATGTCTCCCACTTTTCCTGGTCTCGGGCTCAGCCTGTAAACTCAATCTCTCCTGCCCCCTGCCCTTCCAAATTCCTGGCCAGATGCATCTCTCCCAGCCAGTCCTGCATGTAGCCAGATTGGAGGTGGAGGGGTAGAGCTGGGTGGATTTGCATGACCAGTTGTTTCCTGTGTAAACCTCTCTCCACATTTGATTTTCTCCTGGTTATTTAAGTGCACTCTAGGTCATGCATGCAGTGTGTATTTACTGGGCCTATATTTTGGGCCAAAATTGGGTTTCCCAGGAAAAGGCTCCCTCAGTTGATAGCTCCCATGTCCTTGCTGCAAAATTGTTCCTTCTTTTGTCCTCTGTATGCCACCTGGACAGATGGTGGTTTCTTTCCTTCCCAAGGATATTGTACAGCACAACTTTCAATTTAGTTGGGCAATGTCCTTGAACTCTAAATGCTCTGTACCCAGACACACCTCAGGCCTCCTAAAAATGAGGATTCCTTTAATTCTTTTATTCTTCCACTTTGTTCATGGAGGGACCACTCTGGTTCATGCTTCTGGCCCAGTCACTGCAGCAGCTGTGCCACTGGGGATTTTTCCTTATTTTATTAAATCCAACTTCCTGAGTCCCCTATCTGCTTTGAATGTGCAGTTTTAAATTTCAGTGAAGTCCCCCATACCCCACTTTTTTTTTTTGGTTCACCCACCTTGCTGAGAAGCTGTCTGTCTGATTTCTTTGTTTCACACCACAGAGCAGTCAGGAAAGTGACCTCCTCTATTCTACCATCTTGAAAACCTGCACTTGTGTTCTTGATAATTGCCATTCGACTGGAGGGAGGTGGAATCTTAATGTAGTTTGAATTTGCATCTCTAATTGCTAGAGATGTTGAACGTTTTTGCACATATTTTTTTGATCATTCATATTTCTTCTTCTGCAAAGTGCCTGTTCAATTCCTTAGGCCATTTATTGATTGGGTTATTTGTTGGGTTTTTTGGTGTTACGTTTTTTTAGTTCTTCATATATCCTGGAGATTAATGCTCTGAGGTGCAGGTGGCAAAATTTTTCTCCCATTCTGTATGCTCTCTCTTCATGTTCTTGATTATTTCCTTTGCTGTGAAGGGTCTTTTTAGTTGGATATAATCCCATTTATTGACTCTTGATTTTACTTCTTGCACATGGGGAGTCTTATTTCGGGAGTCCATTCCTGAGCTGACATGATGGAGAGTTAGGCCTGTTTTTCTTCTAGTAGGTGCAGGGTCTCTGGTCTAATATCTAGGTCCTTGAGTTGAGTTTTGTGCAGGGTAAGAGGGGTTCAATTTCATTCTACTACATGTGGATTTCCAGTTTTCACAACACCATTTGTTGAAAAGGTTATCTTCAATGTATTTTTATGGCACCTTTGCCTAGTATGAGATAACTGTATTTATGTGGCTATATCTCTCTGGGAATTCTCTTCTGTTCCATTGGTTTTCATGTCTGTTTTTGTGCCAATACTATGCTGTTTTTGTTCCTATAGCTCTGTAGTATAATTTAAGGTCTGGTATGGTGAGGACTTCTGCCTCACTTTTCTGGCTGAGGATTGCTTTTGACTATTCTGGGCCTCTTATTTTTCCAATTGAATTTTTGATTCTTTATTTCATCCCTTTGCATACCATTTAAAAATATTTTAGGGGAAAATAAAAAAAATTGAAAAGGTGTTTAGTAAGGTATGTTTAATGGGAAGGCCACAATAATTTAAAAATACATGTTGGAAATACATAATAGAAAAATTACAGCTATTATTACAGCTGAAAACTATTTCATTATCAGATGAAATAGTTGAACTTCATGCTTTTCGTTGAGTTTTGAGTCTAAACTTTTGTACACACATTCTATACTGTTGAAGAAGTAGTGTGTACTTTCTCCCAAAGTTGTTTTGGGGTTGCTATTATGAAGGTTTCTCTCTCCAAGAAACTCTGTTCCTATTTGTTTCTCCCTTACATTTCAGATCTTATTCTTAATGATCTGTCCTTCTCTTATTTTCCTGTTGGGTTATATTATTTTCATGATATTTATTTGTTGTGGTTTCCCAATTCCTGACAACTTTAATCTTTATTGAGCATGGGCAAGTGAGACTGAGCTCTTGTTCCATGCATCTCCCATACACCTTCCTGGCCAACTAACTGCCCTTGGATTCTCTAATTAGTGATTTTCATCTCAGTGGTCTTCTTCCTTGCCTTCTCCTCAGGTTTTTGTGGGAAAGAGTAGACTCCTACCAGGACATTTGACTTTTTTTACTCTTTTGAGAGCTGGATACCTTTTTTATTGTAGAATCCTTTTCAAAAGCCTCTATCTTTTCTTCTCCATTCTCACACTGATCCTATATTTGATACCAAATGTGCTCCTAAGAGGCAAATAGACTGTTCATTCTCTTTATATTTGCCTGAAGTCTCTAATTACTCATCTCAAGAATGATACAAGCGTTTAACAACTGGCCTTGGGACCTGGGGTGAGGAACCCTGATTTGTATTATTTGCCAATTTCCTTGGTATAATTCTCCCACAGTTTCTGATAACAAGCTGCAGAAGCTATGTCAGTGAAGGTGGACTTGGGATGGAATATGGCATAGCTAACCATCATATCAACTTTTCACACACAGATACAATAGGAACAATTACAAAACCATAGGTAATAATAAAATTTAATAAACTGTTGTAGTGGTAAGTTTTGAATAATTACAACTTTTGTTTTAAATGTAGTTTACTTAATAATAATTTTATATAGCATCATTTTAAAAAATACTGTTTAAATTTTTTAGTTATGTGTATTAGTGGGATTCATTACTACATATTTGTACATGCACACAACATAATTTGAAATACTTAATTTTTAAAGAGTGATTATTATTTAGCTACCAGTCCTGATAATTTAGCAATCATTTCTGTGAGCCAGTATAGCCTATCCCCAGAATATCACTACACCACCACATCTTCTGTTTTCAACTTTAGTTTTATTTCACTTTTAGCCTCTTTGCCCTTGTCCATCCTCCCAAGTTTTTTTTTTTTTACTAATAATTCTTTCCTGCATTCATTATACTCATCTCATTTAGTATATAGTCAGTCATGACCCAATTTCCCATCGGTATCTAATAAGCATATAATTCCACATGTTGTGAATTATAAAAATAATTCAAAACATTTAAATTACCTGTCAACATCATGTTAGAAAGGAGAACCTAGCTTTTTGGATATCCTCACTAGTGTGCTTTCAGCTGGACCACAGAATCCTGAAGTGAGACCCCCTTATTCATTTTCTATTACTTCATAATAAAGTAGCATAAAACTTAGCAGCTTTAAAAACCACTGTTATGTCACACAGTTAATGAGAATCAGAAATCTGGGGGTGAATTGGCTTGATGGTTTTGAATCAGAATCCCTCAAGAGATTATACTGGAACTGTCAATTATGCCTGGAGTCATCTCAGGGCTGCAGGAGGGCTGGAGGATTCACCACTGAGCTCATTCGTGTGTCTGTTGCAGGATGGCTGCAAGGCAGAGGTTTCAGCAAGGTCTTCCCATAGGGTGGTTCACAAAATGGCAGCTTTCTTCTCCCAGAGAAAGAGAGAGAGGGAGGAGTGCAATCTTCCATAATCTTTTTTTTTTTTTTTTTGGCACTGGGGATTGAACCCAGGGGCACTTGGCCACTGAGCCACATCCCCAGCCCTATTTTGTATCATAATCTTATTTGCCTCAGAAATGACATGCCATCACTTCAGCCATATGTGTTCCTTATAATAGACCAACCCTTGAAAGTGTCTACAAAAGGGTGTGAGTTCCAAGAGAAAGGATGGTTGGGGTCCATCTTTGACTGCTACTACAAAACAACATGCAATTATTGAACTCAAAAGGACTTTAAAGGTCAACTCCAAAACATATGAACTCATTGAGGAAGGAATTGTGTTGTGACTTACCTGTTCATTCCCAGCACCTCATGACTGTTACACTTTGCCAAAAGTTGAATAAATGTGTGGAGAATAAATTTTGTGTTGCACGTTCTCATTTTACTGAGACAGCAACAGGGATATTTCTTTGTTAAGTTGCTCATCCATATATAGTCACACGAAAGAAAGAACAATTTGAAGTTCTTATAGCAATTCTTGATCTTCCAATGAGACAGTGTAGTTTCATAATGTCTTCACACCAATTGGGATAATTATTTCCATGTTGCACAAAGAATCCAAAACAAGACAAAGGAACTTTGGTTGATTCACCCTTTGTGACCAGCTCAATATTTGAGATTCTATTCCTAGTCAGTCGTACTTGTAAAAGGTAGGGCAGCACATACTAGTTACAACAAATAGCAATGTAAACTTTGAACATACTCTCTTCTCTTAGCTATAGGAGTTATACATATCTGGAGAAATGAAAAGAAACTTTTGCTTTCTAATAGACAAATTTATGATGTTCCAAATGCTTTCAGTTGTAACAAGTTGAAAATGTACATATTTAACATTTTGTAAGCTATGTTTTCTTTGCAGTATGATTTTCTTACTGTTGGATGAAAAAACTACGCTTTATGTAAATTTAGATTAGAAATGTCTAGAAATGTGATTATTGGACAATTTTCCTCCAAATTCTACAATATGTGGTTAATCAAAAGATAATTATACTTCTTGACAAATTGCTTTTTGTATTAGTGCCCTGCTTTAAAAACAAGAAGATGTTTTGTATAGCACTGCCTAATTAAAACAATACATGCAATCTTGCCAGATGCTCTGCCAGAGTTAGTTCATTGAATGTTGACATTTCTATCCAGCAATCCTTAACAGGGTTAAGGGGCATCTAGGGTCGGTTTGCTTTTCTGATTCTAGTATAGTCTGTAGTCTGAAGTTAATTTGGAACTACAAAAAAAAAAAAAAAAAAGTCTACAAGGAAGGCCAAGACAAATATAAGCACAGCACTGGGCACAGTGGAGCCAATCTAGAAGGGGGTCCTAAATTAAAGGACAAACATTGAGAGCAATAGTTTTTGTTCTTGGTCTTGTTGCACAGAAATTTCTTAGGATTCAGAGAAAATCCTGAATCATCTGAAAACAGAATATCCACAGACAGGCTTTCTTAAGACTATGAAGCCCCCTGCCCTATGGTACCCCTACATCCTCCTTCCACTTTAACATTTACCCCAAGTGTGCCTGTGGCAGCTTAGTTTCTGGGTTCTGGCTTCTGAAGTGATGGTTCTACTCACAGAGGTTCATTGATGTCTGACTCTTTAATTCCTGGCTTAAGGCATGTCCTAACTTGAACTAAAATCATCACCAGCATTTTTATTTAGTTATTTAACTTTTTATTGGTGCCTTGTAGTTATACATAATAGTGGGATTGTGACATATTTGTACTTGTATATACCATAATTTGGTCAGTTTCATTCCCCAGGAGCTCCCCTTTCTTCACTGCCTCCCTCCCCCTGATCCCCTTCCTTTCTACTCTACTGGTCTCCCTTTGATTTTCATGAGATCTTTCTTTTTTCTCCTTTTCCTCTCTAGTTTCCATATATGAAAGAAAACATGTGACCCTTGACTTTCTGAGTCTGGCTTATTTCACTTAACATGATGCTCTCCAGATCCATCCATTTTCCTGCGTTTAACATAATTTCGTTCTTCTTTATGACTGAATAAAACTCCTTTGTGTATATGTACCATATTTTCTTCATCCATTCACTTGTTGACAGATCCCTAAGTGTCTAGCATTTTCTTTGAAATAGTCCAAAACCAAACTAAAAGTTACAGCCTGTTTTATCAAATGGAAGATCTCTTTGGATGATCTTTATTTTATTTCTATTTTTTTGCATTGCTGGATATTGAACCTGGAGTCTTATGCAGGCTAGGGAAGTTCCTTGCCACTGACCTAAATCCCCAGCCCTGGACAATCTTTTAGAATTTCTTTCAACCATAAAATTTCTCAGTGAATGGCATAGGGTCAGGGGGATTTTTGGAAAGAAAATATCTTAAGACAGTAGGATTGTGAGGGAAATCAAAATCTTCCTCTTCCTCCTCTTCTTTTTTGCCATGCCAGAATCAAACCCATGACCTCGTGCGTGCTAGACAAGCTTTCTATCACTAAAATTGACCCCCAGCTTGTAACTTCTTAATTTTATCTACTCTGTACTATTTCTATATATTTGTCATGCTTAAATCAGAGGAGTAATTGTCAAATTAACACGTAAACATTTAAACCACATGACCTGTGAATTGGCAAGTATTGTGAAAATTCTATTTGTGCTCATCAATCTTCCTTAATAAAGTGTTAAATAAAGATAAGAATTAATGCTATCCTGCAAAATAAACAGAAGCAGAATATAGACTATAGTTCAAATTTTGGCCCATTTGCCAAAAAAGTTTTTTGTGTAAATGAACTTCAAAGCTTAGTATATGAATTGGAAATTATATACATATATATGATATTTACCTATAATATATAATATAATATTTAATGATTATACATAAATATAATATATAATAATTATAGCTGCACATATATTATCTATCTATATACATACATGTGTGCATATATACGTATACGTGTATGTACACACACACACACACACACACACACAAGCACACATAGACTTTCCTTCAGAATAACACAGAAGACTTATACATATGTTAGTAGGAATCCCCCAGAGAACCAACAGGCACATAAAAGCCTTCATGCAGTGGAAGATGGTTATGCTATAAATAGTTTAAGATGAACTTTCCTTTAAGTGACTCTGTTTTGTTATCTGGTATTAAACAGTTTTTATTCAGTAACTTTGGTTCTGTTCCCTATTACTGAAGATTTATTGTGTTTTCATTTAAAGTAAACTTGACTTTAAAAAGAAATAGTAAGAAGGAAATTTTGCTGCTGTTGGTTTCCTTTTGTAAACAAATGTTTACTCAAAGCAAAAAATTTCTCTTTGAACACTTGAGGCCTCAAATGGGAGAAATTCTCCAAGCTGTGGCCTATTTTTGTGGTACAGTATGACTGCCCACTCAAATGTCATTATAAAATGTGTATTGTAATAGTTGCTAAGAATAAATAAATCAATGAAATGACACACACATAAATGCATGCACATGTAATACATGTATACATTTTTGTATAAGTGCATGGGGAATCCTTTTAAAAGATTAAAAGTTTATTAAAATTGCCTACTTTAAGAGCAGCTAGTGATGAGAGCCTTTTCTGAGATATAATTTATTTTTTTAATTGTTCTTTTTAATTTAATCTCCTACATGAGAGAAGATTGTTTGACATTCATGATTTTTTTGTGATGAATTAAATCAGGTTATTTATGTAACAAATCTGAAAATAACAATAGAAAGCAATGCACAAAATGACATAATTAGGACACTATTATTCAAATGTTTATTAAACTTATTAAACTAAAATAATTACTAATTGCTACAATATAGTCCATTGTTAAAAATCTGCATTTCTTTTAACACAGCAAGTAATTTCTAAAAAATATCCCATGATACTTCAATGGTAATGCTGTTTACTTGAACCTTGACTATAGAAGCAAAAATTGGAAACATGAATATCCTAAAATAGAGGATTATTTAGATATTATTTGTAAAAATAATGTTCATAATATATAAAGCAAAAAAAAATCACACATGCCCCCTTTGTCAAGTCTGATAGTTATTTGCAATTCTTAAGAGTGATGTGTTCAATGTCTAATTACTAAATGTAAGGAATCATGAATGTATGTCTATGCATATACATATACACATACATTAATATGTATATGTGATGAGTCTATATAATGCAGATATTTTATACACATATATTTAAGCATGACATGAATTATTTAATACTGTAAAGTTTCCTCAACAAAAACATGCAAATGTTGAACAATGTGAAAATCTGTGAGTACAAATTGGAACACAGATGGAAACAAGGAAAGAGATGGTTGGCACTAGTGGGAAACAGTGCTTTGCTTTCTAAGAACCTGTTGTCTTCATGACTTCTCAGAGAACATCGGTTTGTGTATTTACTTAAGTATTTTGCCGGAGTGCTCCTGCTGATTCAAAACTCTCTGCTCTGCAGCCCTGTCTGTCTGGGATGCTGAGAGAGGGACAACTCATGGTCCTTCATGGCTTTTCCCTGTATTTGGAGGATAGAAGTCAAGAAGCATTTATTCACCTTACCCAGTTCTCTTGGTTTTGTTGTGTGTAAATTTGAATTAGTGTCTAGAGTCACTTTGCTTTCAGTCTGAAGGACTTGCGTTAAGATGAATCTGATGGCAGGGAATTCTTTCAGTTTTTTGTTTATCAAAAAAGTACTAATTCCATCTTCATTTCTAAAAGAGTTTTGCTGGATGTGATATTCTTGGCTGACAGTTTTTTTTTGTTGTTTTTTGTGGTTTTTTTTTTTTTTTTTTTTTTTTTGCTTGAATATTCCACCCCACTGCTTTCTGTCTTCCCTTGTTTCTGCTGAGAACTGAGCTGTTCTCATAACAGGGGTTCCTTCGTAAGTGATGAGCTTGTCCTTAACTGTCATGGATCTCCTAATGTTTATTTTACTTGGGATCCTGAATGTGTGGGTTATTATTTACAAATAATTTGGAAGTTTTCTGCCAACATTTTTTGAATGTTTTCTGCTCTTTTCTCTCGCCTTTCTTTTAGACACATGTATGTTCAAGTCCTTGATACTGTCTCAATACTGTCTTCCTTCTTCTCCATTCTTTTTATCTCTCTGTTCTTCAGCTGGCATAGTAGCAATCGATTTATTTTTAAGTTTGCTAATTTCCTCTTTTGTCAGTTAACATCTAATTGTGAAGATCCTCAGTGAGTTTTAAAATTTGTTATTGTATTTTTCAATTCCAGAATTTTCAGTTGGTTCCTTGTTATTACTTCTTTACTGATATTTCATTTGATATAACGCTACCATCATACTTTTCTTCTCTCAATGCTTTCTTATAGCTCTTTAAATACAATTATAATGAATATTTTGAAGTCTTTTGCTTTTAAATCTGATGTCCAGTCACTCTCAGGCAGTTTACATTGTCTTTTTTTAAAAGTACATGTCTAATACCTTTCAGTTTCTTTGCAGGTCTCATAACTTTCTCCTGGGAACTGGAAAATTAGGTTGCGTATTGTAATTACTATGAGTCCTCTCCCAATTCTGGGCTATTATTATTATTTGCTTGCTTATATTATAATGACTGGATTGTTTTAGTGAAGTCTATTTACCTGCCGTAATGTTAAGCCTCTGATATTTCTTTGGGAAGTACAGTTTTGGGTATCTCTGTAGTTGCCAGGGATGAAAGGATATTAACAGGGTTCTCTTTCTTTCTCCTACGAAACACCTCTCAAATTCCACTAAGATGGCTGATTATTGTTTTCAATAATGCATTGGGGCATAAATTACTTTACATCCAAATCCAATCTGGCTCCTTTGAAGGAAGTTTCTGACATCTTGTGTGATATTTCTTCTGTCCTCGGAAGGACTCCCTCCAGTCGTCTCATTCTCTATTTCTTTCTGGCAGACAGTTTAGACTGAATCTAAGAATGTTCTTTCAGTTGTCTTTTGCAACAACCCCCACTGTTCTTTAGAGTGTCCTTAGGTTTGAACTTTTCTGTGCTCTGTTGCAAATGAAATTAGGAAGATATTAGAAGAATTCTATGCACTGATTGCTTTTCTCCATAGGAAAATTCATTCAGCCAGTTCTCTGGAGCTGTAAGTAGAAGAAACGACAAGTTTCTCTCTTAGGTCACACCTCCATTAAGGAGCTGAGGACTCAGGGTAGGACAAAAGAATGAGGTCCTCTAGACTTCTCTTTGTTGCTGCAGAACCATTGCCTCATGACCCAAAGTCAGATTGATTGGGGTCCTGTATTCTCACCAGGCTGTGAACTGGTGTAAACCTCCTTTCCATAAGGGAGGAATGGACCCAAAAGGGAAACCTGGAACTTCTCACTGCACTTGCCCAGGACTAAGGTCTTCACAACAAGTAGTAGGAGGGGATGAGAAATGCTGAGGTCTTGATGCATTGGAGAAGAAAGCCTTCTATGGGAACTGGGGGAAGACAGCTCTGCATTCTTAGTTGCAGAATACTAGAGTGGGGTCTCTGCATTGCTGAACTAGAATGGGGGAAATGGAAGTGGTGTGGCATTGATTCACAAACCTCGGATTCTTGCTTTTCTTGCAGAATTTCCATTAATTTTCTTTGATTAGTACGTATTGCTTGCCATTTGCTTTCAGGGACTATTTTTAGGAACTGTAGGGGCTTGCTTCATGATAATTTCCCCTGGATTTCCTGAGGATGTGCTCAGCAGAGCTCCTCATTCTGTGATGACAGAAGTCAACTTCTCCTTTCCTTGATTTTTAAAAGAGTTTTTATCAGATCTAGGATTCTTGGTTGACAGGTTTGTTCAGTGCTTTGAGTGCGTTATGCTGTCTTCTGTCCTCCATTTCTGATAAGTCATGTGTTAGTCTTAGTGGGGTTTCCCTGTACATAAAGTCGTGTTTTTTTTCTCATGTTGTTTTTAAGATTTTCTCTTTGACTTTGTCTTGAAAAGTTTTGATAATGATATATCTCTCTGTGAAACCCTTTGTGCTTCTATCCTACATGGAGTTGATTGAAACTTTGGGCTGTGTATAGATTAATTTTTGTTATCATACATGGTCATTACTTTCTCAAATATTCTGTCCATTTTTTTGCCCTCTTGTCTTGATCTGATACTCCCATTATGTGTATGTGGATATGCTTAATGGTTCTCCATGGCTCTTTGAGGGTTTTCTTATTTTTCATTATTTTTCTGCTTTTCTGTTATTCAGATTGTATAATCTCTAATGATCTGTCTTTGTTTGCGATTCTTTTTTCCCCTGCCAGCTAAAATCTACTTTTGAGCCTCTCTAGTGAAATTTTCAGATCAAATATTGTACATTAAACTCCAGAATTTCCATTTGTTTTGAAAGTAATTTCTATCTCTTACTTGCTATTCTCTATTTGATGAACCATTTCATCACTCTATACTTAATTCCCTAAACACACTTTCTCTTCACTCTGCTAAATTACTTATAGTAGCTGCCTTGAATTTTTTGCCTCCTATATCCAACATCTAGGTCCTCTCAAAGTTAGTTTGTATTGCCCACATTTTCCTGCACAAGGATGACACTATCTTATTTCTTGGCATGTCTCATTTTTCATTGAAAACCAGACAATTTACATCATATATTGTGACAACTCTAGATCCTGATCATCACCTCCCTCTCTCCGGTGGCTATTTTGATGTTGCTGGGTTTTGTTAGTTCATTTTTTAGAGGTTTTCCTGGACTCATGTGAATTTCCTCCAAAGGGTATTGCCTCTGATACACCATATAGGTTTTCTCCTTTATTTTGATTTTTAAGTTTAGATTTTTGTAAGTCACCACTGGTTTAATATTCATCCAGTAGTAAGTCAGACTTGTTTTTTTAAGTTTGTAAGAATTCTTTGTGGATATCTCATTAAAATCTACCCCACATTTAGAAAGGAGCTAGCAGTTCTCAAGTGTCCAAGTGAGTGTACCTGGGTGAGTGCAGCCTAGCACATCCACACAGGCTGCAGAAGCCCCAGATTGAAAGTAATCTTAACAGACTCTTTTTAAAAAGATCTGTCTCTTTCCCTGGTTCTCTTGTTAAATTTCTGGTTAGTCAGCTATTTTATTTGTTGCAACTAGTTTCACTGAGTTATTAGCCTCCCCTTGTTGCTTACCACTAAGATCTCTATTGTCTTCAACAATGCCTTAAGACAGGATTTTCTCCAGATATTATTCCAAATAATGTCAGCCCTGAGTAGTTTTGTAGAGCTGCCAATACTCCCATCTTACCCTGTCTTCTTGGCAAGGACTTCTGGGGCTCTATTGCAACAGAGCTGGGGCAAGAGATGGTGGTATCCTTCTTCCAGAGTGACATCTTTAGGAGTGGGAGTTGGGAGGGGAAAATATTTGCCAGTGGCACTCTTCTCCTTGAGTGGAACTCTTGTCACACAAGCAGAAACTGGAGAGTGGCAGCAATCAGAGCCTCGGCATTCTCATCCTGAGAAATTTTGAATAAATCCTCCAGATGAGTAGAAGCTGAGCAGAGAAGCAAGTCCCAATCTTGACTGTACCACCCAGAAAAGAGAGGTGAAAAATTCCAGCAGGCTTGCCCTCCTGGGATGAAACTACAGTCTTAGGACACAAGCTGGGGGTAAAAGGAGCTACTATACTCTTGACCACACCCATCTTAAGGGGACCTTTATCAATGCAGAGCTGGAGCTGGAGCAGGTGACTGATGGGAGCAGGTCTTCACCAGATCCCACAGGTACCCACTGTTCTTTCCAAGGTTTAGTAGATTTTATTGAATAAGTGCTTCTCAAATGGTGGTATTCCCTTAAGTCAATTTCCCGATACCTTAAGTGATTGTGTTTTACAATTTTCACAAGTTAAACAATCCTTTCACTGGTGAGGGAATCTGCAGAATTCTTCATATAGGTATTCCAGAAGTGTTGATTGCATCCTTTTTTTTTTCATAAAATAATGTATCCCAAATTCATTTTATACAGTTCTTGTCCAGATTTGCAATCATTTCCCAAAGAAGCCCCTGTCACTTTTAATGTGAAATGGTATTTGAAGAACACAATTTGATACAGTTGCCTGTTGCTCTTGGCTGTGTCTTTGTTTCTAATTCTTTCCCTTTATACTGCTAGGAAATGCTCCCTTTCTTCTTCCTTCCTTCCTTCCTTTCTTTCTTTTGATAAAATACATCATGAAGACATACTGGAAAAACTTAATGATAAAATAACAGCTTGTTTTTTTTTATCATATATATACACACACACACACAACACCATCATTACTGCCTATGAAGGAAAATGAATAAAGAAAAAAACCCAAACCTTGAACATTGTTTGGCAGGTCTTTTGTCTGTAAGAAATATCTGCCTAGTGATGTACAGATGAATAATATGCTTTAAAGTAACTAGGAAGAGTTCCCTTCAATGCCTTTCTACCACTAACCATATACACAGTTGCCTTTTACTTTGATTTAATTTGCTTATTTATCCAAATTATAGAAAAATATTTACATGGTTCCAAAATCAAATTTATAAATAAGAATGATCAAAAAAGTTTAATTTATATTCCTGAATTCTTTATTTTATGCCATCCTTTCATAGCTCAACATTTAAAATATTTTCATTCTTCAAATTTTTTAAAATACACATAAGCACATATTGATATCATTTTACTTTTCAGGACATCACTAGAATTCACTATACTTTTTCTGCAACTTGGCCTTTTTAAAAACACATCCTAGAAAACATTCTACAGTGATATAGGAGTAGTTCTCATTTTAAATAGTTGATTTGCTGGTATTTGAAGATTTTTGCCTCCATGCTCATGAATGATTGGGCGTATAACTGAACTGTGAGTTAGTGTGAATGAGTCCTCTCTTTAGGCCCCAACAGATGATACCTGGACTCTGGGATTATTTTTGCTTTAGTTTGACTCTCCCCCAGAATCCATCTGTTGAAGGCTTAGTCCCCAGTCTATGGCACTATTGGGAGGTGGAACCAGGAGGTGAGGCCTAACGAAAGGAATTTGAGTTATCAGGGGTGTGCCCTGCAAGGGGATGTCGGGACCCTAATTCCTTCCTCTTGCACTTTGTTTTCTAGCCACCATGAGCAGAGCAGCTTCTTCTACCACATGCCCTCAAATGATGTGTTACCTGGCTATGGGCCCAAAGGCCCAGTGCCTCCCAGCTATGGACTGAAATCCCCCAAACTGTGAGCCAAGGTGAACCTTTCCTCCTTAGAAGTTGGTTATCTTGGGTATGGCGCATAATTATTTTCGTATATTACTGAAATCTAATTAGTTTAACACTATTTTGGTTTAGAAATTGGCATCAATAAATCTTGTTTGTGGTTATTAATCAGCATTATGATAATATTTTTACACTTTCATGAGCTATTCACTCAATATTTGAAAGATGACTTCCAGCTTAGACACCTATGCTCACCCACAAGCCAGGTAGAAGGCAAAACTGAGTTCAGCGTGCATGTTCAAACCACGTCCTATACCTGGAAATTCCCCAAATCCTTTACCTATCCAAAATGCAGCATTTGTGCTACGTCACACTTTTTCTTTCTTCTCTGTTTCAACTAAAGTAAAGTTGCAAACGCTAAGTGGTGGATATTTCTTAAGTTTATAAAAGTCAATACATTGCATACAACTTAATTCACCTCCATTAATATAAATTCATCAATTGCAAAAACTGAAGAATATCTGTGTAAAAGTAATCATGAAATATCACAAGTATGCAGTTGTGAAATTTCTCCTGTTATGGAACTTTGCTGCCTGAGAATTCAACTAAAAATGCAACTGTGAAACTTAATAAACATCTTTTTCAAAGAAAAAAGATTTTAATTTAGGAGGATGTAGTTGAGACTGCACCTTTGGGATAGCAGAACTGAGACTTGGTATGGGTTGTTTGACTAAGTTTGTGTGAGACCACTAATTATTACAATGAGAGTCTAATAAAAGGAGTTCTGGAAGACAAGCCAAACAGGTTTCTGGCAGCCTTAGTTTGTTCTATAATGCTAGGCATGTTTATTCTTTTTTAAAAAATTTCTTCCATTCAATTCTACTTGCTGTAGAAATGAATTTCCCACTATTTCACTCTTTCATTTTCATGCATCTGTCTGTTTTGAAGTTCATCAGTACCCTCCAGAGTGAGGATGCCTGTTGCCATTGGACCAGTGAATCAGCAAGAGCAGATCTCACAGAGGGAAAAGATTCTACATGCATTTTAAGTCTTGGGCTTCCTGTCTCTGTTAATGGTGCTGAAGACAAAGAAATGAAGGAACTGAAAGTTCTAATCATTGCTTTCAAATAAGTCCCCTTGGTTTCTGAAGCTTATTTGCAAAGCTGAGTAGGAGGCGAGGAAGGCTAAAGCATAGACTCATGGCTTTGAGCTCATTCTCCACTCAAGGTTCCCCACCTATAGGTGCTGGCTCTTTATTTTAGTTTCCTGACTTCTTAAGGATTTTGTTTTTCTCTGACAGACTTGATTTCATGTTTCTTTTCAAATCACGTTTATTTCTTATCCTCGGGTTGTTTCAAGTTGAAATAGGGGGAAAGTCTCCTTGGACCTTAATTGCATTGATTTCATTGTGACATCTTTAAAACTGTCCTCCAGCAATGGCCATGCCTGTCCACTGACTGAAGATGACAAACTATGAAATGCCTTCAAGCCTGAGCAAAAACAGGAAATGAGCATTACTAGCCCTGGGAGGCCATGTGCTTCCCCATCCTCTCAATTTTCCCCTAACTCTGGTTTTAGTTTTCGACAAACCTCAGGTGGTGGCCAAGAAAAATACTTTTTAAAAACACCCCTTCAAAACTAAGAGGGACAAGATTCATAAATTTAAAAATAATCAGAATGAAGTAGAAAGTTTAGTCTTATGTGCCATCTTCTGTCACCTGTACAAGAGACTTTGTGAAGAGAAGACTGATCATTTCTCAGGATGCTTGAAATGCATCAAGCCTCAGGCTGCCTTCTGCCTCCTCCAGAGACATGTTGCTGGACATTGGGCAAGTGGCACATTCCAGAGAAGGAGGAAAAAAAAAAAAAAAAAAAAAAAAAAGCCTGGCTTTGACTCCAGGCCTCTCACTCCAAACTGAGAGGAAAATCTGTACATAAGTTTTGGTTCCCCAAAGGAGAGAAAATGAGAAGGCACTTCCTACCCATTAAAGTATCCAAAACATTGCAGAGGGAAAGCTAAGCTGGTCCAGATGCTAAGCACGTTAAGTTTAAAGAAGCTCAGAAACCCTGGCGGCTGCCAAAAAAATGTTAGGGTCGTACTTCATCTGGTCCATTTCCTTGAGGAAGCTCATGGTTTTCCAGTTGGTTCCATGAGCAGGCAACAGACTTAACTTGTAAAGGTTAAGAGCTCAACTCAGGTCTGAAGCAGCAACCTTTCCTCATTCTTCTGGTTCTTCCAACACACATTCTAGAAAAGAGTGGAGTTGAAGGGTCCAGAGCATTTGCCCTTGAGGACAGCATGGTGAGGAGTAAAAGATGATGAAGCAGACAATCAATCCAAATAGTGTTTGCTATCTCAGGAAATGAAAGATTCTGTGTATAAACCTTGGAATGACTGCTAACTGAGATACTTCTTGAGCCCACTGCCATAATGAATGGAATAGATATTAAAGGCTTGAACCAGAATCATTGCCAAAGCACTATAATACATATTGTTTTTATTCTCTAGCTTTGTAATTGTATTGCAAGACCTGAGATTGTGTAGCAATAAAAAAATATAACCTCAACATGCTATAGATGTGTGCGTGGTGGAAAAGTGTGGACATGGGAGGAGCCAGGGAGATGCTGTCCAACGAGTCTGGATTAAGAGAATAGTTGCAGGTATTATCTTTCTCCCAAGGATATTTCTTATTATAATTTATATAAAGAGTACTGCATTAAGTGTTTAAAAAGTTCTTACAATATGACTAAATTAAGACATACCAGAAAATATAGATTCATTTTTTTACCAAGAAAAAAAAAATCCCTTAAATGATACCATTTTGCTGAACCCACAGAGTAGGGTGTTGACAGGGATCTTCGTTTTAAGGTGGATATTCAGATTGTTTTCTTCTTTTTGGAAAGTGCAATCTTGTACCTTCTTAGAAAGAGGATGTTTCTCTTTTCCTTTCTTTTTTTCCTTTTTATGATAGGTGGAGTTTCTTCTGAACTAATAAGCTGAGCTGATGAGGGCTTCTGTAGAGACGATCATAGAAAGATATCAGAGTCCAGGCAGCCATGAAAGGTATCCATTTTCCATGTAGTAGGATGCATTCCTGGGCCTCTTAATTAATGCTTTTCATCAGAAGAAACAACGACCTTGGATTCCTGCTTTAATTGAATTGGTACTTACAGTGGTCTGTATCATGTTCAAAGACTGAAAGATTCAATATTTGTGCCTGGCTTTGAAAGTAGTGCTTTCTGAGCTTTCTCTATTTGGTATTCACTACAGCTGAGTGGATTTTAGGGAGAAAAATCTGTATTGTATTTGTGTAAAATTACAAAATATCAGTGGTTTAGATTTGATGTTATACTCATATGTTTTCTCTAATTTTCTTTTTATTACCCTGTGCATAATTGTAAGGCAATACAACCTTCCAATTACAGGGACCAGTGACAAATATAAACAGCGAGCAAGCACCAGTGGCACACATCTCCTGCTGTGCCTGCTGTTGCCATTGTGCTGATCCTCAGACACGGGACCACAGCTTAGTCACAATTAGAGATGCCACGGGAACAGGGAAAACAGATCCCCAGGGACAGCATGATGCCGACTTTGAAAGTGAGCCCAGGAGGCGAAGAGGAAAAAGGAGAAAGTATCCACGGTTGAATCTATTGGCTACATTGCTAAGGTCAAAAATCTAACCAGCAAGGGCCAGATTCAATAAAAATACGTCTGGCTTTTGTGCCAAGCCATGCAGGCTTGGAAAAATCAATTTTCTGGAACTTGCAAAGTCTCCCATAGTCAAGGCAAAGTCAGCATTCTTCTCTTTTCTTACACTTGGAATAGGCTGCTGAGAAGTCCAGAGGGAGGCATGCTGGGGCAGCCTCTGCCTTGGCTGCCATGAGCAAGTTGGAATACAAAAATGCAGAGGCATATCAGCATTGACCATTGTCAAGCTACATGTTTCCATGGCTACCACTATCAGGTATCATTGATTCATTTTTCCAGTTTGTATCAAACATTTTTTGGGCTCCAACTCTCTGCCAAGTGATGGGTGATGAGCTGGGAGAGTCAAATTGAAAGCACGTGGTCCCTGTCCTCAGTGAGATGACAGTCAATGGATAATCCCAATGGACTGTCATACACTTCTTTAAAGGAAGGTAGAGAATGCCAAGAGAACAGGAGACATCAGATTTAGTCCATGGGAGAGAGGCTCTGTTATCAAGGAAATAATGGAACTTTGGATATGAACCAATGGCAAGAGTAAGGACAAGGGTATTTGAACACTGGCGACAATTGGTGTGGAGATGTGTGTGTGAGAGACAAGAGATGGAGAGAGTGAGAGAGAGACAGAAACCAAGAGTAAGAGAGAGACAGAGATAAACAGAGAAAGAGAGACATAGAGGGAGACAATGAAAGTGAGATAAAGGCAGAGAAAAAGAGAGAGAGATTGGAAAGAGAGAGGGGAAAGTAGATAGATGATGAACTGGAGATGGCTATATGTCATACTGAGGAATTAGAACTAATCATGAGGCTTGGGAAGCCAAACCCACCAAGCCACCAACCTTTTGGAGTAGAGGCGATACATTTTTAACATACTATTTTAGAAAGAGCCTGGAAATGTGTGGAAGTGGCATTAGAGCAAAGCCAAAGCCAGAGACAAGAGATCATTTAGGAGGCCCCTATAATAATGAAAGTGAGAGTGAAAATGGGGGAATGCATTAAAAAGTTTTATGGTGATAGTCAAGGGACTCACAGCCTGAATGACTGAGTGGCAAGATGGAGACAGGTAGGACAATGTCCTGCTTGCTGGCTTTGTTGATCGAGTGGGAGGGAGGGCCACACATCAGGCTATGCAGAGGAAGAGCAGGTGTAGCAAATAAGAGAATACAATGGGTAAGTGCTTGTGTTAGTGGGGTTAGTAATCAACTTGGAACATAATTTTGGGTTGAGAATAAAGTGAGGCTCATAAGTTTATGGGTCATGATTGTAGTTTGGGATGTACATGGAGAAAATGATGAAAGAGAGAAAATCCAAAATGGATAAGGTTTGAAAATAAAGCCCTAGAAAGTACTAGGAAGAGGTGAAGGCAATAGAAAACACTCAGAAAGTCACTGATAGCCAGAGAGAGAGGAAAGTCACCAGAAAATAATGACTCCAAATGCAAAAAAAAAAAGACAATCCTATGAAAAATGGGGCCAGTTTTATGTCCTGCAGAGAGACAAGGAGTGTGTGGCAGTCCTCATGAGGACTGAGTTTAAGGCTCACCAACATGTAGCCTTGTGACACATAAATCTTAGGGAGACTGTTTAGTGTCATAAACATAAAGGAGAAATTATCAGGAAAGCATGTTCAAAAACATCAGGGAGAGCAAGTTCCAAGGGTATAATTTCTTGAACCTTCCAGTTACTCACAGGAGATAGTCCTATTGGAGTTGTAATGATGATCTGCCTATTGATGATAAGATCTTTCCAGATCCAGGGAAGCCCTGAGGGGGGTTATTACCTTAGCATATGGCTAAATCAATTGCTTTTGTGTAAAGAGAAAAGTGGCCTTTCGTGTTACCTGAATTAGACTCCAAGTACTATTATTTTTAAAAAAATATTTTATTTTGATTAACATGTATTAATTATATGTATTAATGGGGTTCAGTGTGATATTTAAACACACACACAGCATGCCCTGATCAAAACCAACCACCCTTTATCTCCTCTCCCCTCCCACCTTTTCCAGCCTCTTGGTATCACTATTCCACATTTCATTTTTTAATATATCACCTTCCCTTCTGACTACACTGTCCACTGGTGGAATAAAATGGCTTGATAAGAGCATGCACAGTGGATTGGGATTTGCTGTCATGCAGATTTTTCATTTGGTCACACTGAGCTTACAGATGTGAGAAACCCTTGAGGTAAATTAATGATGTGACATCCAGGAACTGATCTTTTGTACACTGTGGATTTTAATAGGATAGACTTTATGCTTTTCACAGTGGGTGCTGTCAGTGCACCATCCCCATCCCTCTGACACTTGCTCTTTCTGTATGCATCACCATTGGCTTCCTAACCCAAGCACCTGGAATGCTGCCTGAGGGCATCCTGACTGTGCTTAAGGTCGCTCACTAATGCTGGGTTGGTCATGTCCATCTACAATCAGTAGCACTCAGTGATGGATGTTGGTGGATAAATGCCAGTGATGGATGTTGGTGGATAAATGCCCCAGCTCTCCTGCCCCTCGGATGGGAAAACTGTGAAGCATGTTCTACACTGTCTCCCATTTCTTATCAGGACTAAGCTCCAAAAGTCAACAGGAAAAATGCATTTTATCCTTTATTTTACTTGTTGCTGTTCTTGTCCAATTTCTATACTCTCCCATTAGTGTGGGTCCTGGGGTCACTGCAAATTAAGTACTTACATTTGATTTCTTGTTTCAGGGTCCACTAAGAGAACAATCCAACTTAATCACCAACCAAGTTCAGACTCAAAATGCTAAAATGTATTTCCATGAAATAGAAATTCCAAACTCATTCTATGAAGCTAATATCACCCTGATACCAAAACCAGACAAAGACACATGGAGGAAAGAAAACTTCAGACCAATATCTAATGAACATAGATGCAAAAATTCTTAACAAAATTTTAGCAAATCACATACAAAAACATATTAAAAAGATAGTGCACCATGATCAAGTGGGTTTCACCTCAGGGATGCAAGGTTGGTTCAACATCTGGAAATCTAAAAATGTAATTCACCGCATGAACAGACTTAAAGTTGAGAATCACATGATTATTTCAATAGATGCAAAAAAAGCATTCAATAAAATATAGTACCACTTCCTGCTCAAAACATTAGAAAAAATGGGGATGGAAGGAACCTACCTCAACATTGTAAAGGCTATCTATGCTAAGCCCACAGCCAACATCATTCTAAATGGAGAAAAACTGAAAGCATTCCCCCTAAAAACTGGAACAAGGCAGTGATGCCCTCTTTCACCACTTCTATTCAACATTGTCCTTGAGACAATGTTGCTCTGTCTAGCCAGAGCAATTAGACAGACCAAAGCAATCAAAGGGATACAAATAGGAAAAGAAGAGCTCAAACTATCACTATTTGCTGATGACATGATTCTATATTTAGAGGATCCAAAAAATTCCACAAGAAAACTTCTAGAACTTATAAATGAATCAGTAATGTAGCAGGATATAAAATCAACACTCATAAACCTAATGCATTTTTATTCATAAGTGATGAATCCTCTGAAAGAGAAATTAGGAAATCTACCCCATTCACAATAGCCTCAAAAACATAAAATACTTGGGAATCAATCTAACAAAAGAGGTTAAAGACCTCTACAATGAGAACTATAGGAAAGAAACTAAAGAAAGAAATTAAAGAAAACTTTAGAAGATGGAAAGATCTCCCATGTTCATGGAGAGGCAGAATTAATATTGTCAAAATGGTTGTTTTGCTATAGAAATTAAATGAAATTCCAATTAAAATCCCAATGATGTTCCTCATAAAAATAGAGCAAGCAATCATAAAATTCACTTGGAAGAATAAGAGACCCAGAATAGCTAAAACAATCCTTAGCAGGAGCAGCAAAGCAGGTGGTATGACAATACCAAACCTTCAACTATACTACAGAGCAGTAGTAACAAAAACAGCTTGGTATTGGCACCAAAATAGACAGGTAGACCAATGGTACAGAGTAGAGGATACAGAGATAAACCCACATAAACACAGTTATCTCATACTAGACAAAGGTGCAAAAAACATACAATGGAGAAAAGATACCCTGTTCAATAAATGGTGCTGGGAAAACTGGAAATCCATATACAGCAAAATGAAGCTAAACCCCTATCTCTCATCCTGCACAAAACTCAACTGAAAATGGATCAAGGACCTGGGAATTAGACCAGAGACATTGCACCTAATAGAAGAAAAGGTAGGTCCAAACCTTCATCATGTTGGCCTAGGACCAGATTTCCTTAACATGACTCCCAAAGCACAAAAAATAAAAGCAGGTAAATCAATAATTGGGATAGTTTCAAACTAAAAAGCTTTTTCTCAGCAAAGGAAACAATCAACAATGTGAAGAGCGAGCCTTCAGAGTGGGAGAAAATCTTTGCCACACACACTTCAGATAGAGCATTAATCTCCAGGATCTATAAAGAACTCAAAAAACTTTACACCAAGAATTCAAATAACCCAATCAATAAATGGGCTAAAGAAATGAGCAGACACTTCACAGAAGAGGATCTACAGGCAATCAACAGATACAAGAAAAAATGTTCAACATCTCTAGTAATAAGAGAAATGCAAATCAAACTACCCTAAGATTTCATCTCACTCCCATTAGAATGGTTATTATTAAGAACACAAACAATAATAAGGGTTGGTGTGGATGTGGGAAAAAAGGCACACTCATACATTGCTGGTAAAGTTACAAATTAGTGCAGCCACTCTGGAAAGCAGTATGGAGTTTCTTCAAAAACCTTGGAATAGACCCACCATTTTGACCCAGCTATCCCAGTCCTCGGTTTATACCCAGAGGACTTAATATCAGCATACTACAGTGATGCAGCCACATCAAAGTTCATAGCTGCTCAATTCACAATAGCTAGATTGTGAAACCAGCCTAGATGCCCTTCAATTGAAGAATGGATAAAGAAACTGTGGTATATATACACAATGGAATATTACTCGGCCATAAAGAAGAATAATATTATGGTATTTGCTGGTAAGTGGATGGAATTGGAGAATATCATGCTAAGTGAAATAAGTCAAGCCCAAAAAACCAAAGGCCGAATATTTTCTCTGATAAGTGAATGATGACAAATAATGAGGGGGGAGGGGTGGCAGGGGGCAAGAGAAGAAAGGAGGAACTTTGGATGGTGTAGAGGAAAGTGGGGCGGGAGGAGTGGGGGAAGGAAAGATAGTAGATTGAGATAGACAGTATTACCCTATATGTGTGTATGATCACATGAATGGTGTGAATCTACATTGTGCACAACCATAGAAAAGAAGAGTTCTGCTGGGCCTGGTGGTGCACGCCTGTAATCCAAGCGACTTGGGAGGCTGAGTCAGGAGGATTGTGAGTTCAAAGCCAGCCTCAGCAACTTAGTGAGGCCCTAAGCAACTCAGTGAGACCCTGTCTCTAAATAAAATACAAAATAGGGTTGGGGATGTGGCTCAGTGGCCGAGTGTCCCTGAGTTCAATCCCTGGTTCAAAAAAAAAAAAGAAAAGAAGAGTTGTACTCCATTTGTTTACAATGAATCAAAATGCAGTCTGTAAAAATAATTTTAAAAAATTTAAAAAAGAAGTGAAAAAAGTCAAAATATTTTCAAAATTACAAATAGTGCATTTTATTATCCAATTAATTAGACAATGAAAAATAATTGATATTCAAGCTTTTCAGTCCAATTCTATTAGTGATATTTCTAAGAAATTACATTATTATTTTACATTAGTAACTTAGATAAAATATTATTGTCCATTATCTTCACCTCATTACATAAAGTGAAAGACAAAATTAAATTTCTTGTATAAACTTGCTAAAAAAAGAAAAAGAAAAAAAAGAGGAACTAGGACGATTTCAGGTATAATGGGAATGAATTTCTCAGGCCCAAAGTCTGGACATGAAAAAGATGATCACTTTATTTTTCTATTGCTAATCTTAGATTCTATATTGTTCACCAGGTAACAAGAGCTTCTTCTTGATCAATCCTGGGTAATATTGGTTGACTCAGTGTTCTACCTCTGATTGTCACTCTGGGGATGTGTTTAAATTCTGGGTACTGGGATGGGAGGTGAGGATAGGCTCTCAGCAGGCATCTGTCCACTCTGCCAATTGCTGAGCCACTGAAGTGCCATCTCACAATGTCACTGGTCAGCATGCTTCCAGCAGCAGTGATCAACTCAACTGTCAATGGAGTCTGCCTCCAGCATGGTTTCAGTTCAGGCCAGTCTTTCTGTTTTAGGGAACCATTTACTTCCTCTCTAGCAATTAGTATCCATCTGACCTTAGCCTTGTAGAGAAATAACTAGCCTTTGTCTTATCAAGACTGCTGGGAAGCTTGGAGGCTCAAGAGCTTTTTCTAACCCAACCATCTAACTACCACTTGCACCCATTGTTAGTATTGCTAAATTATACTAGCCAAAGGAGTCAGGAAAACGCCGTCATTCCAGGCCTCACTGGGAAACCAAGGCCTAGACAAGGCTACTCTCTGTTCTTCCATCTTTCTAGAAATCTCTTCTTGGCTGCCAACATCTTCTTACTGGATTATGGGCAGGACAAGTCAATGCTACGTAACAGATGGGAATTAATGGATAACCTCCCCAGCTTTCTTGAGGCCTTTGGTAGGAAAATTAAATTGTGTTTCACTCATCCGAGGTATGTTCTATCCCCATGGTGCTGAGTCCCAGTTGCTCACAGCACCACTACACTAATAAATACTTTTTATTGGCATTTTCTCTTTTCTCCTTCCCTGCTTTGCTTCCCAACTCTCCCACTTGGGCTTCCTGGGATAATTTCTTGAATAAAGCACTTGCACCCAAGTCACTGTCTCAGGGTTGTTTTGGGATTACCTAAATTAAGACACAACATGTCCCATTTGATGAACTTGCCAACACATGGAGTCATACCTACTCTTCCTGTTTGCTTACAGAACATGAATTTGGGTCTACTCCTGTTGGAGTGGCAGAAACAGACATTGATAAAGCTGAACTGACAGAACAAATCATGTGTTTGCTTCAACAAAAATTTGCCTCGGACAACCACAGAACTTCTTCCCAGATCACCTAAGAAATAAAGTTTTTTTGGAATTGTAAAATATCTTCCCTAGGCTTTGGAAAGTAGGTATGATGTTGGGGTTGGGTGGAAGAGTGAGAATTCCAGCCTAGAGCAGGAGGCAAGACAGGTGTGTGTTGGAAAAGGGAGTTCTTCATAGTAAAAAAAAAAAAAAAAAAAAAAGTCAGGACTTTTCAGACACAGAGCTAAGTGAAAGCGCATGATAATGTACTCCAGTTTAGATGCCACTTGTGTCTGATCAATAAGTGAGCCAGTGGTGTGGTATGGATATGTCCCCTGGAATTTATGTATTGGAAGCATTGCCATTGCTGCCATTGCAGCCGTGTGAAAGTTGGGGCCTTTGGGAGGTGACTGGGTCATGAAGGTTCTGCCTCATGAATAGATCAGCCCATTCATGAATTAATGGTTTATTGTGGGAGTGGTTTATTATAGAATTGAGATTTCTACCCACTATTTGTTAGTTCATTTAGCATCAGTTCTTTTTTATTCTATAATGTAGTCTCCACACGTAGATACTGTGCTGCCTCTTCTCCATTCTTCATTTCAAACAACTTCATTACCAGAAATCCTTTCTTATTGTGTAGTGTAAATATTCTCTTTCATTTCTGGTTTCATCTCCCCATTATAAACATTTACAAGGTTGCTTAATTCTGAGTGATTTCTTAGATTCTTAGATTATAAGAATAGATATGTTGATAAAGCAGCTTAAGAAGTATAAAGTGTTTGCTGATTCTTGGGGTGCAAATATTATTCTGACTGCTGACACAGGTTCAGAAAGTTTCTGAATATTTAACAGTTGACCTTGAGAGGCTATACAAGACAGCTCGAGGACACCAGTGAATCAAGCCCTTTTGTTTAGTATCTAACTGTGGTTGCTGATTTTCGTGTTTTTGTTTTTTTTAATTTAATTTTTCTTCTGCTTTTCTGCAAAGTAAATGCAAAACCATAAAATAAACAAATGGAAAATTCCAGTTGCTTCTTCTGTTCAAATATTCATTGATTTAGTTTCATATTCAACATGTATTTATTATACTTATTATAGTTATATGGATTTTAATAATTATTTAATTTGTGGTTCAGTTGACTGTTAGACCAGAAGTCACATTTAGAAAGGTAGAATTGCTGGAGTAGTTGAAAGTTAGATGGACAAGGCTGAGCTAAATTTGCATCTGGATGTCTCTAGACAGTAGTTGACTGTAACATTAGTCTTCTGTATTGGGTTTAGAAAAAAAAAAAAAAAGAATTGAGATTTCTATAGCTTGCTTTCCCTGTCTTGTCTGGTGATGCTTCTGGCACATTATGATGCATCAAGAAGGTTCTCACCACATGCAGCCCTTGTCCTTGACCTTGCAATTCCCAGCCTCCAGAATTTAGGAAATCATTTAATTTTGTTCATAAATTACCCAGTCTGTGGTATTATCGCAACAGGAAGGGACTAAGACGGTCAAAAAAAGACCAAAAATAATTGTGGAATCAGTTGTCAGAGGATAACTTCCTGTTTATTAAAATGGACATTTAGAGCGCAGGCAGGAAATGAGCAAGGATGGCATTCCTGTAACATCACTCAGCAGCATCAACTCCGGTCTGAAAGGGGAGACCATCTGCCCCAGCAGGTCACCTGTCCTTCTCTGTCATCTTTGCCTCTTTCACCTTGAAGACAGCAGGAGCACTTTGTCATTTCCCACCTGGGAAGCTGGTGCTGGGGAAGAGGCCAGGGCAGACAGACCACCATGGAATGAGAAGGCTTCTGCCACTGGACAGCCGCGGGGCTCCTGCCTCCCAAGTGGACTTACTCCAGTTTGCCACAGAGGCACAAGGCTGGTAACTCATCATGAAGTCAGCAGAGCTAAGAAAATATTTACCTAAAGACTAGCAGGAGAAGCCCCTCGGAATTTCCAGTGCACTGGGCCTGAAAAGCTTTAGGCTTTTAAACACCTTAGCCTAGAAGTGAGAGGCAGCTCTGGCCTGCGTGTGGAATGATAGTGTGGAAGATTGGTGGCCCACATTTTGAGCTATCCTGGAAAGGCCCTTTCTTATTTCCTGGTCACATAGCACCTGAGAGGGCCAGATAGGTAGTGCCTCTAATTACTGACTTTTTCTTTTTTTTTTTTTTTTTCCAGTGTAACCCATGCTTTGCTAATGCAAAGAAAATCCCAATGGGGTCTTTCAAGGATTCTCCTGTGCAAGACAAGAGTCCACAACCGCTCTTGTTTCTTGGTGGGTTGTGCTGTCCCAGGGCCTCTCTGGCATTTCTAACAAAGAACTTTTACTGTAAAGAAGAAATAATGTACAAGTGATGGTGGCTTATGTCTGTAATCCCAGAGATTGGGGAAGGTGAGGCAGGAGAATTCCAAGTTTGAGGCCAGCCTCAACAATTTTGTGAAACCCTCAGCAACATAGCAAGTTCCTGTCTCAAAATTAAAAATAAATAAATAAATAAAGGACTGGGCATGTAGCTCAGTGATAAAGCATGCTGGGGTTCAATCCCTAGTACCACCCCACCTCCAAAAAAAGGAGGAGAAAAAGAAAAAATAATGGTCTCCTATTCCCAGTCCAGAGCATGCTTAAAAAATGTGAATTGTTTTTAAGTTTGAAGATTCAGGCACATTCTGCATTTTTATTTTATTTTTTATTTTAATAGTATTTCAAATTTCATGCCATGAAACAACAGTTGCTCTTTATTGTTCTGGGGCCTCATAGCTCCTTACCTTCTAGCTTATATATTTTCCTCAGTGTAAGAAGCAAAGTGAAGGACAGGGAACTGGATTGAGGATAGAAATAATGGGGAACTTACTTAGTTCTGCAACTAAATCACTGTGTAAACATGGGTGAGTTTTACAGTTTTTTCATTTCATCACCCCAAAAGTTGGGGTCGAAGATGAGAAGAGACACTAGTTGAGAAATAACTTCTAAAATTTCTTTGGCTCTTGCATTCAAAGATTCATTCTAGGATTTTAGATATTCCGATCATGTTTTCTAAACATGTTGTCATGTTTAAATAAGCAAACATACGCTGATTATTGGAAACGAATCTACAAAGCATATTGAAGAATAAGAGATCGCAAAGCAGATGACATCATTACAACAAACCACACTGGGATGGGGCTGGACTTGGAGAGCCCAGAGAGAAACAGGAAGCAACTTGAAACAATTCATGAACTGTTGAAAGACTGCTGAGAGAGCTGCTCTCGGTGGAGTGTGCTATGGGTATACACATTTTAGTATTTGGGAAAATTTGGGTAGGGAAGTGGAAAAATGTGTCTATTTTGGTAATTTTGATTTTGATGTAATTTTAATATGTAGAAAACATAAATACAAAGCATTTTTTTCCTGAGCATCTGAGAATAATTTGAAGACATGATTTCCTCATACCTTTCATCTCTAGGTGCTTGAAGGTGCATTTCCTAAAACTGAGGGTTTTCTCATATGTAATCACAATACCACTATAGGAATCAGGAAATTTAATATTGATATAGTACTATTGTCTAATCTACCAAGCACGTTCAGATTTTGTAGTTTGCTTCAAATGATGTCCTATATAGCAGTTTTGCTTTTCTTGTCCAGCATCCAATCAGGGATCATGCATGGCATTTAGTTATCACGTCTCTTTAGTGTCATTTAATCTGGAATAATTCTTTAACCATGTTCTGTCTTCCTGAATTTGATATTTTTGAAGGGTGCTGGCTAGTCCTGGAGTAGAGGTTTGTCTGATTGTCTTTAAGATTAAACTCAGGACAAGCATTTTTTTTTTTTCTGAGAAAAAAAAAACTGCACGAAAGGTGCTTTGTTCATTGGAACATGGGTGAAAATCAATTTCACTCGGTTAAGTTTTTTTACTTTTCAATTCAATCCGATCCTTGCATTAAACATGCTGGGTAGTTAAGATCTGCGGATTCCTCTTGGTTTTGACTTCAGAAGAAAGGCAGCCTCTTTGCAATAGTGCCACCTGCTGAAAAAAATAGGAATCTTTTCCTTAGAATTTAAGTCCTGGGACGCGGCTTGCATTTTGGTGCCTTCTATATATGATGCAACTTAAGGTTAAATCTAGGTTTTCCAGACCTGGAGTTGGACAAACAGTAAAGGTTGAGGTCAAGACTTTAGGGAAGTTGTAAGGGCAAAACCTGGAGTGTAAAGTGACCACGTGCAAGAGCAGGGTTGAATGGCTTCTAGCACTGTCCTGGAGATTCAACCCCTCAGAGCCCTTATGAGGGATGCTGATCATGAGAGCCTCACTCATAATTCAGGCATGGAAGCTTTGGGCAGGCAAATGGCAGTGGGTGACGCTGCCAGGCACTGAGTGCTCACTGGCCCCGCTAGATCTGCTCAACCAAGACTACACATTTATTTCCCTTTCATCTTTGTAACATGGCTCCTTATAAACTTTAACTTGTTCCAGCATTTGCCTCATTGTTTGTCTGGAAATAATAAGAGCAGTTCGTCTCGCTCTATAATTTGAGAGAGAAAGGCTGGTATTCCCCTCCCATCATGGAAAACACTCAGGGATGATCTCTATCAGATATCTTCCAATCATGCTGATCACTGACTAAACCATTCTCTTCAAAGAAGTTTTTGATCTTCTCTCTAGCTAATCAGAATTTTGAACCTGAAACTCACAGAAGATAAATGGGCCAGCCTAAGTTTAATGTGTTTTGTGAGACCACCTGTTTCTGCAAAGGCAGTATTCCTTGAAGTGAGGAGGAACCTGGGATCCATTGATGATGATTGGATGTGGGCCAAGTAACTACTTTTCTTCTTATCAGTCATTTTTGATTATCAGTTGGTCAACAGAAAGGTCAGAAAGTGGAGGAGAAGTGGAAAAGGGGAGAAGATGATTTTGGTTCTGTAGTTAAGAGATGGAAGAGTTAATGATGTTATCTAGATGTCAATAAGAACACATGTTATGAGCACTTCAGTCTTAATTATTATCTGGTCTGTGGGTGAATGGAGAAGACAGTTGACTTCCTGGAGCACAGCTAAGATTCTATGTATGGCACTTAACCGTGAACAAACACAGATAAGAACCTGTCACAGGAGAATGAGCAAGATGGAGAAAGATTGGGAACTTGGAAAGCACTGGATTTGGAAAAGACTAGAGACAAAAGGGGACATCACAGTTGTGGAGAACTGCTCACAAGCCTAATGTGGAGCTCATTTCAAATTCAGCTCTCTTTGGTTAGAGGAAGAATGAATACTAGTGACTTGAAGCTGCAGAGATACAAGGGATACATTATTATGATTTATAAAACACATTTCTCACAGTCTGAAATGTCTGAAGCTAGTTTGGGGAGTGAAGTTGCAGGAAAAGTATGTGTGACCAGATGGTGTGATCTAAATGTCTCTTTTATCACAAGATTCTGTGACTTAAAGAGGACTCCATCTGTTTAATCCATGGTTTGACCCAATCATTGGTCACATTTTTTAATATTTAAAATTAAAAACACATTAAAATAGCACTTTTAAAAAAGGAAATACAGATAAAATGGGTTAGGTTCTTTCATCCAAGTTCAAGCTTAAGGTCATATCATTGATATTTTGTTCAGTAGTCACCAAAATTACATAATGCATAGAAAAACATATTTATGAAACAAATGAAAATCCTTTCATGTCAGCCTTTGTAAAAAGAATTTACCACTAAATAAATGCTATAAGTCTACTAAATGTTTATGTTTCATCACAGCGTTATCAAATTTAATTATCCCTAGAAAAAGT
Source organism: Glaucomys volans (assembly GCA_020662805.1). Classification (NCBI taxonomy): domain Eukaryota; kingdom Metazoa; phylum Chordata; class Mammalia; order Rodentia; family Sciuridae; genus Glaucomys; species Glaucomys volans. Next base: position 103,136 of record JAJEJO010001072.1, read on the forward strand.
CTTTGTCTTCATAAATATTTTAGAGTGTATAAAGTTGGACTCTCAGGCATTAGCACTTTGTAGCTCATGGACAAAACCACAAGGAGAAAAAAATAAAACTCATTTGTTTTTGAACATTTTGGCTGCTCTTAAGTTGAGGAATGCAAAATTATTATTTGATCTTCTTAAAATTAAAATATTTGTTGAAAAATTTATAGATTCGTATTCAAATATGAGAAATCATATGGAAAGATCCTATGTATCATTTATGTGATTTTTCCCCAATGCTAACATCTTGCAAAACTACAGTGCATTTTTTGATCTACAACATGGTAATTTTATATGGCTCAACCTAACACACGGCAAATTGATGATGAAAACCACAAGTTTGGTCAGTGTAAGCTATGTGGATAATCCTAAACTCATTAAACAAAGTAACTTTGCTGACATTGAGACTTGGACCATCCAGTATAAATGCACATGGTCTTATATTTAGGGAGAAGAGAGGTTTCAAGGGAGACTCAACGGGTAGGAGAGTTGGGATAATGGTTGAATTTTTTTTTTAATACTGAGAATTTAAACAAGGGGTGCTTTAGTACTGAATTATATCCCCAGTCCTTTTTATTTTGAGACAGGTTCTCACCTAGTTGCTCTGGGCCTCACTAAGTGCTGGGATTGGCCTCAAATTTGCAATCCTCCTGCCTCAGTGTCCTGAGTCATTGGAATTACAGGTGTGCACCACTGTGCTTGGCTGATAGTTTAATTTTTAAGAAATGCTGTGGAAGGATCAGAAAAATGTACAGTGGGAAAAAGATGTAGTGCCCTTGAGTGCTGGTACAAGCTCAATTCCAAGGTCAGAGAGAGCAAGGGAGGGTGAGAAAGTAAAGCAACCTCTGGTGGCCAGGCTATCAGAGGCTGCTCTGTTTGTAGGCTAAGAGGAAGATGCTTACTGAGAGAAATTGTGGGTGCAGGAGAGTTTGGAGGGCATGGATCTGGGAAAATGGAGAAGAGATTTATTTTTGCCTGCATGAAAAGAAAGAGAAGGATAAATAAGATGACTTTGAAAATCAGCTGTAAACAGCAGGGAGTACTGTGCAAAATTCCTAGGTTCTCAAATGCTTTAAAAATAGTGTAGTCCTTTGTCTTTTCTGTGCTTTATCTCGTGCAGAATTTTGAAATATAAAAGAGATGAAATCAGGGTTATCTTTTCAAAATAAGGGTAAAGCCACTTCAATTTCACCTTTAGACAGCCAGACATTCCACAAATACATAAGGAAACACATAGAATCCACAGTGAAATGAGATGGGCAAAACACTCTAGCTGTTTAACTCTGGGGTTGGTTGGGCCCCCAAATTTAATTTTCACATCAATCTGTTTTTTGGCAAATAAGCTGTGAGGTTGCAAAGAATTTCACTGATTTTTAAAGACATCCTAAAAGCTACCCAAGAAGTTATAACAGGGATATGTAGTTCATTTAAACATAATTTTGTTAGCAATTGGTCCTGCATGGGGTGATCTGGCTGCCATAAACACCTGGAAGGACCCATTCAGATACAACCACATCCTGAGTGAAAATGTGATGGACTTTGCTAAAGTAAATGGACTCTGGATTAGTGAAGACCTTATATTCAGGTCCTAAAATATGACTGTCCCACGATACTGGCAACCTGCCACATGTGCAGTAAAGCCTTTTTTCTAGGTTCCATATTTAGGAAGGGCGGGGACAAAAAGGAGAACAGGTATGGACACAGAGTGGATTTACTATGAATATTTGTTCAAAGAAAGAAGGGACAGAGGCAGAATGAGAAGAGGAGAAAGGAGAGAGGGAAGGATTGAGGAAAACACAATGTGATGATGTGTTGTTATGACTTAAAGAAGATTTTTTCAGGAATGGATATGAATAAGCTTTAAGTAGAGAAGCAGATTTACAAAAGAAGATGAGAATATGGAGGGTGATAGTATCAGGTAACAGCTTGTGGCAGTTTCCTAGCTGTCAATGTCATCGAGGGTAATTTGCAGTTGTCAAGGTTTGAAGCTTGAACTTCTGCCATTATCCAAGATGTTTAAGTAAGAACTCCAATACTCTGAAGTCCAGTTCTGTATCTCCACTCAAAATTCATTTGGGTGTTAAACGCATGTGAGAGTTCCAACATAAATATTTATAGGGCAAAGCACCTTAGAAAACAGTGTATGCTTTCCAAACTGTATTTCACAGAACTGCCCAAACCCTCTCTCTTTCCCCTGCTTCTCTTTCTCCACCTTCTTTCTTCTATTCATTTCTTCCTTCCTCTTCTTTCCAACTCTTTTTCCTGCTCACCTATTTTCTTTCCTTCTTTCAACTCATTCTTCCAGATGACCACTGTCTTCCATATGTAGTTAGTACAATGTTGAGTAAAACTAGATATAGCCCCTACCCTCATGGAGCTCATGAGCTAATGGGGAAGGCATTAATTCAACTACTGTCACTTTTATAGAGTATATTTCCTTTTATACTATGGAAGTTATAATTTTGGGTTTTTATAATTATTCCATGGACACTGAAAACAAGAGTTTATGTTGGGTTTGTTGTTGCAAATATATAGCCAATGCATCCCAATTCCTATAAGTTTTACTTCCTGGGAATACTCCAGGTCTGACTACTTCCCACCATATACCCTAGAAGTAGATGTCATTGTCATCAGAGGAGGGAGAGTTCTGTGTGCTTAAGGTTTGGGGTGCTCTCTGAAAATTCAAACCAAGTAGGAGAGTGGCTCCCATTGGTTAGAGCTAAGGTTGGGCATGCCTTTCTAACCCTGCTGTCTTAGCTTCCCCACTGCATGTGGACTCTGCTAGGTCACTGATAGGAGGGATTCCAACCAAGTTAGTACGTTTTCTTTGGTTATCTTTTGTCTTAAGCACCTAATACAGATGTAAAAAATTTTGATGGAGAATGTTGGCATTCCACCTTTCTGTTTGCATTTGAATAATTAGTCTTTATCCATCATTTGTTTATAACAGTTTTGTATTATTTTATGTACAAGTCATTTTATAGACAGCAAAACTGAATAAAGGAGTTTTCAAGTTCAGACTGAAAAACTTAGATATTAAGGAGAATATTTAATCCATTTTGTCCTATTAGAGGAATTAATAATTTGGTCTTGATATTATTTTTAATGTTTTTGTAATATTTCTTCAGTGAGTCCTTTTTTCCTGTCTCTCCAATTGTTCTTTTACTATATAGAATGTAGTCTCTTAGCTTTTCACCATCAAATCTTCCAACCTTGATGCATCTGTACCCACAGACTATATCTTCTCCCCAATCATCGCACAGGCTTCTATTCCACGTCCTCCCTCTCACCCACAGTCACTGTCTCCAATTCTTTACCTTCTCTTTTTCTCTTGACTCATTCCATTTATGGCTTCTTCCCCAACACTTGAGTGAAAAAGAAAAAAACTCAACTGTCATGGACATCTGAGTGAAAAAACAGGAAACAAAAAATAGAAGAGATTTATAAGACTACTTAAAAGCACAGTAAAGCAGAAATCTTTTGATGATAGGAAGAGGTGGTAGCAAGAGTGAGAACAAAATGATGTGAAATTTCTGGGGATGTCGCTTGATGATAGGGCACTTGCCTAGCACGTGTCAGGCCCTATCCCAGCACTGCAAAATTAAAAGAATTCTGTTATGTTTGTGTTTTATTTTTATCATAAAAAAAATTAGGAAAAAAATAAAACACAAACATAACAGAATTCTTTTAAAAATAATAAGAATTTATTTAAACCCAAGAAATGTATGATTTTCTAGGCAAATTGAAATGCCAAAATTGGTTTTAGAGCAAGACTACTAAGAAGACTCACATCCATTAAAAACAACAACAACAACACAAGAAATAAAAAATAAATATTGAAATTGTGGCTAATGTTATCTCATCCCCAAAGACATCAGACTGAGATGATTTTTCCAGAAACTTTCAGCAGGAATTCAAGAAGCATATATTCCCATTATATTTTAAACTGTTTCTGAAAAAAAGGTAGAGCTGCACAGGTCATTTTATAAGAATTGTTGAAGAATACCCTTAGGAAAACTGGAAAAGAAAAACACAAAGATACATACCTTTGCTTTAAAACCTTTGCTCTATAAATAAAATAACAAAAATTATTTCTTTGCTCTTCCACTTCAGGGAAATACTAATTTATCTTTGTGCTTAATGTAATTTCATCTTTGTGGTTAACAAAATTTGGGGGGACTCTGATTTTAAATGTACAATAAATCAAAATAATATTCCCTGTTGACTTCAACTTAACCTGTTGGTATGACTGTTTTTTTTTTTTTTAATAGACACTGATGCAGGTATTTCCTTAAAATGTTGGAGGAGCATTGCAGGGAAAACTAAATTTTTCTAATTTTCACTTGGCAAACTTTGCTTGGCAGTATTCCAGGCTGATACTCTGAATTATATTTTGCTTTAAGAAACAATGTAAGATTCCTTTTTGTTATTTTCTTTACTCTAGTGACTATTAATTTCTTGCAGTTTACCACCACTTATTTGAAACAAATTTATTATAAAATAATTACCCATTTGGAGTTGCATGCATTTGTTAATTTTATTTGACTCTATGGATATCATTGTCATGTAAGAATACTTTTAGATAACAATATATTTTTTCTCAAAAAATAAGACTTATAGGTAGATAATGGCTGAGGTTTTCTTTAGCTCATTTCTTTCAGGGATGAATTCTCTGAGGTTCTTTTGACTTTTCAACATGTCAACAAAACAGCCATTGTGTCCTTGTTCAAGGCAAAAAGATGTGAAAAAGAGGACAGGGACACTTCCTGCATGCTCCAATGGCTTCATGTATGCTCTTAACCCTGGACCCTGTAGCTGTCCCACACAAGCAGCAGGACCTAACTTTAATTGCTGGTCCCCACCACCTTGCTTGTACCTGCAGGAGGCAGGTACAGCTGTGCTCATGTGCACTGCTAGTTCTAGTCCATGCAACTGTGCACAGTTTCCCAGTCCCCGTCACCAGTCCCCACTATCACACATGTGTACAGCTGACTCCAGCAACCATCCTGCATATCCTCTCATCCCCAGCTGCCATTGCTACCTGTCTGCTCCAGTCCCTTGCTTCTGGTCTCAGAAGGTACTACTCAGGATTCCAACAGTCCTTACATCTACTGCAGACCTCCCCAGTCTCCTGCCTTAAAGGACCATGTAGTTGTCAATATTCAGAAGCCCCTGCATATCTCTCACTGTGCCACTAGGACCAGGTGTCACTGTGTGCTCCTATGTGCCTACACCCCCCACACAGGTGAAGGTCTTTCCTTCTTGAAACCAGTACATAACATCTGGAAGAGGAGACCGTATCTTCAAAAGTGCAAATATCCAAACAAGGATATAAGGACCACAAAGATCAGCTATCTATGACACCATCCATAGATTATAGTAGATGTCTAGTAATCAACCTTGAAGAATTGGGGGTAAATGAATTTTCTGATAAAAAAAATAAAAATAATTGTTCTAAAGAAGCCTAGCGAACTAGAAGACAACACAAATAAACAATTTAACAAAATCAGGAAAAAAATATGAGAGAAAACAACAGCCTCAACAAAGAGAGAGAAATCATTACTAAAGAATCAAATGGCAACAAAATAGACAGGCAGACCAATGGTACAGAATAGAAGACACAGAGACAAAACCACAAAAATACAGTTTCCTCATACTAGACAAAGGAGCCAAAAATGTACGATGGAGAAAAGATAACCTATTCAAAAAATGGTGCTGGGAAAACTGGAAATCCATATGGAGTAAAATGAAATTAAACTTCTATCTCTCACCCTGCACAAAACTCAACTAAAAATGGATCGAGAATCTAGGAATTAGATCAGAGACCCTGCACCAAATAGAAGACAAAGTAGGCCCTAATCTTCATCATGTTGGCTTAGGATCAGACTTCCTTAACAAGACTCCCAAAGCACAAGAAGTCAAAGCAAGAATCAATAAATGGGATGGACTCAAACTAATAAACTTTTTCTTAGCAAAGGATCCAATCAATAATGTGAAAAGAGAGCCTACAGAGTGGGAGAAAATCTTTTCCATACACACTTCAGTTAGAGCACTAATCTCCAAAATTTATAAAGAACTTACAAAACTTTACACCAAAAATGCAAAGGACCAAACAATAAATGGGTCAAGGAACTGGATAGACACTTTACAGAAGAAGATGTATAGGCAATTAATAAATATATGAAAAAGTTTCCAGCATCTCTAGTAGTTAGAGAAACGCAAATTAAAATAACTCTAACATTTCATCTCATTCCAATTAGAATGACTATTATCAAGAACAAAAAAATAATCGATGCTGGTGTGGCTGTGGGGAAAAAGGCACACTTTTACATTGCTGGTGGAGTTGCAAATTGGTATAGCCACTCTGTAAAGCATTGTGGAGATTCCTCAGAAAACTTGGAATGGACCTACCTTTTGACCGAGTTATTCCACTTCTCAGTTTATATCTAAAGGACTTAAAGTTAGCCTACTACAGTAACGCAGCCACATCAATGTTTATAGCAGCTCAATTCACAATAGCTGGACTATGGAAACAACCTAGATGCCCTTCAACAGATGAATGGATAAAGAAACTGTGGTATATATACACAATGGAATATTATTCAGCCGTAAAGAAGAATCATATTATGGCATTTGCAGATAAATGGATGGAATTGGAGAATATCATTCTAAGTGAAATAAGCCAATCCCAAAAAAACCAAAGGCTGAATGTTTTCCCTGATAAGTGAATGATGATATATAATTGGGTTGGGGAGGTGGGAGTAAGAGAAGAATGGAGGGAACTTTAGATTATGTAGAGGGAAATGAGATGAGGAGGGGGGGTATGACAAATGGTAGAATGAGACAAACATCATTGCCCTATGTATATGTATGATTACATGAATGTACATCATGCACAACCATAGAAATGAAAAGTTGTACCCCATTTGTGTACAGTGAATCAAAATGCAGTCTGTAAAAATAAAAATAAATAATCAAATGGAAATTTGGAACAGAATAATACAATGAGAGAACTTAATAGAAAGCTTCAACAGCACAGCACATCAAACACAAAAAAGATGTAAACTTCAAGACAGATAATTGGAAATTATCCAGTCATAGGGAAGAACAAAATTGGAATGAAAAGGAATAGAGAAGGCTTGGAAAATCTACGGGGTATAATCAATACAGCTAACATTTAAATTGTAAGATTTTTCTGAAGAGAAAGGGACAGAAATCTTACTTAAAGAAATAGCAGTTGAAAACTTCTCAAATCGTGGGAAAGACATGAACACACAGGTACATGAAGCCAAAAAAGTCTCCAAACATATTAAACCCAAAGAAAACATTACTGTGATACAGCATAAACCAAATAATGAAAATTGAAGACCAGGAGAGAGTTTCAAAAGTAACAAAGGAAAGGCAAATTACATACATGGACATTTCAGCAGATTTCTTAGCAGAATCCTTGCATGTCATTAAACACTGGAGTGATATATTCAAAGAGCTAAAAGAAAGAAAAAACTCTGCTTATGAGGAATACTTTACTTAACAAAGCTGTTCTTCATAAATAAGTCAGAGATAAAGACTTTCTCAGACAAACAAAACTCAGGAAATTCATGCCATTAGACCTACGTTGCAAGAAATATGAAGAGAATTCTTCAAGCTGAAATAAAAGATATATGATAGTCTTTGCAGGTAAATTCTCTGGCAAAAGGTGGATATATAGTAAAATTCAGAATACTTTACTATTATAATAATGGTATATAAATCACATATAATCTGCTATAAAGGTTAAAATACAAAAATACTAAAATGACTACCACTATACCAAAATTACCACAGCTACAATTATTTGCTAACATAAATATAAAAAGATGTAAATAACAACATCAAAAGCATGAAATATATGTGGAGGAGGAAAGTAAAAGCACAGAGTTTTATAGTGCATTGGAAGTGAAGTTTCTATCTTAAAACAGATTGGTCTAATTATGAGATGTTTTATGAAAACCTTCTGTCTTGTATAAAAAGGAACGATCTATAGTAGGTATGCAAAAGATAAGGGGAAAGAAAGCATACTCCAAGAAAAATCCTTGAATCACAAAAGAAGAGGCAAGAAAAGAATATAGGCAAAAAAAAAAAATCTATGAAGGAGACAGAAAACAATTGAAAATGGCAATAGTAACACCTACCTACAAATAATTACTTTAAATGTAAAATGGTCTAGATTCTCCAGTCAGATGCATAGTATAACTGAACAGATATGAAACAAAGCCCAAGTATATGCTACGTTCATGAGACTCACTTCACCTTTAGATTGAAAGTGAAGGAATGGAAAAAGATATTCCATGTAAATGCAAATCAACAGAGAGGAAGAGTAAGTTTTATTTCAAACATAATAGAATTTTAAAAATTATAAAAAGAGACAAAGAAGGTCATTCTATAAATGCTGAAGAGGTCGATTGATCAAGGCAATATGATAATTATCAATATGTATGTACCCAACATTAGCACAAACACCTAAACATGCAAAGCAAATAATTAACAGATCTAAACAGAGAAAAGGACAGAAATACAATAATATTGAAGGAGTTCAAAATCATTTTTAACATTTTTTTAAATTTTAAATTTATTGTTAAACTGATACATAAAAACATGAGATTGCACATATTTATGGACTACCATGGAATGTTTGGATACACACACAGCATGTTTAAATCAAGAAAAATAAATCTAGTTCCTCAAATATTTATCATTTCTTCATGGTGAAAATATCACAAATCTTTTCAAGCTTTTTCACATGTAGAATACAACTATTTTATATTACACATATGAGTGAGATTATGTGGTAGTGGGTCTTTCTATGTCTGGCTTATTTCACTTATATTAACTATTTCCATTTCTATCACACTGTCACAAATGACAGGGTTTTAGTATTTTTTATGGATGAATAATATTCCATTCTGAATATTTACCACATTTTCTTTATTGCTGCATCAGCTGATGGACAGTAAGTTCATATCCACTTTTTCGGCCATTGTGAATAGGGCTGCAATAAACATGGGAATGCAGATGTCTCTTCAAAGTAGGAATTTCTTTTCCTTTGTGTATATATCCAATGGTTGGTTTGCTGGATCATAGGATAGTGCTCTTTTTAGTTTTTGAGGCACCTCTACGCTTCTCCATAGTGGCTCTGATAATTTACATCCCCACCAATGGTGTGCAAGGGTTCTGCTGTCTCTACACCCTCACCCACCCTTGTCATTTTTTGCCTTTTTATATCAGCCATTCTTACTGAGTGAACTTATATCTCAGTGTGGTTTGGATTTCCATTTCCCTCATGATTAGTGATGTTGACCATTTGTTCATATAGTTGTTGGCTATTTGTGTATCTTCTTTGAGAAACGTCTGCTTAGGTCTGTTGCCCATTTCTTCGTTGGGCTATTTATTCTTTTGCTATTGAGTGTTTTTGATTTCTTATCTTAAATGGATATTAGCCTCTTTCCAGATATTTACTTCACAAATACTTTCTCTCCTTATGTGCAGTGTCACTGAACTCTGTTGACAGTTTCCTTTGCAGAAGATTTTAATTTAGTGTAATTCCATTTGTCTATTTTTGCTTTTGTTTCCTGTGCTTTTGGAGTCTTGTCAAAAGCAATCTGGACCCTTTGAATGTCTTGAGGTGTATGTTTTCTTCTAGTAGTTTTAGGTCTTAGATTTGTCTTTAATCTACTTTGACTTGGTATTCGTAACTGGTGAAAGGCAGCGATTTCATTTCATTCTGGATGCACGTGGGCATCCAGTTTTCCCAGCACCACTTACTGAAGAGATTGTTCTTTCTCCAATGTGTGTTCTTTGCACCTTTTTCAAAAATCAGTTCCCTGTAGATATGTGGGTTTACTTTTAGGTTCTCTATTCTGTTTATATTTCTATGTGCCTGTTGTTATGCCAATACCAAGCTTTTGGATTACTACAGCCTTGTAGTATATTTTGAAGTCAAGTGTGTGTATAATGCTGCCTGCCTTTTTCTTTTTGCTAAAGCTTACTTTGGCTATTCTGGTTTTTTTTTGTTTTTGTTTTTGTTTGTGTGTGTGTGTGTGTGTGTGTGTGTGTTTACATACAAATTTTGTGATTGCTCTTTTTTCAATTATGTGAAGAATGTCATTAGCATTTCATTTATTTTGGCAGCTATTGTGAGTGGTATTGCCATCATGGTTTCTGTTTCAGATATTTCTACTGCTATATAGCAATGGAACTGAGTGTTACATTTTTTCTCTCTTGCAACTTTTCTAAATTCATTTATTAGTTCTAATAACTTTTTGGTGGATTCTTTGGGGTTTTCTATGTGAAAGATCATGTCATCTGCAAACACTGACAATTTGAGTTCTTTTCCAATTTGGATGCTCTTCATTTCTGTCTCTTGCCTAATTGCTTTTGAGAGGGCTTCTAGTACTATGTTGAATAAAGGTGAGGAAAGCAGGTATCCTTTTCTTGCTCCAGATCATAGAGAAACCTTTCAGCTTTCCCCCCACTGGGTATGCTTCTAGCTGTTGCCTCATTATGCATAGTTTTTAATCTGTTGGCATTAGCTAGATCATCTAGACAGAAAAACCAGTAAAGGAACATGGGACTTGAACTACAACTTAGACCAATAAGACCCAAATAACATGAAGAATCTGGCAGCAGAAACAAAATACGTTCCTCTCAAGTACACATGGGACATTCTTCATGGGACATTCCTTCATGTGTTAGGAAACAAAACAAGTCTCATTAAATGTAAGATTTAGATAATATCATATGCCTTTTCTGAACCATGGTGACATGACACTGAAAATCAATATCAGGAAGAAAACTGGAAAATTCACAAGTATGTAAGAATTAAACAACATACTTCTGAACAACTATAGATCAAAGAGGAAATTTAAAAATTAAATATATCTTAATCCAGACAAAAACAGAAACACATCATTCCAAAACTTATAGGACATAGTAAAAGCATATCTAAGAAGGAAATGAGTAGCAATAAGTACCACATTAAAAAGAATGATCTCAAATAAAGAACCTAATATCACAACTGAAGAAACTAGAAAAAAGAAAACAAAGTTATCAGCAGTTAGAAAATAACAAAGATCAGAACAGAAATCAATGCAATAGAGATTAGCAAAACAATAGAAAAAGATAAATGAAATGAAAAGTTATTTATAAAGGCAAACAAAATCTATTTACTTTAAGCTAGAGTAACTAAGAAAAGGAGAAGACTCTAAGATTGGAAATGAAAAGGGAGAGATTGCAATTAATAACACGGAAATGCAAATAACTATGAGACTACTATAAATATTATGTCAACAAATTGCAGAACCTAGAAGAGTTGGATAAATTCCTAGAAACATGCAACTGAGCAAGAACAAATCATGAAAAATTAGAAATTCTTAACAAAACAATACTGTCTAAGGAGATTTAACTACCAATCAGTAATTTCCCAACAAAGAGAAGTCCTAGACTCGTAGCATCATGTGTGAATTTTACCAACTATTTAAGGAAGAGTGAACACCAACTCTTCTCAAAATCTTCCAAAAACTTCTACAGGAGGGAATATTTCCAAACTCATTTTAGATCTTGTGTTCTTACCATATACATCAAATAACCATGTGAGGTGACAGATATGGTAATAAGGAGGATTACGATAATAATTTTACATTGTAGTCACATATCAAGACATGGAATTGTATACACTAAATACATGCAATTTTTACTTGTTGATCACACCTCTGTAAAGCTGGAAAAAAAATTAAAAAAAGGTAGGTGCGACCTCAGCAGGATCTGTCATGTGGCTATCTCCAATTTTAAGTGACACTCAGACAAATTTCTACACATATTTTATACTATTGGAGAAGGTTTAATGATTACTTTCTGAATTCCAAATTAAGGTGTTCCTTTGTTAGTTTTGGTAATTCTTTCATTTTTCCTCACTCCAT